>CM048915.1:600000-926753 GCA_026686955.1 Epinephelus cyanopodus
AGCGCGAAAAACAATTTTTCACCCACTACTGATTCTTTAATCCAAACTACATAGCATAGTCCAAAATTTCTCCTTAACCATGTACAGGTCCCTCATCAGGATGATTTGGCTGCTCACCCTCTTGACCCTCAGCCTGGTCACCGGTGCTCCCCGAGATCATAGAACCAGGACCTGACTCTGGGATTGTTCTGAAGGAACCGGTCTGCTGATTACTGACTGTCGCCTACACACACAAAGGGTGTTTGTTAGGTTGAACCCCAGGAGGTATGTAAAAAGAACATCCCTGTCAAAGCTCAGCTCTGGCACGAGCTGGAACAGGGAGGTTATACGCCATGTCGAGGCAGACACGACCCACATGTTGCAGCAGCAACAGAAGTTCACAATTAACCAATCAGAACTAGGTGGACACAACAAGAAATCCAAACGGTTTATTGGTGGGCTGCTAACCGCAGCTTCCGCTGTTGGCTCTCTTTTCAGCATTGGACTCTCCTCAGTCAATGCAGTGAGCCTGTCCACCGTTAAGCGCCACATAGGCAAACTCCAGGCCGAAATCCCAGAAATCAGAGCACAAATTAACCAACAACAAAGCCAACATCAAACCATAGGACAGACAGTGCGAGGCACTGTCCTAGTCATGCTGCGAGATATTGGATCCTCTGTGGACAGCTTAGCTATAGGTAGGATTCCTCCATATCTCGTCCCATTTCCTCTGGTACAGAAGCTCCTGACTGCGGCTACTTGAGGTCTGGTCACTCCCCTTTGATCCCATTTGGCCTACACTTTAGGTAATGCGGCCCCAATTTATGAAGACAGAGAATTGGCTTTTATTATCAATCTCACAATCGTGGCCTCCGAAAACATCTATCAATTAAGGATGTAGTAAATATCGGATTCTGGCAGGGTGATGTGCACGTTAAAGTGCAGACCCCTCCAGTCATCGCTTACCATGATAACAGCCCGGACCTATACCTAGCCCCAAATTTGCGCATGTGCACCCTGACCAAAGATATCCATTACCTATGTCCCAGTAAGCACAGATGGGATATGTGGCCTCAAGTCTTTGGCACTAGATGCCCGATGCCCAACAATGGAAACACTGGTCACTAACACTCAGGCTGAGATTGTAGGAGGCCACTGGCTAGTCAACACTCCAGCTAGCATTGCTGTTCTAACATATGACCGTCATGACACTGCTACCCGCATCGCACTGCCTGGCCAGATGCTGTGGATCATTGTACCAGAGCGTGCCATTTTATATATAGAGCTCTTTACCATCTGAACCCTGATGAGTACGAGAGCGAGATAGAGGTATCCGAGTTCTTCAGCCAGCACAGCTTGGAGTTAGATCCAGACACAGTAACTCAGGTACAATATAAGGGCACTCAAACGATTGATGTAACTCTGGTTGATGACGCGCTCAAGGAGATTGCCTCATCTAGCCAGGTCCCTAGTCCACCTATCAACCATGCATGATCGACCCCCAACACCATACTTGCTGTTACAATAGCCCTAGGATACTTCCTGACCTTCGGGACAGCTTTCTTCTATATTAAACACTCCCAAGCTCTACAATGCAAACTGGAAAAATATCACAGAGGTCTATAAACCTTAGCCAAATCCAGAAAGTCACAGAAAGACAATTACTCAACTGAACTGCAGGAGTTTGAGGAAGGCAGGGACTACAGTGGAGTTGGTACTCCCCTGGCCTTGGCCATCCTGGGCCTGGCTTTTGTAGTGTAATATTTACCACAGTGTTTATACTGAACCTTTAAACTGACCTTTAAAGATACGTGTTGAAGCAATGTACTCTGTGCAACTGACAAGTTACACACTGGTCTAATATTTCATGTATTCTTATGACACACACACTCATTGAGCACTTAAACATTGTGGTGGAGAAGTACCTAGGACTCACTGTGAATCATTTCTAAAAATAGCATGAGGATGGGCTCAGAAAACATTAGTGGAAAGTTAGGAGAATTGCAGTTTGTCCTGATATGACCCTAGAGGGGGAAGGACTAAAAAAAAGTGTAAACTCAGCTGAAATGTGACATCGATATGGTGGGAAGGACTAAAAAAGTGTAAACTCAGCAGAAAAAGTGTAAACTCAGTAGAAAAAGTGTAATCTCAGCAGAAATGTGACACCTTTATGATCAGCACCAAGTGGAAAAGGTTAAAGAAAAGAGAAGACTCAGCAGAAATTTCACAATAAAAAAGCAATCACAAACAAAAAAAGGGTTAGGGTTTGAATGTATCCTATGGTGATATATTTTTCACCACGAGAGAAGCCTCCCTGCCTCCCAGTGTTTGGCCAGTCAAACACCCATGCGCTCAGCGCAGCTCGGCCCTTTTTTTCCCCTTCAGTGCTGTGTCTTTTGTTCATTCTAGTTGTGTCTTTTCCCATTTTAATTATCTGTTCTTAGTCAGTCTGTTCTCAGTCTTCTAGTGTTTTGTTAGTTATTCCCTATTATTCGTACTGTTAGTTCTGCTGTGCTTATTCATATTTTACCTTCTTGTCGTGCGTAAATTCCTTCATTACACTTTTAACTCTTTTGTGCTCACGAACAAAGTTATTTTGAACTTTGAAAATTTTGTCAATCCAGCGGCTTCCAGCCACTTGCCACAGTGGTTCTCCTGCCAAGCCCAAAGGCTTTCTGCAGCGAGAACCCGCCCACTGGGCACCCACAGGACAAAGCAAATTCAACCGCTTCTCCCACGAGTGTTACTTCTCATTTCATTCCATTTTTATACTGTTAATTTTGTGTTGTGTCATATAATCATCATTTGCTATTCATTTATTCAGTTGTTACCTAATTAGTTGAAATAAATCTTAAATTATTGCCTAGTCGTTGTCTGTGTATATATCTTTTGGACAGGAGCTGAGATCACTGTATAATAGGGTTGTCAAAAGAATTGATACTTTTCAGAGTAAACGCTGTATCCGGATACAATACTAATTTACAAAAGTATCGATACTAACAGGGCATGCCACCTCAGCGCCTGTCGGGTGCGCGCGATGGGTCCGACGGACATGCGCTGTGCAGGCAGTGTATGGCAGGCACAGAGCCCTTGCTGCAACCCGGCTTGTTGTCGTCGCTGTGCATGCATGCACACATTTCTGTTGCTGTAATATGGCCAGCGCAGCTGCAGGAGGATCAGAGCAGCCAGTTTTGGTCAAAAATGATCCAGAAAAAGCGCTCTTTGGAAATATTTAGTGAAGTGAACACAGCACGGGGCAGACAGCAGGTACAGCCCCTCCCCTCACTAGCAGCTGAGCAGCTGGTGTCGCCAGCATCAAACTAAAATATAACTTCTAATGCTAATGAGGGAGCTAAGCAGAAATCAGTCATGCCCAT
Source organism: Epinephelus cyanopodus (assembly GCA_026686955.1). Taxonomy (NCBI): domain Eukaryota; kingdom Metazoa; phylum Chordata; class Actinopteri; order Perciformes; family Serranidae; genus Epinephelus; species Epinephelus cyanopodus. Next base: position 603,357 of record CM048915.1, read on the forward strand.
CTGTAACATTAATAGACAATGTTAGTTTAACAGGACAACACAATTATGTGTGTCTGAAATGTTATGTTAACTGCAAAGTCACAGATTGAAGCTGAAAAAATGTTTGGTTTCTCCCGTAACCCCTGGTTCTCTGATCACATAGTGAGGTAGAAACAGGAGCATCCTGAGCCTAAACTACCAACTCTATTTGCTCAGCAACGAAAATATGGTGCCAATTCACCAGAAGCACAGAAAATAAACATGGCTGTAGATAAATACATTTGTATGGATAGATCTTGTTTCTGGTTGTTATTTATTTTGGGGGGATTTTTTGTTGCTATCATTGATGTTACTGTTCTGATCTTTATTTAAAAAATGGCATGCCTCTTAATTTTTTCCTGCTGTATCAAACATGGTATCGAGTATTGAATATTTTCCTGGGTATCAATATCGAGTTTGAAATTTTAGTATCGTGACAACCCTACTGTATGGAGTTTTCATAACCCAGATATTGAGATTGATTCATTATTGATAAGCGTGCTGACAAATTAATAAGTGATTTACGGGGTTATTAATTTGATTAGTCGCTTCCCTCATTAGGAGGGTGGTGCCCCAAAATTTATTACAAGTGCAAATATTCTCAAAGAGGTATTTCCCCTACAGTGTGGTTAAAACAGTGGGTGGGTTTATGTACACCATGACTGAAGCCGATGGAGTCTAATAATGTCATAAATGCAGTAGCAAGGGAATCATTATCAACATCAACATGAATGCTAAAATCACCTACAATAATAACTGATTTAAGAACTAAACTGGATAAAAACTCTGAGAATTCAGATACAAATTCAGAATATGGGCAAGAAGCACACTACACTATAACAAATAAAAGTGGCTGTGAGGTTTTCCAGTTCAGATGTAAGAGACTAAGGACTAGGCTTTCAAAGGAATTATAATCTAGTTAAGATTTAGGGCTGATTAATTGACTAGAGTTAAAAATGGCCGCAACTCCCCTCCTCAGCCATTGCCTTGAGGAATGTTGTTATTATTATGACTGGGAGGAGTGGATTAATTTAGACTTACATATTCATCTTGTAACAGCCAGCTTTCAGTGAGGCTGAGTAAATCAGTATAATTATCTGATATTAATTAGTTTACTAACACTGCTTTAGATGATAGAGACTTGATACAATCCACATTTAATTCTCCTGTTTTGTCTTTCTGTCACAGAAGAGGTTTTAATTTTTGTTAGGTTGTTATTACAACTCATCTTTGTTTAACTCTGGATTTAAATAATTCAGGTGGTTGGGGGACAGACACCATTTGTATAACTCTATGGGTGGGTAACTGCACTAGAAGCTCAGAAGCGTGTAAGACTGCGACTGTGATTCCTGGTCTCAATTCTGGGTTGTCAGGGTTTTGAATTATAAATAAACATGGCCAGGTTTCTAGATATGAGAAAAGCTCCATCCAAAGAGGGATTAATGCTGTCTCTCCTAATCAGGCCAGGTTTTCCCCAGAAAGTTTGCCAATTATCTATGAAGCCCAAATCGTTTGCTGGACACCAGCTGTACAGCCAGTGATTGAATGATGACATGCGGCTAAACATCTCATCAGCGGTCAGATTTGGAAGGGGTCCAGAGAAAACTATGGAGTCCGACATAGTTTTAGCATATTCACACACCAAGGCAACATTCATTTGTGTCATTACCGCTGACATGAATAACAGTCTTACTGAATCTACGTTGAGCCTTAGCCAGCAGTTTTAAATTAGACTCAATATCACCCGCTCTGGCCCCAGAGAAAGTAGATCTCAAGATGCAACGTCAAAATTGCGGGGAAAATTGTATAATGTGAACTCGGCTTAAGCCTCGCCTCCAACGTAGAAAAAAATCTACATTTGTTACAATTACCACTGTCGCTAAAGGAGGCAGAGGAATGACTAAACATCTGGCACACCGAGCAAGAGAGAGCAGGAGAAGGAGAAGCCATCACTAACTGTTAAGCTAGTGTAGCTAACAAAGCTATAATGTGTGAACAATAGGTAAGATTACCACGAAAGTTGTGAAAAAGAGGCAAGCTTTAAGTGCTTAAACAGAACTAGTGTGGGTTAAGATGTGAAGTATATGTTAAGCAGCTGAAGTGAGAAAAAACAGAGAACTAGCTGGTAGGAGTTCGCTAGAGCAGCACAGGGACGCTATCACAGAAACACCGGATATGACACAACACACTTACCGCTGTAAGTCAGCACATCATGCCTGAACTTGTTATTGAGTGTACTGTATGTTGACAGAAACATTATATTGAGTTATTAAAACCAGGATTATTTCCTTAGCCTCTTATTAGTTTTCAGAAAGAGCAAGAGTCATAATAAACCCTAGACATTTTTTTTTACAATGAGATGTTTCTTTCACAATTTTCCTCTTTTACCAAGTATTAGAGGCTGGGGGATAAAAAACAATACAGCATAGTATTGCAATAATGCTGTGTGGCAATATCGTATTGTCACACAGAGCCAAGTATTGATTTTTTATTGTTTAAACTTTTAGAATTAAACTACAAATTAAACTTTAGATAGCCTTCTACAATAATATAATCATTGGCTCTTTCAGTCCACTGGATACATTTTGCTGCAGCAAAACAAAAAAGGTGTAAGTGACATTTAACAGACTGAAAACTTTATCCTACAAGATAAAACAGATGTTGAAAACTTTTGCTTTCGGGACATAATTTACAGTTTTAAAAAAGGTAATAAATTGCAATATATTTTATTGCAGTACTCAGCATTGTTATTTACAATCGCAATAACATTGTATTGTGACCTGAGTATCGTGGTAATATATAGTGGATCCTCTGTTGATTCCCACCCCTACTAAGTATTGAAATTTAAAGGGGGGTCTCAGATTGTATTAAGTATTTCATTCACCTATTTCTAAGTCTAGTATGAAAGGGTTACACTCAAACTACAACTTAAAATATGAAATCAAAGAAAACATTTTAAATTTTGTCACTGACACGGTATACATACTGTATAGTATTTAACATGTAAATACATAAATATCTCATGAGCTCAATCCTTCGAAAAAATAAATAAATAAAGGCACAGTGTAATATAAGCACACTACTGACTAGTAAAAGATGATCAGCTGCATTGTGTCCATTTTGCCGACAGTTCCAGCCTCCGATCCTCCGTTTTCAGTGGTGAGCAGGCCTGATGAAAAAAAATGCATACACACACAAAAACACAAACACAAACACACACACACACACACACACACACACACACACACAGAGGTACAGTTTTATCGATGTTTTAAATCAGTGTACATATTCTGTGCTCACTTGTCACAAGATGTGTCAAAAGAAGATAAGCAGACAGGAAAAGCAGTAGCAGTAGACATGGCGGACGGCAGCGAGTAGAGACGTGCAGGTCTGACTCTAGACCCATATCGACCCTTTAACTCAGAATGAACTGATAGAAGAGTAAGGCTACCTTATCTCTTCACTGTGTTTTTTCTTTTATCTCTGTCTGTGGCCTGAATTGATTATGAGTTAAGAACGTTTGTTTCACAAACAAACAAACAAACAATCAGCCCTGATCGAAAACACCCGCAGTTTAAATGTCCACTCGCTCCAAAGAAATGGAAAAGCTACAGCTCTGCTAAGCTAAGCTCTGACAGTAAAAACGGACAAAATAGACACTCTTTCCTCGAAGTTAGACCGTCTGACGGCGTCTGTGGAGTCCATTGGGAACAGACTGGAGAAAACTGAGGCCAAACTTTATGAGCACGCATCCAAACTGGACAAGCATTAATTACGCATTCAAACGCTGGAAAAGGATTTACAGGAGGCTCTCACTGAAATCGACCGACTGGAAAATCGATCAAGACGGCACAATATGAGATTGTTGAATTTACCGGAGAAGAATGAAGCCGGCCACAGTATGGTGTCATTTCTTGCCAATTTCCTCACCGACCTCCAATTCCAATCCAGGCGCACAATATTGAAATAGCTCATAGAACCGGCCCTCCACCACAATCCAACAAGCGCCGGGCGGTAATATTTCTTTACTTCCAAAAGAAGTTAGATATCTTGGAGGCTGCTAAATCTCAAGAGTTTAAGTACCAGGATCAACCTGTCAGAATTACCACTGACATGTCAGCTCGGCGGAGATGGCTTTGGGGTGAATTCTGGCCGCTGCGGCAACAGCTTCACGACAAAGGTATCCAGACCCGGGTTCGGATCATCCAGCTACACTATGGGTTTGGATCGAGGACAAATATCCATAAATTTGATAACGTGAAGACGGCCATGGTTTCAATGAAGTCCATATTTCCGGACCTTGACTAATTTTTCTGGATTAACCTGAGCAGGTGGGACAACTGCGTCTCTTTTCCTCCCGAACAGCTCGAGTTTAGTAATATGTTTGGACTTTTTTTTACTGGATTATCCGGACAATTGGAACAAGTGAGTTTTGTTTCCCTCCTCCTATGCAGCCCGGGTTAAGTGGATTGCTATTTTCTTTTTGTTTTTGTTGTCATAAACTATTATACTGGACTTACCCGAGCCGTTTTGGACAATTATTATTAGCCCATTATTTTCGTCCCTTCTGCGCAGCTTTACGCTAATGGGTATTTTGGGCTTTGGTTATCTACAACGACATGACATTTAAATTGTCTTTTCCTCCCTTCTTTTTTCCTCACTTCTCTAATATAGCATAAGGGTTATAGATCATAGCTAAATTATTTTGAATCAAGTTCTGGCATATGCGTAATTGTGCACACTCTTGCTTCTTTGTTTTTGATTAAATGCTTTCACAAATGAAAAATATGCTAGTCAATTTGTTTGTTTGTTTTTTCTTCCTCTTGACAATAGCAATTATCTATTTTTGTGAGAAGCCGATTATTAATGGCCATTAGCTTTATTTTTGGGTTGATAACCTTCCCTCACTAGAGTTTTTTTTTAGGCTCGCCTTCTTTCTTTTTTTGCCTTCATGGTATTTAAGCCTTGGGCTTTACCGTGTCGGGATGTTTGTTTTTGCCTGTTTTTGTCTTGTTTCTGTGTCTTGTCTGGTTTTTACTGTCTATTCGCTGCTTTAGTGTTGTTGTTGTTTTCTCTTTGTCTTTGCGGTTTGTGCCGTTATGTTGTGTGTATGTGGAGAGTATGTGTAGGTTGTATGGGTGGACGGGGCGGTGGGTGGGATGGGAAGGGACAGGACACTTGACCACCATTATACTTTTTGTTTATGGTTCATTTTACTTTTACCTGTTGTGTAGATGTTTTTTTATCTTGAATGACTAGGCTGACTTTACTTTCCTTTAATGCCCGAGGCCTTAATCTACTACATAAACGCACTAGTTTCTTGGATGTTCTTAGTAGGGAGAAAGTGGATATAGCCATGGTCAGCGAATCTCATTTGGTACAGAAGGATGTGCCTAGATTGCAGAATAATCATTACCATGTGTTATCATCCTCTTCCTCTTCTAATAAAACTAAAGGTGTACTTATAGTAGCTCGTAGTAACCTTCAAGTTAGAAATTTAGGTACAGGGGGAGATTCACAGGGTAGAATAACTTTTATTAAAACCATAACAGCCAATAAAAAAATGCTTTTGTATCCATATATGCTGCTAACACATTTAACAATAATTTCTATGCCCAATTAACCCAAATGTTGCTCAATCTGGTAGAATATTGTTTAATTATTGGTGCAGATTTTAACGCTGTATGGGAACATTCAATAGATAGGACGGCCTCAGCAGAGAGTAGTGACCAGAGGTCAGCGTCCACAGCTTTGAGAAAATGGGCTGATGATGTTGCAGTGATCGACCTATGGCGTGATTTTACTCCATTGGTCAAAGATTTTTCGTTTTTTTTCACCCAGACATCATTCTTTTTCTAGAATAGATTTTATTTTCGCCATGAAAAACCTTCTTGATAACGTCCGTATTGACATGATCCCTCTTGTTCTCTCGGATCATAAAGCTGTAATTTGTAGGGCCAATTTGACTCCACAAATAAACCGTGCACCTCGCTGGCGCTGTAACACTTCCCTTTTACAAGACATCAATTTATAAACCAATTTCAATCCGCTTTAGCTGAATTTATCTCATTTAATGAACAATTTGTAGACGATCCTAGAGTTTTATGGGATGCAGTGAAAGGTTTTATTCGAAGTAACTGTACTGCATTTGCATCCAATTTAAATAAAACTCAATATAGCAGGATTTATGAACTAGAACAAAATCTTTTGCATCTTGAAGAAATTATGCACTCTAATGTGACTCCGGATTTGTTGGTGCAACGGAATTCAATAAGAAATAAGCTGAATTTCTTGCTCAGGCAGCATGCAGAGGTTCTTATTTATCGCTCACGTCAGAATCACTACTGAAGGTGCACGTCCTAGCAGATCACTTGCCTTGAGCCTTCGGGCCTGCGAGAACTTTGCAAATATTTCTTCTATCTAAACATCACAAAGAGAATTGGTATCTGATCCTGTACAAATTAATTCCACTTTTCGCATGTTTTTTTCCAAAGTTATATAGCTCTGAGTTTGCATATGATTCTTGCAAATCTGATATAATTTTTTTTCGTAACCTTCATCTAAGTTATTGCCCAGTGACGTCTTGTCCCTTGATAAACCTATAACACTGGATGAATTAGAAGCTGCATTATGTAGCATGAGCAAAGGTAAATCACCAGGTTTTGATGGTATTCCCCTAGGGCTGTGTGGTAGACGGTAGAAATGATATAAATTTGGCTCACAGTAGAGATTTGTGCTTTACCGTCCTATTGTCGATGATGTCATCGCACCTGCCTCAGTGTGAAAAAGGCTGCAAGCACAGAGACAGCGGAGCAACAGGAGCTCTGTTAAAAAAACGGTACTACGTCCGTGATTTGGACTTGGTTCGGCTTTAAACGGTCGGACAGTGAGCAGAAAAACATAATTTGCAAGAAGTGTCGAGTGACAGTGACAGCAAACAAAGGTAACACAAGCAATTTATTTTACCATCTCAAGACAAAGCATGTGCTTGAGGGCTGGGCGGTATTCGCGGTGACGGTAACTTACCGCAGCAAACATGAGCTGCTACTTTTGTGATTAACGTTACCTTCATACCGCAGTACTCAGCGGCAGAACGGGGCCACGCACCTTCCTCGCTCCGTGATGGAGGTGGCCTGGCCAACCGCATCAAACCCAGGCCCGCGGAAGAAGGGGGCCCGGAGCCGCTGGCCCTCCTCTTCCCTCTAACGTTTATACATACTGTAAAACGTTTTATACACAATAATAGATGGATTAACAACTGTTTTACTTCTGACAATAAATAGTTTCCATCCTAGACTTGTATGGCTTTTTAAATTGTTTTATTTAAGGTGTAAAAAAAACAGAGAGAAGACGATACCACAATATCATACCGTCACCGCATCCCCCCAAAATAATACTGAGATAATGATTTTAGGCCATACCGCCCAGCCCTAGATTCCCCCTGAATTTTTATTAACTTTCTAGCCTCAACTTGGTCATTTAATTTTGAATATGATTAATCATGCATTAAATACTGGTTCTTTTTCAAGAGATGTTAACACAGGTACTATTACATTACTCCTTAAAAAAGGGAAAGACCCAAATGATTGCGCCCTTCGACTGGAGCCTTTTATGCATAAGCTCATTAACCCTGATCAGACTAGTTTTATAAAATCCCGCTTATCATCAGACAACATTCATAGACTCTTACATACTATTGACGCTGTCTCTGGTAGCCAAACCCCCTGTGCTGTACTTTCCCTTGATGCGGAGAAAGCTTTTGATCGCCTGGAATGGCATTACTTATGGTCAGTCCTGCAACACATAGGGTTTGGAGCTCAGTTTATTAGAATGGTTCAAACTTTATATTGCTGTCCCACAGCAATGGTGATGACCGGTAATTTATGTTCTTCCTTATTCCCAGTTTCTAGAAGCTCTAGACAAGACTGTGTTTTGTCTCCTTTGTTATTTGCACTTTCTCTAGAACCCCTGGCCCAGGCAGTACGTCAGTCTATTCATACTCCCATTACAGCACATAACACTGATCACTATACTTCTCTTTATGCAGATGATATATTGCTATTTTTAGGAGATGCAGCACAGTCAACTTCACATATTTTGTCTATTTTTGATGATTTTGGCAATATATCTGGATACAAAATCAATTGGGCCAAATCCGCTCTTCTCCCCTTGAATGACGCCATGAGAAAGGCTGCGCCTCCTACATCCACACTTTTAAATATCTTGGTTTAAATATATTTCCTTCTCTTCATCTCACCATAACAAATAATTATAATTCAGTCCTTAAGCAGGTGGAGTTGGATCTTGTGCGTTGGTTACCTATCTCCAATTCATTTCAAGCTCGGGTCTCGATTATTAAGATGAATATATTACCTCGTATCAACTTTTGTAGTTTCATGCTTCCTATTCCACTCCCTGCTGGTTACTGGAAAAATTACAAAAATTAATTACAAAATATGTTTGGAAAGGGAAACGCCCACGCCTCAAAATGTCTGTTTTACATAGACAAAAATGTTCTGGTGGCCTAGGCATTCCTAATTTTAAATTTTATTTCTGGTCCTTCACACTTGGGGCTCTTCATACCTGGCTTAACCCAGAGGCCCAGGTGTTTTGGTGTTCAATAGAAGAGGAGTTAGTAAGTCCTCACAGGCTTCAAGATGTGAATTATTCTAACATCCCTCTTAAGACTTGTAAATCTAAATTCGGACCTATAATTTCTTATCTTATTGTTACATGGAGAATTGTAGAATCACACACTAATACATACCTGAAGCTTCATCCTCATAGATCATTATTTCATAATTTTTCTCTCCAGATAGAAAATTGTCCTATTTCTTTCTGCCAATGGAGTGTTAAAGGCATTCACACTCTTTCTGACATTTTGGAGGATAATAGGCTTTGGGCATTCCAGGATCTCCAATCTCATTATAACCTACCTATCTACCTAACCAACTCTTTTTTTTTTTTTATTTGCAACTTCGTAGTGCTTTACGTGCATACGGGGTCCCCTGGGGAGAGGAGTTTAAGACCCATCCCATCCACAAAATTTGTACAGTTAAAGCCACTAAGGGTTTCGTTTCTAGTTTTTACTCACTTATTAATAAGGCCGCAGAAAAATCCCTGCAAGTACATCATTGCTGGCATCAAGATCTTTCTATTTCATCCGGTGCAATCAATTAGAATATGGTCTGGTCTAATATCTCTCTGTCTTCCAGGAACCCCAATCATCAAATGATTCATTATAATTATGCACACAGATTATACTGCACTCCCTGGGAACGATTTCTCATGAAATTATCTCAACTGTGATTTATGTTCCTTGGGAACCCCTGGTACTTTTATTCATATGGTCGGGGAATGCTCTGTTAGTATGTGTGTGTATGCTGGTATAAGTGTTTGTGGTTCTTGTGTTTTTTTGTCGTTGGTGTATCCTTATTGTTTTTGTGTCCTGTATTAATGTTCGTTTTCCGCTGTTTTTTGTTTTAAAGAGCCAGTGCGTAAAATGGGTTGAAAACAGTGACATCAGTGGTCAAATTCTAAATTGCAGGGCTCACTCACTCACCCCTCCTGTCGGGTAAATGACGGCGGCCTCGTAGGGACAAAAAGCCTTGCGCACGAGTTTTTCAAGAGTAGGTCCATCTAGCCACGAGTTGTATGTTTATTTAGAAATCTAAACCATGTTACGATATTGTAATGAATCCCTCACGAGCAGGAGACCAGAGGAGTGTTTGGGAAAAAGGCCCGTTTATTTGAGCACTCCAGAAACTCTGGTAACACTCCACTCCGTCCCAAACTCTGACTCTTAGCGTAACAGACACACTTAATAACTTTACACACATACTCGTTTACAATACCGAGTGGGGACCCCCCTCCCCTCTCTGCTCCGCCAATCTCCAGCCCGCACTGACTGACAGTGTAGCCGGTAAACAGAGCTAAGCTGTTTATTTAGCCTAGCGATATCTCCGGACTATAGCAGCTGCAATGGGCGACTTTGAACGTGATTTTGAAGAGTTTCTTGAAGCGGACACAGACCCAGAGCCATACCTGTTTGAGCCGGAGCATACAGATGAGGAACTCCATGTGTTTGATACTGAGCGGGCGAGGAGAGAGGCTGAATGCACAGAATGGGATTCGGTGCTACTGCTGCCATTGTTGGGGAGATATATCACCAGGAGGAAAAGCGCCGCAGAGAGTGCATCACAAGGAGTGAAGTTACGTCTCCTTTTCCTTGCAGATGACGGTTCGGGTTCATTCTCTCCTGTTGCGTGGTAAGTGTGGTCCATTCACAAACTTTATAACTAAAAAAACTTTTCACTACTCTATCCACGAACTTCTAACACTCTCTGCTGTTTCCTCCTCCTTCTTCCTTCCTCCCGCTTTCTTCGTTGGTTTATTTATACACACAAAACGCGTTCTCTGGCTGGCTGGATTGTCCGCTCGGTCTGCCGTACATACATGGCGGTGCAAGATGGCGACCTCTCTAAAGCAAGGCCCTTGCTATATATATAAAAGCATAACTATAAGACTACGAAAACCAAACAAATTTTATTTTATAGCGATTATACACTTGTATAAACATATTAATGGGTAGAAGATTCAGATTCAGATTCAGATTGACAATAAACCATGCCAAATATTACACACTGGCCCTTTAAAAAAGGAAAAATGGCCAATAAAAAATTGATCACAAAAAAAGGAAAAGCAGTAGATATCAGAGCAATAACTCATATGCAAAAGAATGTATATAATAAAACAGACAAACTTTCAACTTTAAAAAAAAAAAAAAAAAAAAAAAAAAAAAGAAGATGAGCAAAGCAGATTGGATGAGACCTAGATCAGTTACAGATGCAGCCACTTCAAATTTCCATTTGGTCCGTGGTAGAGCTGTGACCGATCCGTGACAGGTCCCTGTCATCACCTGGCTGGGCTCGTAGCTTTTATGAGATCCCCCGCAATGACGTAGAGAATACGGGGTTGACTGGTAACGCCCCTAAGTTTAATTTGTAGAAACCAGTTACAATTGTGATGGCCTGCCCCCCTGCCTGCTCCCTGGCTTTCTCACTTCCCTGGGTGGATGTTGTGGACAGGTCGTCAGGCCAATTTGCCTCACCTGTGTGTGTATGTGGACCAGGGTATTTAAGGGCTGTCTAAACTGGTATTCTCTCTCTTGCTGCTTCCAGACTTGGGCTTGGTTCTGGGTTTCCACCTGCCATGGGGAACTAAGTATTGTTTCCTCCTGCATTCAACACTTCCCCACAGCACACTCCACTCACCCATACACTGCATACATGACTGACACTTAACATTTAATCACGCTCATACTTTTTGGTTTATTGGGATCTGTTATGGTCCCTAATTTCAGTTTAAATGATTTAACAGTTATTTACTTTAAACTTTAATGATTTACTAATAAATCATATTTTGATTTGGTACTTCATATGTGGATTCCCTTTTTGCCACTAACTGGCCTGGTTTGTGACACAACGGTCTGTCTATCCACCAGGAGGAGCAGTGAGTGTGGAAGCTTAAGTGGTGTACTGCACCTGAGAGACCTTCCCACACAGAGCATATTTAATGATTATCACTATATTATATATTAGCATGGGTAGGTCACGGCCCTGGAATCTACGAAACAGCTGCTGAACCGACGCCTATGGGGCCTCCTCCATCTGCTGCATTAGCCGGGGGGCTAGCGCCACTAGATCACGGCCCTGGTATCCTCGAGACGGCTGCTGAACCGACGCCTGTGAGGCCCCTTCCACCAGCGTTAGCCGGGGGGGGCTAGCACCGCTAGGTCAATTTACCTGCTAGGCTAGGTTGATTTATTTTCTAAAGCAGCCAAAGGAAACCAGGTATACTGTTTATTTAATGTTAATGTTAAAGCAATACTTAAGAACTTTCAGTTTTGGTTTATTTTGGCGGCGCCAGTGGACCAAAGTGGTAGTGTTTTGCCTGAGGGAAGACCACATTTCCCATGAGGACCAGCGCATAGCGTCGTAAAATCCCTGATCTCCCGGTCGCCTGCAGTTAGTGGATACTACTACATTTCTGTTTCCAGTGTCTGTGTGAAGGATGAATAGCAATGAGGTAATGAATCTAATTGTGGCTAAACAATATCATATGACGATGCTGAAAATAAGAAACGTTTAACTTTGGTTTAGTACCTTATTCCCCCACCCCCCCCCCCCACCCCCCGTCACCCGAGTTTAGAACCTTGAAACAGATAAATAAAACGTTATGTTGGATAATTTCACAGTAAACACACGTACAGATACTTGCAGGAAGGTGCCGCATTGCCTGAATATCAACCCTGCACAATTCGCACGAATATACAGTTCAGTCTCTCAGGGAAAGTACTACTATTCATTCTAAACAGTTTCTTCACATTGAATTGTTTCCTATGCTGTTATAATTCTATATATTCTATATATTAGGATTCTATATGGAGAATTACACATACATTTATTACTAAAATTACTCTATGCGAGTCTGTTATTGTCACTGTCATTTCTGAATTACTAAAAGCCAAGATGAATTCCTGTATGTCCTTGGCAATAAAGTTCAATATGATTCTGATGCTTATTGAACATCAAAAATTTTTACATTTGTAACATAACATTTTTGTCTGTTGTTTTATCAGGAATTTGCTGTCCAGGACACTACCTCCACCTCTTCTGAGTTTGAGCCCCCACACACTAGTGCTGGCAGAGGCAGGGGCAGAGGGGGGAGGGGAGTAGGTGCAGGCAGAGGTAAAGGTAGAGGGAGAGGGAGGGGAAGAAGTAGGACACCAGAGGACATGAACCCCGAGACCCAGACAGACCCAGACAAACTTTTATTTATACACCCTCTTTCACAGTTTTCAAAATTCAAGTACTTTGTCACATTCAACACATTCAAATTGTTATTTTGCCACTTGTCCCTTCACAGTAAAGGAAGTAACATGCAAAACATACGACCTAGAGAAAAAAGAAAAACATTTCCAGGCACATGCAGAGTGTTACGCAAAAAATATCATGAAAAAAAATGAGTGGCATAAATGCAATGTACATTTTTGCAATGACGGGATATGTGTATGATTTGAATAAATAAATGGCACAACAACACTGTATTACAGTGGTAGTAAATGAATGACAATGACAGTTGAAAAAAATTACTGTGAATAAAAAAACAAAACAAAAGGGGAGTGTGATGCATGTACATGGACAAATAGAGCAGGATAAAAATAAACTATGACAGTTAAAATAAGAAACATTGAATAATCTGTGTGACAATGTTAGAAGTTATCTGGAGTCATCTGGAGAGTCATGCCGCTCTTCTTCCTCCACAACACTCAGAGAACGCATGCTGCAGATAGAGTAGATTGTAAGATTCTGCCCTAGCGCCTTCTTCCAGGTTCTCCGGTTCTCCCCTGAGTCAAAACAGAAAATAGGACATGTTGAAAAATACTAAACGTTGCCCAAAACAAACAAATGCAGGCCCTGGGAAACACAGAGTACCTAACATGGTCCGACTCTTCTGTAAAGCTGGAAACTATAGGCTGTAGCAGTTGGAGGTGTTGCTTGTGGGGAGTAGACGTTACTTGCTTCTTTTGATAGCTGTAGAGAAATAACGTAAGAAATTTATATGGATCAAGAGTAATGCAAGAGAAACACAAAAGTATACACACTGGAAACAAAGGCACTATATAAACATCACACAATGTAATAAAATGCATCATCTATGTTATACTAGAGAATTATAAGATAAGAATAACAATAATTAGCAATACAACATCAAATATAAAAAGACAATAACATGAAAAAAATAAATATGGAACAACACCGTACACCTTACACAACATAATGTCCAATAGACACATAACAATAACAAAAATATCTTGTTATCAGACTGACTTGAAGATGTCAAGTTTACTGGCTAACTGAGATTGTAACTTTCAAAGTTAGGTGCTTGGTGCTACTGAAGTGAGCTACACACAGACCCTTCAGGACTGACTAAATAAACGTTACATGGAGAATTTTAAACATGCAACAATCCCTGTAGTTTTAGCTACACTCAGCACAAGGTGCTATTGATAAGCAGGACTATGAAAAGTCATAACTCAATGCACATTGCACACAGGTTTTGTTTTACTGATTATTTATAGCAAGCAACACGGGTTGACTTCTTTTGCAATCACTGTAGTCAACTCAACAAAAACACGACAAGAATCCCGTTTTTCTCTGAAACTATTACATAGCAATCATCAGAAACTACTGTCACGTACATACAAACTGACATGATAACACCACAATGATTCAGTATGACTGATCTTTCCACAATAGGAACCTACATATTTTACTCAAACTCTATATTTGCGGTTTGTCATCGCATTGCTTTTTCTTTATACAGTACTTTGAGTTTGTTGCGTGGCTGGTCATGTCAGTGTGGAACTATTTATTGCTACCACGCATATTTCCGATAGCTAACATCAGCATTATCATTTTGATTTGAGCATCGAGAGCTACTTACTAGTCCAGCAGGAACAGAGCCAAGGCAGCATCGGTCGGAAATCCCTCCTCGTCTTTGAGCTCACGCCAGCGAGTGAAAACCGGGCCAATGTTGATCCTTGACTGTCCTTTTATCCGGGTAGCCTCCCTTTTTCCTTTTTTTGTCTCCTCAGACAAAACTTTTTGTTTCTTTGGTTGTTTTGCAGCTTCTGCCATGATAGCAGTAATTGCGCGTAGGCGTTTGCATCGACTTCCGTCTTTGTATCGAATGGGGAAAGGGGGAAGTGACGTATGCCGTAAAGCAGTCAACACATTTGTAGTTTTTTGTGTGGCAGGGTTACTGCCACCCTCCTCGAAGTTGCTTAGTGCCAGTGAAAGCAATACAGACCCCCTCTGGCCATGACAGAGGTGTCATTCAACTAGTTGTAAGTCGATGTATCATCACAAAAGTTATGAAAATATTTTATGAAGGTTGAAAAGTTACTTAGTGTTGGTTTAAAGTTTAAAGTTTGTTTATTTAACCCTGTTAACAATAAACGGGTCAGTTTCTCATACCAACTGTTGTGGATCATTCTAACTAACCCGATTAAGTAGTTGTTCTTGTTAGAGTAATAGCACTTGATCAAACCTTTTCTAACATGACTGACAACAAAATAAGTGAATATGTATTAGGGTTGGGAATCTCTCTGTGATAGACGATTCGATACGTATCTAGACACACGGGTTATGATACGATTAAAAAACGGTATATTTTTAATACAGTACGATTCGATACGATTTGATACAGTGTAGGACGGATACGATTTGATACGATTCGATACAGTGTAGAGATGATACGATTCGATATGATTCTATGGTTAACATTTGTTGATGTAGACATTAATCATACATTATAAAATGAAGAATTCTATAAAAGTGACATTCTTACAGTATTTTCAGATTTGTAAAATACCACATCCCCAAGCATCATTGCTATATGGCACTGGCAAAAATAAAATAAAAAGACAACAACAAAATCACATGTCAAATGTTATTTTTAGACATGGACCAAAAAATGACTTGCTGAATGAACATCATTTTGTTGGATGGGATCAATATAAAAATGAGTTTTAAACTTTAAGTGAAGTGAACTTTAAGTAAAATTTAAGTGTTTTAAACCTACTTGTTGTGCTGTTTTTATTGTATTGTCTGTGTTTTTGTATGTATCTTATATGGACTTGACTCTGGAATAAAGTTTATCATAACGCAGTACAATATAAACATAAAGCAGAATAAAATAATAACATGCAATGTAGGGGCAGAATCTGACATCTCCTATTATTAGTTGATATCATGGACTGTGATGACTCGCAGCTTATCATTGACAGCATGTCAGACTATTTCTCTGTGTTTGCTACACTCTGTGTTTGTCATTTATAAAAAGATAAATCACTTTTCTACAATACATCACTGATATTTCAAAGGAATAAATTACGTATTGACTTATTCATACTTCAAAAACAGCATCAGTAAGTGATTAACATGGGGGGGATCAAAATAAAATAAATAAATAAAGTAAAAATCAACCAGCCACCCTCCTCCCTGACAAGTAAAGAACAGTCCCTAAAGTGTGATGAGGTTTGTGGAAATGTGAACGGCTCGTTTCTCCACTGACACGTCACATACCTGTATGCTGCCATGGCTCTGCTGTTCAGGTATTTCTGGGCAGTCATCATGATACCGACGAAGACTTCTTGGACCTGGAGCCGGGCTTCTCGGTCGCCGTTAAGTCGTTATTTTGTGCCGCCGAGCACTATGGCCGCTGTATTTGACAGGAATATATATTTCTGTTTGTGTCTGTGACCTCTGTTCAACCCACAACTGGCCTTTAGTTTCTGCTGCAGCTTGGCTGCTCTCTGGTTTATCCAACCAGCATTAGCTTCTGTTCCTCATTCTCCACCGGTCAAGCTGGCGCTGATGTTTACATCCATGATCGTTGTCAGTAATGCCTGCTATGGAGCATGCCGCCGGATCTCACGTTGTTTTAGAGATGCAAACTGTTAAAGCCAGTCAACCGATTGCTAGTCTCGCGACACCCGATCCATGACTCTACAATTGATTAATCTAAGGATTCGTGGCTGATTCATATCGGTTGAGGAGGCTGCTACCGATGCAGCCGTATCTTTCGCTTGTCAAACCGAATATCCAGTCGTATCGGTTAATCGCTCCCAACCCTAATATGTATAATATGCGCATGGATCGGATCGGTAGCGGTATCGGCCCAAACTCAAGGCTGTATAATCGGTATCGGATCGGAAGTGAAAAAACTGGATCGGGACATCCCTATCCAGAAACAGAATTGATTTGCTCTTCTCTAATAAACCAGAACATATTATTAAAACCCACAATGTTTTCACTGTTTTATCAGACCATAATGCAATTTTCTTTTACAGAAAGCTCACCAAGTCACGCTTCTCAAACACATCCAGATACTTACGTAATAGTAAAACTACTTTTAATTTCATCCCAAAGAGCCAGCAAGAAAATCTTAAATTGGCCTTTAAAAAACAGAATTGGAATAAGATCACCTCCTGTGAAGACATTGATAACAGCACAGATTCCTTTCATGAACACATCAGAAAAATAATGGAATCTTTCTCCAGGAGGGTGAGCCGGAAGACACGGAAAGCATCATTACCGTGGTTAACCCCTGTCTGTCTAAACTTGATGAAAGTGCGTGATCTTCTTCTTAAGATTTTCTTAATGTCCGGTTTAACTATGAACCAGTTAAATTCACTGCTGCAAGGAACAAGGTACAGTGGGTCCTGGTTTAATTTGGTCAGATTCACACATGACTCTCATGTGAGTCCCGCGGGGATCACATGTCTTGCAGTGGGGGAGTAATTGTGTTATTCAGGAGAAGCTGCAATGTACCCAAACAACCACCAGGTGGCATGTCTGAACAGGGGGATGCCGCCATAACCATACGGCAGCAGCAGGGAGTAGTGATAAAAAAAACTGCAGTTAAGTCGGACAGTTTCCAGCAGCCTTCAAAGCAGAACACAGTATTTAGGAAGTCACAGAAATATTTACATCCTGATAGATCTGATCTGAATCTGTTGAAACAATGGTCTGTATGATAGATGACAACCTATTAAATTGACCTAGTAGCTTGTGAAAATCAAAACAGCATTTATTCTGTAATGTCCAATAGGCTATTATTAAATTATTTTACGCAGAAACTCAACAGATAACAGGCGGGCCACTACCGTCCTGATGACTGATAATGTCGATAGGCATTGATAACAAAGACTTATTATTATTGATGTTGCATGAATTAATTTATTATTTTTATGATTTTATTATTGAGTTATTACTGAAATACTGCACCCTATAGAGCGCCGCTGCGTTGGGTGATATCGGAGCGGAGAGTGCATTGTCATGGTGTACACATGGATTCCCTGATTCAACAACGTCCTGTATACACACAAAAACACGAAAGTGTTCTTGATATTAAAACGACAAATATATTCCTCTGTTATAATTTCCCACCAATAATAATAATAATGATAATAACATTAACATGAGAGTTCAGCTGTACTAGATATTTAATATAGGCCTATTCAAATATTCAGTCCCAAAAACGCTGTTTCTACAGTACTGGCTAAATCATCTGAAATTAACCATCATCCTTACTTTTTCTTAAGTTCATCTAGATGCAGTGTCATTACTATTTCAGCTTTACTAGACATTTGGTATATTCAGTAGATCTATCTTTTTATGACTCTATTTTACAACAAGCCACAAGAAACCTACCATCCCAAAAACGCTGTTTTTAGAGTACTATCTAAAATATCTGAAATTAGCCAACACCCTTGCTTTTTTTTCTTAACATAGTTCATCTCGGTGCAGTGTCATTACTAGTTTGGCTTTACTAGATATTAGATATATTCAATAGATCTATCTTTTTACGACCCTATTTTACAACTCTATTTTACAAGCCACTAACAAACCTACCATCCTAAAAATGCCATTTCTAGCGTATTCGCTAAAATATCAAAAATTAGCCAACATCTTTACTTTTTCTTAACATAGTTCATCTAGGTGCAGTGTGTTTACTAGTTCAGCTTTACTAGATATTAGATATATTGTGTAGATGTATCTTTTTACAACCCTATATAGATCAGAAGAGCTACAACTGTGTTGCAAATCAGAAGAACTACAACTATGTTGCTGATATGTATCAAGCTGCATGGCGCGTCCCAGGGAATTGTAGTTTTTTAAAAAATATAATTGTTTTTCCTAGTTTTGGAAGTTGTAAATACTGAATTGAGAGTACTCTGTGGGCTTTAAGGGGATGGTAAACGCATGGTAATCATATTTTAAATATCTAATTTCTAAATGGGTGAAAATGAATTGTATCCATATTTTACCCATATCTGACAACACCCCCAGTTGTTGACTACACTCACATGATACTTGAGGTCAAGAGCTCTCTATAACAGTTGGTCCCATGTCTGTACCCCCTTTTGTTGCTGAGTTATACGCCTGCAAACTTGCTCTGAGGTCAAGGTTCAAAGGTGAATGGCTGAAAGCAGGAGCCATGTAGAATCTTCATAATGACATACTCTCCAGGTTGAGACCTTTGCAATGATGTTTTTGGTTTAGCTCTACGACAAAGGTTTGATTTTTTTTTTTTTTTTTTTGACACAAGCCATTGACACAAGCCATGCAAGGTCTAGTTTCAGAGAGCACTTTGAAGGCCCAGTGCATAAAGTGATTTTTGTTTGTTTATTTTTTACTGTAGATAGTTACTAAAATGAGTCATCCTCAGTCAATATAATACAACTAAAAAGTAAAACCAATGAAATAAGCAAAAATAATATTAAAATTATAGTGAAATGTTAAAATCTATTTAGAGAGTGTAATGGTAGCCTAATAGATAACTTAGATATAATGAATTATTGTTTAGAGACTTTATTATTGCCTAGATACTATTTAGACTATTATTGTATTTACTTTTAGCATGTTCTAGTTTTATCTAATGTGGGCTATATGTTTTAATTTATTTAATAACAAAATGATTTTATGTTAGGCCTACATCTTAATATTTTATGTCATTTATAATAGTTTAGCTCTGAACTTTTTGTGTGTATACAGGAATGTTAAAGATATCATTGAGGAGAACGAGGTTGACGTGACGTTGTTGAATCAGGGAATCCGTGTGTCCACCACGAAAAAGGATCCTAACTGACTTTATATTGGCATTGTTTCCATGGTACCAGCACGTAATTTTAACTCATTACGTGCTGCCACCACGGAATGCAGTGTTGAGAGGTCGTGGTCATTTCACGTATTTCTGTGAGATCAGGTTTTTGCTATGTCAGCTTAGTTAGAAGCTTAAGTTTAATTGTAAACAATCTCAAAAATTACATTTTTGCCTCCTAATTATTCCTCTGTCCATACTCTTTGTGTAGCGCACTTCAGACGTTACATTCAGAAAGCTGAACTGCTGTGTTAGGATGAAATGACTTAGCTATAGGCATACGTCATGGTTGTATTCATTTTAGTGATTGATGGCTAGCACATCTGGATCTAGCATGGGCAGCAGGGCTGCTCCTGACCAAATTGGGGCCCTAAGCGAAATTTTATTTGGAGGCCCCCATCCCAAATGTATCATAGGTACAAAATGACCGTACAACAACTTGCCACTTAACTTGACAACCTTCACTGGCAATAACAAATGAACTACTACAGTAGTTTGGCTTTATGAGTCAAATAATACAAAAAAAATTCAACCTGAAATAAATAAATGAATAAATATTAAATAAAAATAACTTCAAACTGAAATAAATAAATAAATAGCGATACACAAATAGCCATCAATTACTCATCAAAAGAAAGTGACTTCCACCACCTCAATCCCCCACCCTTGATTAAACACTGAAAATAAAATAAAAGAGGGAGACAGGTTTTTCCTATTTAATCTATCCTATTAAATCCTATTTAAAATTTTGTTATATTTTTCCCTCTACCCTCTCTGGAGGCGTCCGACCTCCCAGCCCGCACATACCCCCGAGGCTCGGGTCTCCCCCTCCTGAGGCTCTTTTGGACAACATGTCGACAACTCTTCACCTGCTGCAGCTTTGCAAGTGCCTGCCGGCGCACACCTCTGATTGTTCAGATGTTGAGTGCTGTCAATCATTGCGACGCATGGGCGGTCAGGTCTCTTCTCTCCTTCCTCGAGCTGATTCTACGCGCGCCTCACGGTAGCGCATGTGCGCATCCATTGCGCATATGCGCAAATGCGTCCCCTCGCGCAAAGTGTGGCCCCCCCATGGAAGATGAGGCCCTACGCACAGCGCATGTTCTGCGTTTAGGGAGGGGCGGCCCTGATGGGCAGTGACCCGAGGTCTGGATGCTGATGGATGATGTGTTTTCTATGGGGAAGTCACAGATCAGTTACACAGGGGGGTCCCTGGCAGCTACATAGGTGGGCCTGAAGAAAAAACATCACCCATGTATAATGGTTCCAGATGTGGGTTCTGACCAACTACATAAGTATCTGTATGCAAGTGTCAGACGAGGAGAGAGCTTGTACCTTCTCCCAGCGCTGCTAATAAACTGTCAATTGAAGATCAACTTGTCATCTATTGTGCATCTTTTATGAATTTGTCTTTGGACCAGAAGTTCTTTCCTATCTTGCTGTGTTTAATATTGGGATAATAAATAGTCACTGTGGCGTTATGCTGTTTTATTGTACTTATTATTTTTTATTTCCGTAACTTGAATGGGCCAAGTCATTAATTCAATAAATAAATAATTGATAGAATAATATAATAATTAAACGTGCCCCTTTTTCTCATTGTTTTTAATTATTGTTGTAGAAAACTGATATTTTACTGAATTGTTTTAAAAATGTTTTTCTTGTCTGCCTTGTCTTCTCTACTCCACAGAAAATTTAGTTAAAGATGACAACCGTGTTGCTCGAGCTGCTGGGATATGTAAAAAGATAGTGGAACATTTCTCACATAGCTTTAAACAGAAAACGGCACTGAAAGAAGTACAGCAGGAGAAAAACCTCCCAGAGCACTCCTTGATAACAGAATGCCCGACCAGGTGGGGTTCAAGACAGAAGATGATTTCAAGAGTCCTGGAGCAGCATCAGGCCTTATATGAAGTCCTCTCACCAAGCCCAAAAACAAGGCACCTGGTTCCTTCCTGGTCAGACCTTACTGTACTTGAGTCTGTAAACAAGGCACTACAGCCCCTGCAAGAATTTACAGATGCTCTTTCAAGCGAGAGCTATGTGAGTGTTTCATTTGTGAAACCTGTCCTTCATTTGCTCAACACCTCAGTTCTTGCAGAGCAGGAGGGAGACAGCGAGCTAACCTCATCCATTAAGATGAAAGTCCGGGACTACATGAACACGAAGTTTGACGACCCAAAACCCCACATCATCTACATCAGCAGCGAAACTGTGGCAGACATCAAGGCCAGGGTGTTGTCAGAGATGAAAGCAGCAGCACAGAAGGTAATTGAGTGGGTTAGGGAGGGTTATAAATGAGGTTATTTGACACCAGGGCAGGGTTGTGGCATAATTAGGCATAATTTAATAAATATATACTGTATGACGTTGAATGGAAGTGGAAGATGACATTTTGACTATTGCAATTTGCAAAAATAACAATGTATTTTCCCCTCTGTATTCTCTCTGGATCCTTCTCTCAGCTCCAGGAGGGAAACCTTACTGCCCAGAGCATAGATCCACCCGGTCCCACTGTGAAGAAGCCAACACTCGGAGGTATGCTGAAGAAGGCCCAGCCCCCAGTTCTCTCCTCACTCAGGCAACCAGTGCAAGTTGTGGAAGCTGAACTCAACAACTGGGTGATGTGCCCCACCATTGACAGTGAGGCTGACCCTTGGAGTGGTGGCAGCTTCACAAGGAGAACTACCCACAGTTGAAGAAGCTAGCCAGGAAGTATCTCTGTATACCTGCAAGCAGCTCACCCTCAGAGAGACTTTTCAGTACATCTGGAAATGTTGTGAACTGTCAGCGCACAAGTTTAAAGCCTGACAAAGTAAACATGCTTGTGTTCCTAGCTAAGAACTTGCCTAATAAGTCTGATGACTTGACTAACTAACTAACTGACTGACTGACAGACTGCTCTGCTTAATGACTGACTGACTGCTCATTAATGACTAATTGCTCACTGACTGACTGATGGACTAACTGACTTCGACAGGCAGCAACAGTGCACACTCTCACTTTTGTTTATTTTATTTTTTGACAGCCAATTGCACTACTCTGATTGTTGTCTTAGTTTAAATTTACGGTTGCAGGCATATGTTTAATTTTGAGTAGAAGAAAATGTTTTAAGGAGAGGTCTACTTGATAGGTGCTACTAGTAGGTTGTGGAGGTGGCATTTATTTTACCTCATTGTGTTTTTGTTGAATTGTTGTTTTGCACTATTTGATATTACCTCAACATGGTGTTCTTGTTCTCCAATATTTATTGGAATTCTGCAGAATTTGCAGTTACTTTTGCACTTTACTAGTTTACTAATTGTTTAACTTGGGAGTAGAAAAATGTGTTTTAAGGAGCACTAACTCCAAGTGTCATGATGATGACTATTTGGAATGGACAAATTTCCCAATTAGACAATCTGCTGTTATCTGCTGTTGCCACACTTGCCAAGGTGGAGGAGGTGGTGTTTATTTGCTTGTTTGTTGTATAGAGCAGACTATGTTCTTCACTCAGATTTGTTTACCAGGCCCCCTGACCGCATGCCTACAATGACACCTCACTCTGAGGTGGCGCATCAGCCTTTAGGAAACGGCTACAGTGACACTGCTCATAACAGACCATTAGGCAATCCCTGCTTACCACCCAGCGCTGCTCTCCAGCAACAAAATCCTGCGCACACTCAGTTCAGCGGAAACAGAGGAATGTCAGACCTTGTCAGATTCATGGCCAGGCGTGAGCTCATTTCTACTGGGCTTATGCAGTTCAATGACCGTCCTGAATGCTTGGAGAGCTTCCTTCATGAACTCTATCAGAGACCTTAACCTATCTGCTAGTGAGCAGCTTGACCTTCTTGTGAAATGGTTAGGCAAAGACTCAGCTGGACATGCAAGGCGCATAAGGACTGTATATGTGAATTATCCAGAGTGTGGACTCAGGGCTGTGTGGGATCGGCTATATGAATACTATGGCGCACCAGAGGTCATTGAGAACTCTCTGCTCAAGAGGCTGGAAGACTTCCCCAAGGTGCAGAACAAAGATGGGCGAAAACTAACTGGGCTACCTACTGATGGAAATACAGGCCGCCAAGGCTGATGGGGAACCGTTTGGCCTTAGCTATCTAGACACGCCCCGTGGAGTTAACCCTATTGTGCAGAAACTGCCATTTCACTTGCAAGAAAAGTGGCTCATGCAAGGTTTCAACTACAAGGAACAACTCAAGGCTCCGTATCCCCCATTTAGCTTCTTTGCAAACTTTGTGTGTCAGCAGGCGAGAATGCGCAATGACCTTGGCTTCACGCTGGCAGCCCCCAAAAATGAACCGCCTGGTCATAACAAGCCGGCAATTAAGCAAGAGGGTCAGAGAGCAGTAGCTGTTCTTAAGACTGGAGTGACCCCTAATGCCCCACTCACACCTTCTGAGTCCCCACCTGCAGACAAGCCCACCAGCAGAGAGGACCCAGCCAAACATTGTCTCCTACACAACAAGCCCCACCCCCTACACAGGTGCCGTAGATTCAGAGACGAGCCAATAGAAGAGAGAAAAGCACTCTTAAAAAAACACGGAGTGTGCTACAAGTGCTGCAAGGCCATACACTTGGCAAAGAACTGTAACGACGAGGTAAACTGCACAGAGTGTGGAAGCAACATGCATGTTGCAGCACTACACCCTGGCCCAGCGCCAAAAGCCGACCCTGCACCAGAGAATGGCGGGGAGACTGCCGTCTCATCTTCATGCACCAAGGTGTGTGGAAAAGACGTCTCAGGGCGCTCCTGATCAAAGATATGCCTCGTAAAGGTCTACCCAGCCACTCACCCAGATGCTTCAGTCCGTATGTATGCCATATTGGACGAACAGAGTAACCGCTCGCTTGTGCGGTCTGAGTTCTTCACTGTTTTCAACGTCTCAGGGCATCCCTCGCCATACTCTCTGAAAACACGTGCAGGAACAGTAGAGACTGAGGGCAGACAAGCACGCGGCTTTGTGGTAGAACCAATAGATGGCAGTGTGGCTCTCACTGCCACCACTGATCGAATGCAATGAGATCCCAAACAATCGCACAGAGATCCCCACACCTGAGGTCGCTTCCAGCCACGACCATTTAAAACATCTGTCAAAACACATCCCAGACCTCGATCCACAGGCCCCCATCTTGCTCTTGTTAGGCTGAGACATAATCAGAGCCCATAAGGTACGAAGACAGGTCAACGGCCCACATAACACACCCTACGCCCAAAAGCTGGACCTGGGCTGGGTGATCGTGGGTGACGTGTGCATAGGAGACGTGCACAAGCCGCCCCTTGTCCATTCCTACTACACCAACGTGCTGAGGAAGGGGCGCCCCTCTCTCTTTCAGCCATGCCCAAACAGCTACACGGTGAAAGAGAGATACTGGGACACTGAACCTCCCTCACACTCCCTCCTGCACAGAAGCAGTCATGCTAAAGCAATGCAGAACACTTCAGACAGTGATGAGTTTCAGACAACCAAAGATGATGAGGTCGAAGCCCCCTCCATGGAGGACCTGCAGTTCCTGAGCATCATAGACCAGGGCGTCTACAAGGACGAGGAAAACAGCTGGGTGGCTCCCCTGCCCTTTAGAGTCCACCGACCACAGCTGCCAGACAATCGTGCTCAAGCGCAGGAGCGCCTCAACTCACTTCAGCGCTCTTTCAAAAGAAAGCCTGAAATGAAGGAACAATTCGTCTCATTCATGGAAAAGATACTTCAGAATGGACATGCTGAATTGGCCCCCCCACTGAAGCCTGGCGAGGAGCACTGGTACCTGCCATGCTTCGGGGTTTATCATCCAAAAAAGCCTTCTCAGATAAGAGTTGTGTTCGACTCCAGTGCACAGCACAAAGGACTGTCTCTGAACCAAGTGCTCTTAACCAGACCAGACCTCAACAACAGCGTCATCTGCGTCCTTCTTTGTTTCAGGAAAGAACAAATCGCCTTCTCTGTGGACATACAACAAATGTTCCACTGTTTCAAGGTCAAGCCTGAAGATCGAAACTTCCTCAGGTTCCTCTGGTTTGCAGATAATGACGCAGATAAAGAGATTGCAGAATATCACATGAATGTCCACGTGTTTGGAAATAGTCCCTCCCCAGCAGTGGCCATTTACTGTCTCAGACGCGCAGCTCAGGAAGGCCAGAGTGAGTACGGGGAAGACGGACAGCAGTTTGTGAGCAGAGATTTTTATGTAGATGACGGGCCGAAATTCCTTCCTACAGCCAATCAAGTGATTAGTCTGCTCAAAAGAACACAAAGAATGCTGGCCTGTTCCAAGCTTAGACTGCACAAGTTGGCCTCAAACAGCAAAGAGGTCATGGAGGCCTTTCCATGTGAAGATCGTGCCACAGATCTAAAAGACCTTGACCTGGCTGCTGATGACCTACCAGTGTAAAGGAGCCTCGGGCTACACTGGGACCTGGAGTCAGACTGTTTCCTTTACCGTGTGGAGGACGAGAGAAAGCCATTCACTCTACGAGGAGTCCTCTCAGCAGTGAACAGCCTGTACGATCCCCTCGGATTCGTCTCTCCAGTGACAATTCAAGGAAAAGCACTCCTTTGCGAACTTACCACTGACTCACCTGACTGGGATGCTCCGCTGCCTGCAGAAAAGGAGAAATTGTGGGACAGCTGGAGAGATTCTCTCCAAGAACTAGAAAAGTTAAGAATCCCCAGAGCCTACACTTGCGTGTCTATGTCTACAGTTGAGCGAGTGGAGCTTTGCCTCTTTTCAGACGCATCAGAAAAGGCAGTCGCTGCAGTTGCCTACTTAAGAACTGTAGAGGCGGATGGCCAATGCCATGCAGGACTGATTTCAAGCAAGGTCAGACTCGCTCCTTGCCCAGAACACACCATACCCCGTTTGGAGCTATGTGGAGCAGTCATGGCAGTGAATCTGGCTGAAACCATCATGTCCGAAATCGACATCACATTTGATGCAGTCACATTCTACACTGACAGCAGGATTGTACTTAGGACTGACTTAGGACCCAATGAAAAGAGACCGCTGATCTTGCCTGGGCGTCATCATGTAGCTACCCTCATTGTGTGCCACATTCATGAACAGACACAACACCAAGGGCGCCACTTTACTGAGGGTGCTATCCGATCTGCAGGCTATTGGATGCTGGGAGTCAAAAGATGCATCAACAGAGTGATCTTCGAATGCATTGTCTGCCGCAAACTCAGAGGAAAGTGTCAAGTTCAAAAGATGGCTGACCTGCCGCCAGACAGACTCAGTGCTGAACCGCTCTTTACTAACGTCGGGATGGATGTGTTCGGGCCTTGGGCTGTGGCTGCACGCTGCACAAGAGAAGGATACGCCGAGAGTAAGAGATGGGCAGTTCTCTTTACTTGCTTATCTGTCAGAGCCATTCACATTGAGGTTATCGAGTCTATGGACTCTTCGAGCCTCATTAATGCACCCAGAAGGTTCCAGGCTATCCGAGGTCCAGTGAAACACTTGCGCTCTGACAGAGGCACGAATTTCATTGGAGCTTCTTCTCTCGGACCAGGGCACCACATGGACTTTTAATGCCCCGCACTCCTCTCACATGGGAGGGGTTTGGGAAAGAATGATAGGTGTCACCCGCCGCATCCTAGATTCCATGCTCATGTAGTTAGGATCTTCCAAGCTCACACACGAGGTGCTCACAACCTTCTTAGCTGAGGTCACTGCCATCGTGAACAATCGCCCACTTGTGCCCGTGTCCACGGACCCGACAGATCCTTTCATCCTCACACCCGCATCACTGCTGACTCAGAAGGTAGGCCCTTGCCCACCTCCGCCTGGTGACGTTGACCACAAAGACTTATACAAGCAGCAGTGGCGCAGAGTTCAAAGCCTGTCTAACACATTCTGGGACAGGTGGCGCAAGCAGTATCTGGCTACACTGCAACCCCGCAGGAAGTGGTCATCCGACCAGCCAAATCTCAGAGGGAAGCGTAGTGCTTCTCAAAGACATTCAATGTAAGAGGAATGACTGGCCTCTTGGCATCATCACAGCTGCGTACCCCAGCAAAGATGGACGGGTACGCAAGGTCCAGCTGAGAGTTGCCAAAAAGGACGGAACTAAACTGCTTCTCAGGCCTGTGAATGAACTGATCTTGCTCATTTCCCCAGATAAATAAGTGAGTGATATCTTAACCGAGGTTTAGTGTGAGATATTCTTAATGATTAAGAATTGTGATGTTTGTGATGTTGAAGAAGTCAATTGAATGCATAACTTTGTTTAATGAGTTCATTATAATTTTCAGAAAGGGACATTTACAAAGGAAAAAAGGAAGGAAAGAGTGAAACCCCCTGGGTATCAGGCGGGTAGTGTTCTGTTTAATGCACTACTGCTGTTATCTTTGCTGTGAAATTCAGATTTTAGGTTATTTCTAGTTCTCTGCTGCCACCCTGTGGCAGATATTGGTAATTTTCGGAGCAAGGGATTTGTTGGTGACTTATGTCATAAGTGTGGGACAGGTTTTTAAATCGATAACAGAGCGTGGAGCTCGTCTCTTGTTTGTCATGTTATTAAGGATTCAAACGTACAACTATCTTCCTAAGTTTCAAGGTTGCCTTGAAGGCATCGTCGGTAAGTTTATTAATTGAATGAGAAGTTTATTCAACAAGACGATGTATGATTTGGTAGCCTAATAATACCGTGAATGTTATGCTACATGATGGTTGAGTTAAGCTAGTTGCTACCAGCATTCTGTTACACTCTGATTCTAACTGGATTGTATTTCATGCTTCTAGTTTTACCCTACTTCAACGGACCATAAAAAGTGAAAACCAAAACTTCTCGTCTGCGTGGTTTGTTGGAGAGGAGTTATCTTGCTGTTGAACCTGGCAAGGCGCTGGGGTGGAACAGTACAATCAGCCTTGCGTCACGTTCACCCTTGCGTCGTGTTCACCTCAAACTTGGTGAAAAAAGTCATAAGACGTTGATGACGCTTTATTGTGGAAACTGTGAGTTTTCATCGAAGGGTGTGGCCACGGCCTGGTGGCGAACTTTGATGTTTCGCCGTGATGATAAACGTTGCTGTAACTTGACTCCATGTGGGAATATCTTGCCAAAACTTCACACATATGAACCCTGAACACATCTACAGAGGAATTTTGGATCGCTGTCATAGCGCCACCTACTGGCAACAAAAAGTTACTTTGTTCATTCTTTGAAGTCCCTCTTCTAACAGGTTAATCAGACCCACCTCAGATTTACTGAAAAATAGTCCTTAGACCTTGATGATAATTAAAAATGAAGCTCTTAAGTTTTCATCAAATGCTGTCACCATGGTGCCGCCTTATTCACCATCAAACACAATGTTGTTTTGAAGGGACAGGGGATGCTTGAAAACTCACCAAACGTGGCATACACATTACAGGTCTCAAGTCCTGTTGTCCTGATGTGATTTTTGTGCTTTGATGCACCAAGATGGCTCAACAGTGCCCCCTAGCATATTTCAATTAAGCAGCCCACAAAGCTGGGTTGACCTGCATGTATGAAACCAGTGCCGCAAAAAGTGGGTATGCACTATATGCGGCACATAGGGGCGCCGCGCTAGAGGGGGCGCCAAAGCGATGAGGGGAAAATTATTTCCAGTCGGCATTTTCTGTATTTAACAGCTGTTTGTGCATGTGTAAATGATATGATCAATAACAGAGGCACGTCACTGATTAGGCGCCCCTCTGCTCCTTCACCTCGGAAGTCTCGGATATCGTCTTAACACTCTATTTACTAATTGGATTATAACTCGGCAGTGGTGTGTGACAGAGACTTACGGCAAAAAGATCCGGAAAGTTGACAACTGCGCCGTTTCAAAGAGGGGTCCGACATGATCGTAGCTCTTTCAGATGCTTTGTAATCTAGCCTTGAATTTTAGTGACTTTTTGGAGTCTTGGCCTTTAAATCCGTCATAATACTGAACGTTTTTTATCGTGATCTGTGGATTTACTCTATTCACTGAACTACTGAGGCACCTGAAGTAAGAATAGAAGAGTGTAGATCAAGTAAATAATGTGTAGATTCTTATTTGTGCATTTAGATGGCAGGCGGACCTAAAGGGAGAAAAAAGGGCTTAGACCTCTGAGGGTTTTTAACTAGATGGTGAATCATAAAACAGATAAATTATAGAACTTGGGAGTGATACACTTGAGTTTAAATGTCTTCACTCGGATATAACACTACAGTGCTGTTGTGATGTACAGTATCTGATAAGTCTGATCAGATGCAGCATCCAATCAGTAACTGATATCCAATAAGGATATCATTTAAAATAAAAAAAATCATGTTTTTTATATGTGGTTTGACTGCTGTATTTTTGAAACCTCCTTAACACAAAGTTGACGTTGTTCAGGTGTGAGGATGGAGAGAAAGAAGAGAAGAAGACAGAAAAAGAATCAGGACAGACAGGGGAAGGCGACAGGTTGGTCTAATATTAGGTGGAAGTGTAGGAACAGCCACTTGATACCGAGTGATTAATTTCTAAATATTATTTATATTGAAAAATTGCATTAGCAAGATGTGTAATTTATTCAAAGCTATTAAATAATGCTTGTTTGACCATATAACTTAGCAGAGAAGAACACAGGCAAGGGGTGGAGACAGACATGAGGTCGGTGATGGCATCTGCTATAGAGGAGACCAGTGATGACATCAGGTAGGAATAATTAAACTAGTGAGGCCACAAAAACCTAGATGCCCAGCATGGTTTGAATTTCTGCTGACCAACCATCATAATTTCATATTTCCACTACAGAGAATATATTGAGCACTGGGTGCCGCTGCTGTTACATGTTATTACATTATTATGCATTATTTTTTGTTTTTATTGAGCTGATCACCTGCTGTACTATGTAACTTAAAATAAAAGTCTGTACTAATCTACTAATCTTATATTTTATAAGTCCATGAATCAATAAGATTTACACAGGTAAGCATTATGAACAAAATCCGGTCGGGGGGGGCTGTAATGTGTCTGCATACCCCTCAGAAAGTAGGTAGTTGCGCCCCTGTATGAAACCTGGTAGGCACCTGTAACACTCCATCACGTACAAAGAAGCCTCTTGGACCCATTGCCTAAACCTAACAGGAAGTCGGCCATTTTGAATTCCGTGGTCATTTTTGTCATTTCACACTTGTTGTATTTTAACAAACTTGTCCTACAGATTTAATCAGATTTGCTCCAAACTTGGTTTATATGAACCTGACTACGTTGTGACCAAAAGTTCTTACAGGATCAGCCAAACGTGTCCGCTGCGATGTGTTGAATTTTAGGTCTCGCCATAACACGGGAAATTGCTGTAACTTTGGAGTAAATGGTCCAATGTCCACAAAACATCACATGATTCATATTAGTCCCACCCTGAACACATTTATATAACAATATACAGTGATAGTCATAGCGCCACCTAGTGGCGAAAGTAAGTACTTCTTATCTGACGTGCTCACGTATTGCGGTAAGCAAGTTGTGTCATTTCCGGTGTTTCTGTGACAGCGTCTCTGTACTGCTCTGGTGAATTTCTACTAGCCTGCTTTCTCACTTCAGTTGCTTAAAACGTCTACTCCAAATTTTAACCCACACTAGTTCTGTTTAAGCACTCATAGCTCTCCTCCTTTCTACGACTTTCTCGCTAATCTCTTAGCTGTTGTTTGCACGTTACTAGCCTTGGTAGCTACATTAGCTTTACAGCTAGTGATGGCTTCTGCCTCTGCTCTCTCTTGCCCGGTGTGCCACATGTTCAGTCATGTCTCTGCCTTCTTTAGCGACAGTGGTAAGTGTAACAAGTGTAGCTTATTTGTTGCGTTGGAGGCAAGGCTTAGTGAATTAGAAGCGCGGCTCCGCACCATGGAAAATCACTCAGTAGCTGCGGTAGTTAGCCAGTCCCCTGTAGCCGGTGCGGAGCCACATTGCATAGCCTTACCTTCTGTTAGCGGTCCTCCGGTAAGTCCCGTTCAGCCGGGACGTTGGATAAGTGTGCGCCAGAAGCGTAGCTCTAAGCCGAAGCCCACGGCTCACCATCAGCCTGTTCACGTCTCCAACCGCTTATCCGCACTCAGCGACACACTCGCTGAGGATAAAACTCTGGTTATTGGCAGCTCTATTTTGCGGAACGTGAAGTTAGGAACACCAGCGGCCATAGTCAAATGTATCCCTGGGGCCAGAGCGGGCAACATCGAATCAAATTTAAAACTGCTGGCTAAAGCTAAACGTAGATTCAGTAAGATTGTTATTCACATCGGCGTTAATGACACCCGGTTACGCCATCAGAGGTTACTAAAGTTAATATTGCCTCGGTGTGTGAATATGCAAAAACGATGTCGGACTCGTTTTCTCCGGACCCCTCCCAAATCTGACCTCTGATGACATGTTTAGCCGCATGTCATCATTTAATCGCTGGCTGTCCAGGTGGTGTCCAGCAAACGATGTGGGTTTCGTTAATAATTGGCAAACTCTCTGGGGAAAACCTGGTCACATTAGGAGAGACGGCATTCATCAGGCTCCTCTCCTGTGGAATCATCTTCCTGTTACCGTCTGGGAGGCAGACACTGTCTCCACATTTAAGACTAGACTTAAGACTTTCCTCTTTGATAAAGCTTATAGTTAGGGCTGGCTCAGGCTTGCCCTGTACCAGCCCCTAGTTCGGCTGACTTAGGCCTAGTCTGCCGGAGGACCCCCTATAATACACCGGGCACCTTCTCTCTCTCTCTCTCTCTCTCTCTCTCTCTCTCTCTCTCTCTCTCTTCTCTCTCTCTCTCTCGTATCCTATTACTGCATCTTGTTAACTCGGCCATTCTGGATGTCACTAACTCGGCTTCTTCTCCGGAGCTTTTGTGCTCCACTGTCTCTCAGGTTAACTCGTATTGCAGCGGTGCCTGGATAGTGTGACGTGTGTGGTTGTGCTGCTGCTGTGGTCCTGCCAGATGCCTCCTGCTGCTGCTGCTGCCATCATTAGTCATTAGTCATACTTCTACTGTTATTATACACATATGATTATTATTACACATGTATACTGCCAGATACTAATATACACTTTCAACATATTGTACCACAGTAGCCAGAACTATAACGACAATATTATTACTTTCATAAATGTTGTTGTAAGCTACTGTCATTACAGAGGATGTCCTTCATCTCTCTCTCTCTCTGTCTCTCTCTGTCTCTCTCTCTCTGTCTCTCTCTCCCTCTCTCTCTCTCTCTCTCTCTCTCTCTCTCTCTCTCACTCCCTCATTGTGTCATACAGATTACTGTTAATTTGTTATGCTGATCTGTTCTGTATGACATCTATTGCATGTCTGTGTGTCCTGGAAGAGGGATCCCTCCTCAGTTGCTCTTCCTGAGGTTTCTACCGTTTTTTTGCCCCGGTAAAGGTTTTTTTTGGGGGAGTTTTTCCTTATCCGCTGTGAGGGTCTAAAGGACAGAGGGATGTTGTATGCTGTAATTGGGCTTTATAAATAAAATTGATTGATTGATTGATTATCAGACACTTATCTTTGGATGAACCTGAAATTTCAATGCTGTGGTCTATATTTCATGTACACAAACATGATATGTCATTAGTGTATACATGTGCTGCAGAGGGTTTAATTTTGATGTCTCGCCATGAAACAGGAAATTGCTCAAACTTTGGAGTAAATGGTCCGATGTCCACCAAACTTCACATGATTCATATTAGTCCCACCCTGAGCACATTTATATAACAATATACGGTGATAGTCATAGCACCACCTATTGGCAAAAGGGAGTTCTTCTTATCAGACACTTATCTTTGGATTAACCTGAAATTTGGATGCTGTGGTCTATATTTGATGTACACAAACATACCATGTCATTAGTGTCTATGCCCACTGCAGAGGGTTTAATTTTGATGTCTCGCCATGAAACAGGAAATTGCTATAACACTGGTGTAAATGGTCTGATCTCCATCAAACTTTAGATGAATCATATTAGTCCTGCCCTGAAAACATTTCTATGACCATATTTCCTGATACTCATACTGCCAACTAGTGGCGACAGAAAGTAGGGATTTAACAACAACTTTTTAAATATGCGCACAATAGGTCCGCAACAAGCCCATGAGACATAATTACAAACCGCTTAAATAACATTTTGTATTAATCTTTATGTTTTTGATGTCATGGTTAAATTCTGTTATCCTGTTTAAGTACACAGGGGTGATGGGCGCAGGCGCCCAGTATATATATTTATGGTTTGATTAACTCTGTAATGCTGAGATCCCTGAACGGATGAGTATTCTTCTCATACATACACATACAGTAGGGTTGATTATTTCCTTGTAGACACTAAACTGCTCCGTAATGTCCAAAATGTAAAATATCATACCATAACAATTTCAGATCACGCAGCCCTCTCTTTCACTGTACAACTGGGAGACAACACTGCAAAACATAAGAGATGGTGACTGAATCCCACACTCCTCACAGATCCTATGTTTTGTTCTACTCTAGAAACTCACATAAAGACTTTCTATGAGACTAATGATGGCCCTGATGTCTTACCATTACTGCTATGGGACACTCTAAAAGCTGTTCTGAGGGGGCATATCATTTCTAATAAGGCTTTTAGAAATAAAAATAAATAAGGAAAGACTACAGAATTTGTTTTTATCCAGTTTTTCGATCTGTTGTTCCAATGCTCAAAATCCTTCCAGAGAACTATACAGGAAGATCTTGTTGTTAAAATATGAATCTTTACTTCTAACATAACTAAATCCTTGTGGTATATGAAGGAAACATTTTTTGAATATGGGGAAAAAGTACATAACTTGCTGTCTAGACAACTTAGAAAAATAGAAAGTGACTGTACGATACAGAGATTTAAAAATAGCACAGGGAAACTACTTTATACAGATAAAGAAATCAATAATCAATTTTTTGAATTTTATAGAGAATTATATTGTTCCAGGTCTGAAAAGGATCCTATTTCTATTCAGATTTTTTTAAATGGCTGTAACCTTCCTAGCCTTAACCAAGAAGGTATAGACTTCTTAAATAAAACTATTACCTCAGAAGAAATACAGTTCACAGTTAAAGGATTGAAGAACGGTAAGGCTCCGGGGCCTGACGGCTTTACCGCAGAATTTAAAAAAAAATGTCAGTAACTATCCTTCCATATCTCCATGAAGTCATTACTTATGCAGTGCAGAGCGAAGAATTTCCACAAACTATGTGCGAGGCAGTTATAACTGTCATTCCTAAGAAGGGTAAAGACCCTCAGGACGTGGGTTCGTATCGTCCGCTATCCTTGCTTAATTTAGATGCACGCATATTTGCCAAGGTTCTGGCCCTGAGACTGAATAAAGTTATCAGCAAAATCATTCATCCTGATCAGACTGGATTTATTCCTAACTGGCAATCTTTTTTTTAATTTGAGGCATCTCTTTAATGTATTATATACTACACGAAAACCTGAGGAGGAGCTAGTTATTGCTGCACGTGATGCAGAAAAAGCGTTTGATCAACTTGAATGGAATTATCTTTTTAGTGTACTTCACAAATTTAATTTAGGTAAAGACTTTATTAAATGGATCCAATTACTTTACAAAAGTCCAAGGGCCAGAATTCTGACAAATCAAATAATATCCCCTGAATTTGTATTATACAGAGGCACACGACAAGGTTGTCCACTCTCGCCTCTTCTATTTGCACTAGCGATAGAACCATTAGCTGAGAAAATATGAAGTCAACCTCTTATATATGGTTATGACACAGACATAACACAAAACAAGATTTCTTTATATTCGGATGATATATTATTATACATAAAAAATCTAAAGGTGAGCATTCCACAAGTATTAGAAATCATTACTACTTTTGGAATTTTTTCTGGATACCGTATTAACTGGAATAAGAGTGAACTTATGCCTGTCAGATTGCACAACCTAGATATATTAAACACCTTACCTTTTAAAGTGACTCTTAATAAATTCACCTACCTAGGTATTGAGGTTACTAGAAAATTCCACAATTTATTTAAAGAAAATTTTACTACTTTCTTTTCTCGATTACAGTCACGTGTAAAATACTGGAATACTCTACCTCTCTCTCTTATAGGCAGAGTGAATGCAATTAAAATGGTTTGCTTACCCCAATTGCTTTACCTATTTCAAAATCTTCCGATTTATTTAACAAAGGCCTTTTTCTCAAAACTAGATTCCATTGTATCCCAATTTCTTTGGAATAACAAACGTCCCAGAATACAAAAGATCCATTTATGTAAATCTAAGACAGCAGGAGGTTTAGCTTTACCCAACTTTAACTGTTACTATTGGGCTGTAAACGCCCGTGTGTGGATGTACTACTTTCACTCTCCTACTGCCTCACATAAATGGTTGCTATTAGAAAAAGAAGACTGTTCACCATATAATCCAGGGGCCATTCTCTTATCACCATCCAGACTTCCCAAATCAAAATATCAGGGTAATGAAATAATATCTGCATCAATTCGCATTTGGAAGCAACTAAATAAACATGTCAATCTCAGCCCTCTGGCTCCTCTGATGCCAATTTATGGAAATCCCTCATTTTCCACTCTGGATGTTGCCTTTAAAATTTGGGGAATCCAAACATTACTAGACCTGTATTTTGATAGGAATTTTGCTTCATTTCAACAACTGGTTGATAAATTTAAACTACCTGGATCCAATTTTTTCAGATATCTTCAGATTAGAGATTATGTTCAGAAGTATATACCATCCTATGACACTATAAGAGACTCTACCTTTAGATCAGTTATCACAATGTGATAATTATTATTACTGTCGATTGCGTTGGCCCGTTACCAAAAACAAAGTCTGGCCACCAGTACATCCTCACGGTGATGTGTGCAGCCACGCGCTATCCGGAGGCTATTCCGTTGCGCACATTAAAAGCCCATACCACTGTAAAAGCACTTGTCAAGTTCTTTTCCACATTTGGCCTTCCAAAATGCATCCAAAGCGACCAAGGCTCAAATTTCATGTCCAGGATTTTCGCCCAGGTAATGTCAGAGCTCGGAGTTAAACACCACACATCCAGCGCCTATCACCCAGAAAGTCAAGGTGCATTAGAAAGGTTTCAGCAAACACTTAAAAGCCTGCTTCGCAAATTCTGCACCGAGTCGAACCGTGAGTGGGATGAGGGGTTGCCTTTGATGTTGTTCGCTGTGCGGGAAACTATACAGGAGTCGTTAGGCTTCAGTCCAGCCGAGTTGGTTTTTGGCCACACTGTGCGCGGTCCTTTGCGTCTGTTGCGGGAGCAGTGGCTCTCCAACCAGTCCAGAGGTAAAAACATTTTGGACTATGTCAGTTTGTTTCGGGAGAGATTACATCAGGCATGTGAAATGGCCCGTGAGTCTCTCTCTTCTGCCCAGTCCAAAATGAAGCAAAATTTCGACAAGAAATCTGTGGTGCGTTCTTTTCAGCCAGGCGATCGTGTCTTGGTTCTGTTACCTGTTGTTGGTTCTGGACTGCAGGCGAAAATTTCCGGCCCGTATGTAATTGACCACAAAATTAGTGAAACTGCTTATGTGATCCAAACCCCCGATCGAAAAAAGAAAACTTGTGTGTGCCACATCAACATACTTAAACAGTATGTTGATCGCGTGACTAGTGATTCGTCCCCGGTAGTTTCTGCGGTTGCCTCCGTTGCTGTCTCCAGACGTGCTTATGATCCTAGGGATCATGGGCTGGATGACACTTGTGCTTCTGTTTCGTGTGCTCGCCTCCGTAACTCCGAGATTCTGTCTGACTTAGATGTCTCTCTGGCACACCTGTGTGATTCGGCCCGGGGTGAGATTTGTACGCTCGTCCACAACTTTCCAACACTCTTCGGTGACATCCCCACTCAAACACATGTACTGTCCCATGATATTGATGTAGGTAGTCACAAACCCATAAAACAGCACGCTTATCGTGTCCATCCAACCAAACATGCTGTTATGGAAAAGGAGGTAAAGTACCTTTTGGAACATGGTTTTGCTGTTCCCAGCAGTAGTCCCTGGAGTTCGCCGTCGTTAATGGTACCAAATTCTGATCAGACCCCCCGTTTCTGCAATGATTACCGTAAACTGAACAGTATCACCAAACCAGACTTGTTCCCACTCCCGCGTATGGACGATTTGGTCGACCGTGTGGGCTCGGCCAAATTTGTCACTAAATTGGACCTCCTTAAAGGATATTGGCAAGTTCCACTTACCCCCCGCGCTTCTGAAATTAGCGCTTTTGTCACCCCGGATCGTTTCTTACAGTACACCGTCATGCCGTTTGGATTAAGAAACACGCCTGCCACTCTCCAGCGGCTGATGAACACAGTGCTGTGCGATGTTCGAAACTGTGATGTATATTTGGATGACATAGTAGTCTATTCATCCACCTGGGATGAACATTTGGAAACCCTCCGTGACGTTTTCACCCGTTTGCGTAACGCTTCCCTCACCCTCACCTTGGCCAAATGTGAGTTTGGGAAGGCTGTCGTCACATATTTGGGTAAGCAAGTGGGACAGGGTTGCGTTAGCCCTGTCTCCGCCAAAGTGCAGGCCATTCTGAATTTCCCAGCTCCCCAAACGCGCCGTGAACTCCGCCGTTTTTTGGAGATGGCTGGGTACTATCGCGCATTTTGCAAGAACTTTGCTGAAGTGACAGTTCCGTTGACGAGCTTTGTGAGTCCTAAACACCCATTCAAGTGGTCAGAGGAATGCCAGTCTGCTTTTGAGGCCGCCAAAGCTCTCCTCTGCAGTGTCCCTGTGCTCGATGCTCCCAACTTTATGCGTCCGTTCAAGTTGGAAGTTGATGCCAGTGCGTATGGAGCGGGCGCAGTGCTCCTGCAGGAGAATGACCGTGGCATTGACCATCCGGTAGCCTATTTCTCTAAAATGTTCAACAAACACCAGCTCCACTATAGTACCATTGAGAAAGAGGCCCTGGCTTTGTTGTTGGCTCTACAGCATTTTTCAGTGTATGTTAGTTCCAGCCCAGTGCCCACTGTTGTATTCTCTGACCACAACCCACTCGTGTTCCTGTCTCAGATGCATAATAATAATCAACGCCTTATGCGTTGGTCCCTATTACTGCAGGACTTTGATGTTGAAATTCGTTATAAAAAGGGTTTAGAAAATATTATGGCTGATGCGTTGTCTCGTTCGTAGACTCATTCCAAAAATCAAACATGTTATGTAGGGGGAAAATGTTTGATTTTCTTTGGGTGGGGAGGTGTTATGACAGTGGTCATTTACTTGATTGTTTATGTTGTCTGTACTGACAGCTCTCTCTCCTCCCCTATTCTGCAGTAGCAATCAGCCAGTCTGTGTGTGTGTGCGATGAGCTGCAGGAGGTGTGATTTCCCAATCAACCACGTGATCGGGCTGCTGCTGCTGATTGGCTGACTGCTCAGTTTTAAACTCTGACTGACGCCGGCCTCCGGCCTCTCACTCCCCATTCCCAACATGACAGCAGCTGGTATTCTGTGTATAATCTTGTGTGTGCTGCAGTAGCATTTTGAATTTAGAGCAACTGCCTGCAGGAGCAGTTACCTATAACTTTAGTTGTGTGTTAAAGCTACCTTTGACCTTTGTGATTAGAACAGCTTATTGTAAGCATTCTAATATTGTAAATAATGGTGCTCAATTCAGTAGCAGCCTTAAAGTAGGAGGGAGAAGCCATTTTTTTTGTTAATCCCTTTTTCTCCTTTTTATTTCAGTTGGGAGGTAGGTTAGTTTGATTGTCTTTTGTTTCCACATTTATTTTCCGACAGGTAAGGTAGGGATCTGGATTTAGTTGTTTTGTTTGTTATTTTTGGCATTGCTCCTCTCTGAAGTTTTAAAAATAAAACTGCTACTTTGAATTTTTTACATGGAAGTTGGCTGACCTTCTTGGGAGCGGAAAGAGTGGGGGCACTTTATCATATGTGGCTCAGGTGCCCCTAGGCCTGGGTCATAACACACCATGTACCCCCCGTTTGGTATCAACATTATATATGCTTTTGCAGGATGAAAAGGTTGACACATCTCGCATTAGAGAGAAATGGGAAAAAGATCTAAATATCCAGATTACAGAGGCGTAATGGAGCCAGAGTTTAAAACAAATTGATCAATGTTCAGACACTGTTTAATGCAATTCAAAATAGTACACAGACTACATATTTCCAAATCTAAGATTAATAAATGGTTCCCCTCTGTTTCCTCTCTGTGCGATAAGTGTCAATCTAATGATGCCACTCTTGTACATTCTTACTTAATGTGTCCTAAGATTAATATGTATTGGAGCAACATTCTTGACACAATGTCAAATATTCTGGACTCTAGAATTGAGCTGGAGGCGCAAGATATTATTTTCAATACCTTAGAAAAATTAAATAATTTTACACCGGCCCATAGACGATTTATTAGCTATTGTCTTATATCTGCCAAGAAATGCTTGCTGATGCTATGGAAGGGTAAAGAATGTCCAAATGTCAAAATGTGGCTTAATGATCTTGTCAGTATCCCTGAGCTGGAGAGGATTAGATATATTAGGAATGATCAGGTGAATTTATTTGATGCAATTTGGCAACCTTTTATTCACTATCTTGAGAGGCCAAGTAGCAGAGCTTAATTCTGCTTATAGGTAGTTTCTGCTATAAAGTAGATCCTCTTTTTTTTATTCTCTTTAGTTTTTTCACTATGGTGTTTTTGTTTTTTTTTGTTGTTTTTTTCTCTGTCAGTTTCATAATAGAGATTGATGTCTGTGTAAATTATGTATATCAATTACTGATGGTCTATATTATATTTGTTTATATTTCAGTAACCTTTACATTTGTAAATTAATTAATGGATTGTGCGTACTGGACTTCACTCTCAATAAAATGTATGAAATATGTTCTTTGTCTTCAAACAAAGAGAGCTAAGTAGCACCCATCTCCACAGGAGGTCTCACCTCACACCTCAGTGAGACTCAAGTCCCAAAACTTGATTGAACAAGACCTTTTACCGTGACATGTGACTCTGTGATGTCACAGGCTGTACAAAATCTACTCCCTCCAAGTCCTCTCTCTCTTGCGCCAGCTGTTGAACAGCTAAGACCTCTTTCCGGTTGGGCCTGGAACAGTCCAGAGGCCTAGACCCTGGCTCCATAGCCCAAACCACTAAAGGGAGGGCAACTGATCACAGACTCTCTTGCAAACACAAGGTTTGCAACCAGCTTTACAGCAACAAGGAACTAAGTGAGTTAGCACCAGCGTCTAACTCTTTAAGGGCCCCGAGCGACCAGCTTCCTTGGATCAGAACCTTTGGAACAAAGGATACCACAAAGACTGCAGCTGAAACCACACCTTCCCAGCCTTCTTCTGCCGGCTAACAAAGCAGCACTACCAAGTGACTCTTTCTTCCATTCATTCAAGGATCGGTAATGTAACAACTGGGCATAGCTTATCACAGCTTTACAGACTAAGCAAGACTGTTTAACTTGTATGTGATATAATGCTGTTTACTGAGTTATTGTTGTGATTGTTTGCAGTTAGGTCATTGATTAGTTGGCTTCGCCAAAGCTAAGTGTTTAGTTTGCCAATACTGTTCACAAACAGATTGTTGCACACAACTAAACAATCTCTGCACTAATCCAGACCGTTTGCAACACAAATCACATTCACATAGACTCATTAACAAAGGCTTTCAACAGAGCTACACCCAAACAGGCATTTCAAAGTTCCCGCTTCTTTTCCTTTGTCTTTGTCCTGACCACACAGTCAGACAGACACCTCCCCCTGAAGCCAGCCTTGATTTGACCATTTTGGTAGTTCTCTGTTGTCAGCCATTATTATCAGTCACATTATTTAACATAATTATTAATTACTAATAATAATTATTAATTATTTCCGATAACCAATTAAACCCCCAACATATTTGGTACCTCCATGTGAAGCCTAGTGTGTTGACCCCAACATATTTGGTGCCATCGTGTGAGGTAAACATATGCTGATTCCCAACATATTTGGTGCCATCGTGTTAGGTAAATATATGTTGATTCCAAAAAATAATATATTAATATCTGATAGTATACATATGTGACAATAATCATATGTGTATAACAGTAGAAGTATGACTAATGATAACAGCAGCAGCAGGAGGCATCTGGCAGGACCACGGCAGCAGCACAACCACACACGTCACACTATCCAGGCACGTAGGTATCGTGAAATTAATCAGTCCATCTGACCTCTGGCAGATGCGCAGTGCTCAGAAATCACAAATGCTGTTCATGCTAACATGTGAGAATCAGTCGCAATGCCTCACCAAAAGAACCACTAAAGGGAAAGCCCGAGTACCGAGAGAACAAGACAATGACAGAAGCAGAGAGGCGATGGACAAATGTCTAGCAAAAACGAAGCAGCAGGTATGACAGGCAGAGCTGAAGATGAGAAGTGAGGCAGACTATTGTTAGCAAATAAAACCAGCTGTGTTGGCTTCAGTTTTAAAGCTACAGTGTAGTCACTGTATCTAACCAGAGTAGAGGACCTATGGCATCCATTGGTACCAACCATGTTAAGGTAGCTTGTCAGAAAGAGGGCCTAATAATGCCCCAATTTACACTAAATTGAGTTGACAACCATATACTCTTTACACTATCTCAGTTCAGCACACAATTTAACCAATATATGCTTAAAGTAGCCCTCAAGATTGAATGAATAAATGAGAAAAAAAAAAGTTAGGGCTATTTGTTGAACTTATGATTGAATACCTTAAAATAATTTCTTTATTCAATATTTGATTTGATTTTTGTCTAATCATTCATTGAATGGCATTTTTTTAGCATGTGACTGCCTCTGCTTTTCATAATGTGAGGTCTTAACACAGACACAGATACAAAATAGATGTGGAAATATGTGTAAATGGATTATGTTCACAGGGACTGTAAAAATTTGCATAGTGGTATGGTGATTTTGCCTTTGGACTGAGCCTGTTTCTCTGAAGGCTCTGAGTCAAGCTATTGAGTATCCCAGTTGTTTCACCTGCCTGCTCATTCTTTGTTTATCAAAGACTCAAAACTCATTATAAATTGTCCTGCCTGTCAGTGGTGCTGCTTTTGCATTCAAAACCCCCCTGTCACACACTGGTCAGAAATGGACTCAGCGCAGAGAGCTCACCTACGAGGAACTGCAGAATTGGAGAAGAGGACTATGGTGGGCTCATCTTTCCAGGCTTTTCTGCTGAACTTCCCAGGGTTTACAGCATGGGGGCTTTTGGAGCATACACAGGCTGAGGACAGAGGAGTCTGCACCAAGGAGATCAGACTATGGCTGACTGCTCTATAGACTTTTGTTCACAAGCCCATCAGAGTGATTGGAACTCTGCAGCCTTGTGTGAGGCCTTTCTCCATGGGTTGGCAGATTACATTAAAGATGAACTGGTGTTCCATGATCCCCCATCCACACGGGACAGGTTGGTTAAGCTGACCATCAGATTGAATCTCCGCATCCAGGCGTGGAGATGCAAACAAATACCAGGGGGCCCAGGAGCCTCAGCAGCCATCCCAACCTCAAGGTCCAGCCACAGCAGCCTCGGTTCTTGAGATTGGGATGCAAGTCTTGCAGGTCAGGAGACCACACCTGGTGATGCGTGCCTCCTCCCAACAGTTGGACCTGCCATTGGTGCTCGAGACCTTGGGCCTCATTTACAAAACTGGGTGCAGGAAAGGTGACTATAGGAAATGTATGAACAATGCACAGAAAGTGCTTAGGCACAAAAATATCCTAGTATATATAACACAGTGTGCATGCATGTCCCACGCCTGTTTACCTTTATAAAACACAATCTACTTGAAATTTGGCACAAGTGGATGAGCGTCTTGCCCCACCCATTGATGCCTGTGAATGGCCAGTGAAACGCCCTGAATTAATATTCATTAATAACAGGAAACTGCATGAAGATGAGCATCGCAAATGTAGCAAGAAAATGTAAAAAATGAAACACAATATGAAGTTTAAGTTCTTGTTGTGGAGGTTGATAACAGGAAGACAATGTTATTTGGTGGACTCAATATGGGCATTACTAAGGCTAAGGGGAACCAGCTCATAAGCCACTCATCATCGTTGGCCAGTAGGTCTTGCCGAGTCCCTGAATTCCCGCTTCCTCCAGAGTCTCCCATCCACCACATACTCCAGGAGTACAATCAGCGGAACTTTAACTTTAGGGCCTGTGTGAAAATAGAACAAAGGTTACAGTATTGTAACCCTGGTTCTATTAGAACAGGCAAACCCCTCTACCTAGGGGCCCTGTCATTT
Source organism: Epinephelus cyanopodus (assembly GCA_026686955.1). Taxonomy (NCBI): domain Eukaryota; kingdom Metazoa; phylum Chordata; class Actinopteri; order Perciformes; family Serranidae; genus Epinephelus; species Epinephelus cyanopodus. Next base: position 647,344 of record CM048915.1, read on the forward strand.
CTGCACCCCTCGCTGAAGAGGGTGTAGGATGTTGGATGACAGGAATCCACCTATTTCTATACTATGATGTACAAGCATTTGGATAGGCACATCTTGAAGCTACATTTAAGCTTTTCTTGGTGTGCAAATGCGTGCTTGTGATTAGAGGAGTATTACCCAAAGAGTCCCATAGACGGTTCCATCTGTGCTTATACAGTTTAGGGTAACAATATCATAACCTTCGATTCTGATTAAGTTTCTTGCTGAGTAGCCTACTACCCATTTAATCCTGAGCACATCCAGACACATTAGATAAAAGGCAAATTGAGTATTTTCACCTTCACATTGTTTTTTTTGTTTGTTTGTTTTTGGTTCTGTATACACTTAGAATGTTACTACTGTTGACTGTTACCTTAGTCCTGGTTTATTAGAACTCTTCTATAACTCTTAATTACCATTGCTGGTATTTAATTTCCCTCTGCAACTCCGAACTACCATGGTTGGTACCTAAAAAGAAACTGTAAGATGTCAATATTTTCCTTTCACTGTAAACTTAATACTTTTCATCAGCACTTTACTGTCCATAGGCATTGCATTAGCACTTTATGTAGGCAACACTGAATATTTATAATAGGCTAAACTGCACTTTATATGGGCACACTAAGTGCATTTTGTCCTGCACTTTACATTAGGAATATTTTTTAGGCTGTGTACCTATGTATATATGTATGTATGTATGTATGTATGTATGTATGCATGTATGACACTAGCTATGTTTCCATGCAGAAGTGATTCCAATCACTGGGAAATGCACATTAAAAGAAATATGAATTCTGTGTGTTTCCATTAAATGTATATACTTTGGTGAAAACTACGAACTAGCATGAGTTTTCCGCAGAACTGGAAACAAAACAAGCCTTGCATTCTTCTTCTACGTTTTCTGGCGGTTGGCAACCAGCTTGTAAATGCATTACTGCCTTCCCGACCCAGAGTGTCGATATCACCATGGAAAGAAGTGCGCTACATCAGACTTAATTCGAACATAACTGTTTCCATCCCCCATTTTGTGCAGGGGATTTTAATTCGAATTTTGACGTTTCCATCATAATTTTCCGATGCGATACTTTTAGATGCGCATCTAAATTGGCTGATGGAAACATGACTCTTGTGTGGTGTGCTGTGCATGTTGTGTGGTATTATATGCCGTATAGCGTGCAGTGCATACATGTGCATGTCACATGAGACGTTACATATGTATATGTATGTGTCTGTATATGATGTGTCTGTACCTGATATTGTGTGCTCCTTTGTGTTAATTGTGGATTGTGGATTTTGTTGTGTTTCATGTTTTATGTTAGAGGACTACAGATGGAAATTAGCCTTTAGCTAAATCTGGTGCAAACATCTTATTGTTTGTAAACAACTAATGTACGTGAACGTTGTCCTTTTTATAAACTAAACTAAACTTTCAGTGTTAGAACTAAATATATTTGGAGGTCAGAACTGCACTGTATGATATTGCTATAGATTACAGAGAAATAGATACTGTCAGTATAGAAAAGTAAAGATTGGTTGACATTGTAAATATATATATACATATATAAAGAAAAGAAAGTATTTTATTTTATTCTATTCAATTCAACAAGTAGTCTTTGTCTTGTATCTTACCCTGTCCCTCCTGGTCATTCTCCATGACCTCAGCCTGAGTAATCCACTCCATATAGCCCTTGAGGTCTTCATCCAGCTGCTGGGTTTCCCTCAGCTTCTGAAACTCTCCGCGGGACTTGGCCTTCTCTCGCTCTTTTGTGAACTCACTAGAAGGGAAATAAGACACTGAATCTGAATTAAAAAGACAGAGCACACTAAGAGATAATGTGAATAGCAGATAGAAGAGATTACAGGGTGAAATGGACAAAGCAAAGAGTAAATCATGATTATGCAAAATAAATGTATGAAAGGGTAGTAGATAAATTTAGGGTATTCCTACCCACTAAGAACACCCAAAACCAGGTTGAGCACGAAGAAGGAGCCAACCAGGATAAGTGTGGTAAAATAGATCCATGGCCATTCCATTCCTATGGCATCATTTACCTGTCACACAAAGCACACATTTTTGTCTTTATCAAAGACCTAAAAACATGTAACTTACATTTTGTAATAACCAACAATTAAATGTCATATTTGTCAGAAAAAGTGGACTTAAAGGCAAATACACTTTTATTGCTTGACTCTGTACACAGAGTTAGGCAAAAATATCAGTATCCTACTACTATAACTGGAAAGTGGTTTGTGTGTATGTGTCCCTCGGTTGCAGTGTGTTGAAACTCTGATGAAACACTAAGTTAAGCCATTGCTGATGAAGACAAAGTTGTTGTAAGTTTGACTGTTTACTGTCACATGTCCTAATTAACATTCTGGTAAAAAAAAAAAAAAAAAAAGTAAATAAAAACAATACAAAAATAGTCAGAAAAAATAGTCAGTTAAAATGAATTGCTTTCTTACACTGTAGGTAGCAGTTATAATTCAATCAACCATTTATTTGACTCGTGAAAATAATACATGGTACAACTCCAGTGAAATGGGATCACATCAGTTCCTTTAACTCGTGCACTGTGATTTAGTGGGGTTTTTTTTAAGTCTTATTCCATGGATTCTGGTTGTGGAATGATAGCAAGAATCAATATGATTTACTAAACTTCTAACAATATATACATAAAAAGATACACCAATTACTATATCCCACCATGATTTTTTTGTCATAATTTTTTGTTGATCCAAAATTTGTTTATCCTTCAGTATTCATCACACAAAAGACATTTACATACCACATCCCATGAAAAACCCATGACATTATAAATGATATGAGATATCATAGGTCTTAGTAAGACTCACCTGTGGGCCCTGGTATGGTTTATTAAATGATTATGATATGTTATGCTATGTAAACAACTGCTGTGTTGAAATGGTTAACTCATACAACCTGCCATTAGAAAGCTACGCTTCTTGTGGTTTGAATAATACCAACAATTTGAAGATACAACCACCACAGCAGGTTCAATAAATGCTTCTGCCAGACAAACAACAAACAAATGGCTTTAACTCACCTATTATGCTTCATAGTAACATACAGATCAAATAATATTCCAGCAAGAATAGTTCTCATACATTCACAAATGTCTAGATGATCTAAATCCAGTGAAATATTTAGTACAATCACATTATTACATGTCATTGCATCATTTTAAATGTTAATATTTCTCTTCTTACTGTCTGCATAACTCTATTGCATGCAAATGTGCTGACATCATCATACCAAAATGTTTGCTGAATTCCAAACTTCTGACTGACACCTCACTTGAGCCAACGCGAGCTTCCATGTCCTCTCCACAGCCTACAATTGCCACTGAGAGACTATTGTGAAAGGAAGGGCCTGCCTCACTTCTCAGGTTACAGAGGCAATTAATAGCAGGCCAACTGCTGGCTTATGATTCTTATAATCAATGACACTCCTGACCTTGACAGCTGTCTTCTACTCATTTTTGGCATCATAGATTCTTCTAAATATACTTAAAGGATGGACAAATGGCTCCTCTGTTGTCTTAAGGGGAAAAAAAACAATATCAATTTGGGTTATCTAGAAGTGTTTTTCTGTACTCTAAGCACTTAAATGGACATTTCTGTTTTTTGTTGATTTGTTTTTCACTGTTTCTGGCTGCCAGAGTTAGCTAGTGTAGTTAGCAGACTATTTAAGTTAGCTGAAAAGTTGTCTATTTGTACATCAAAATGCTGATTAACAATGTTGCTGTCAGTTGATACTTTGGCAAGGGATAATGTCCATATGGACAAGCCCACCTGTTTGGAGGGCAGGGGTACTAAACCCTTGGGAACAAGTATGGAGCTAGATTCTCAGCAGAGTGGAGGTGGAGCTTTCTCAGGGGGCCCTTGTGATTTTTTCACAACTGTACAATAACGCATATGCTATGCATAATCAATCAGTCAAACAATTTTATTAATAAAGTCCAATATCACAAATCACAATTTGCCTCAGAGGGCTTTACAGCATACGACATCCCTCTGTCTTTAGGACCCTCACAGCGGATAAGGAAAAACTCCCCAAAAACCTGTTCACGGGGGAAAAAAATGGTAGAAACCTCAGGAAGAGCAACTGAGGACTAACACAACAGACTCCCTCAAACTTTAATTGAGCAGTGGTGTTGTGCGCCCCTAGAAGTACAGGTAGCTGGCCGCCCCTCTCTTCCTTTCGCTTACTCCTAGAGCGAACATCCAGGTTGGTGTGGCAGAGAAGATTGTTTGGCGTGGTGAGTGTGGTGCACGAGTCTCCTCAAGCCTGAGCGCTAGGGATACGCAGAGATGTCATTACCTGTATCTGTATCTGTATTTGTATCTGTTCAACCAGCAAAATGATCTGTATCTGTATTTTGAGAAAAAAAAAAAAAAAAAAAAAAAAAGGTGGGCGTGGTTTATACCGGAAGTTGTGTTACATTGTTTTTCTAATTTTTGAAAGTATATATTAGTATCTAGCAGTATACACGTGTGATAATAATCATATGTGTGTAATAACAGTAGAAGTATGACTAATGATGGCAGCAGCAGCAGCAGGAGGCATCTGGCAGGACCACGGCAACAGCACAACCACACAATTCGCACTATCCAGGCACCGCTGCAATATGAGTTAACCTGAGAGACAGTGGAGCACAAAGGCTCTGGAGAGGAAGCCGAGTTAGTGAAATCCAGAATGGCCGAGTTAGCAAGATGCAGTAATAGGATACGAGAGAGAGAGGGAGAGAAGGTGCCCGGTGTATTATAGGGGGTCCTTCGGCAGACTAGGTCTAAGTCAGCCTAACAAGGGGCTGGTACAAGGCAAGCCTGAGCCAGCCCTAACTATAAGCTTTATCAAAGAGGAAAGTTTTAAGTCTAGTCTTAAATGTGGAGACAGTGTCTGCCTCCCGGACCGTGACAGGAAGATGATTCCACAGGAGAGGAGCCTGATAGCTGAAGGCTCTGGCTCCTGATCTACTTTTGGGGACTTTAGGGACCACGAGTAACCCTGCATTCTCAGAGCGCAGTGTTCTGGTGGGATAATATGGCACTATAAGCTCTCTAAGATATGACGGAGCTTGACCATTTAGAGCTTTATAAGTTAACAGTAGGATTTTAAATTCAAATCTGTGAATATTCTCAGTCATCCAGGTCATGATAATTCTCAAAAAGGCATAAAATATGGCAACTGGACTAACCTCGTGTGAGTAGAAGATGTTTCGCCTCTCATCCAAGAGGCTTCCTCAGTTCTTCAGATATTTATCTACCAGGAGGCTAGTGGCAAAAAAGGGTCATGTGACCCGAAACCAATAGACTCGTTAGGTGTTAATGTGAGTCGTTGGCCTTGATGGGCGGTCGTTACCCCTCCCAGCCCTCTTAGGAGGGTCGTTGGGGGTCACCTGACTGCAGGTGGGAACGATGGCTGCACTTCCTTGGGAGGGCTCTAAGGACAGCATTGTAGGTAGGAGACAAGTGGTGTCTGAGGCCCCCTCCTCTGTTTAAGGATGGCCGTTCTAGTTTGATATGAATGGCTTCTTTTACCCCTCTCTCAAACCATCTGTCCTCTCTGGCTAGAACACGCACCTTGTGGTCGTCAAAGGAGTGCCCCTGCTCCTTGAGGTGGAGGTGGACTGCTGAGTCCTGGCCTGTGGTAGTGGCCCTCCTGTGTTGTGCCATCCATTTGTGTAATGGCTGCTTAGTCTCTCCAATGTACAGGTCAGAGCATTCCTCATTGCACTGCACCGCGTACACCACATTGCTTTGTTTCTCCCTTGGAATTTTGTCCTTGGGATGGACCAGCTTCTGCCTCAGGGTGTTGCTGGGCTTGAAGTGTACTGGGATTTGGTGGGTGTTAAAGATTCTCTTGAGTTTCTCTGAAACTCCTGCCACATAGGGGATGACAATATTGTTCCTCTTCCTGTGGACCTCGTCTTTCTTGTCCTCCCTGGGCTTTTTTGCTGTTTTGATAAAAGCCCAGTTTGGATAGCCACACTCTGTCTGAAAGGACCAACCTCTCTCCTGAACAGGTGTGTGACCTCCTTGACCTTTGCCTCAGCACCACTTATTTCCAATACAACAATGGTTTCTACAGGCAAAAACACGGCTGTGCCATGGGATCAGCTGTATCCCCTATTGTAGCTAACCTGTATATGGAGGAGATGGAGAGTGTGGCACTGAAAACATTCTGTGGCCACTCCCCGAGGCACTGGTTCAGATATGTGGATGACACATGGGTCACCATCAGGAAGGGTGAAGTTGAACCTTTCACAAAACACCTCAACTCGGTGGATAAAAACATCAAATTCACAAGAGAGGATGTCAAAGACAACTGTCTGGCGTTTCTGGATTGCGTGGTACGCATGGGATGAATGCCGTCTCTCCTAATGAGACCAGGTTTTCCCCAGAAAGTTTGCCAATTATTAACGAAACCCACATCATTTGCTGGACACCACCTGGACAGCCAGCGACTAAATGATGACATGCGGCTAAACATGTCATCAGAGGTGAGATTAGGGAGGGGTCCAGAGAAAACTTCGGAGTCCGACATTGTTTTTGCATATTCACACACCGAGGCAATATTAATTTTAGTGACCTCCGATTGGCGTAACCGGGTGTCATTAACGCCGACGTGAATAACAATCTTACTGAATCTACGTTTAGCTTTAGCCAGCAGTTTTAAATTTGATTCGATGTTGCCTGCTCTTGCCCCAGGGATACATTTGACTATGGCTGCTGGTGTTGCTAACTTCACGTTCCGCAAAATAGAGCTGCCAATAACCAGAGTTTTATCCTCAGTGGGTGTGTCGCTGAGTGGGGAAAAGCAGTTGGAGACGTGAACAGGCTGGTGGTGAGCCGTGGGCTTCGGCTTAGAGCTACGCTTCTGGCGCACACTTATCCAACGTCCCGGCTGAACGGGAGTTACCGGAGGACCGCTAGCAGAAGCTAAGGCTATGCTATGTGGCTCTGCACCGGCTACAGGGGACTGGCTAACTACCGCAGCTACTGAATGGTTTTCCATGGTGCGGAGCCGCGCTTCTAATTCACTAAGCCTGCCTCCAACGCAACAAATAAGCTACACTTTTTACACTTACCACTGTCGCTAAAGGAGGCAGAGGCATAACTGAACATGTGGCACACCGGGCAAGAGAGAGCAGAGGAAGAAGCCATCGCTAGCTGTAAAGCTAATGTAGCTACCAAGGCTAGTGTGGGTTAAAATTTGGAGTAGACGTTTAAGCAACTGAAGTGAGAAAAGCAGGCTAGTAGAATTCACCAGAGCAGTCCAGAGATGCTGTCACAGAAACACCGGAAATGACACAACTTGCTTACCGCAATACGTCAGCACATCAGCACGCAGCATATATATATATATATATATATATATATATATATATATATATATATATATATGTGTGTGTGTGTGTGTGTGTGTGTGTATATATATATATATATATATATATGTATGTGTATATATATACACACACACATATATATTTGTATCTAAATACAAACATACTCTGAACAAAAATATAAATGCAACACTTTTGTTTTTGCTCCCATTTTTTCATGAGCTGAACTCAAAAATCTAAAACATTTTCTATATACACAAAAGAACATTTCTCATAAATATTGTTCACAAATTTGTCTAAATCAGTGTTAGTGAGGACTTCTTCTTCACTGAGATAATCCATCCCACCTCACAGGTGTGGCATATCAGGATGCTGATTAGACAGCATGATTATTGCACAGGTGTGCCTTTGGCTGGCCCCAATAAAAGGCCACAATAAAATGTTCAGTTTTATCACACAGCACAATGCCACAGATGTCGCAAGTTTTGAGGGAGCATGCAATTGGCATGCTGACTGTAGGAATGTCCACCAGAGCTGTTGCCCGTGAATTGAATGTTCACGGGCAAAAACAAAAGTGTTGCATTTATATTTTTGTTCAGTGTACAAATATACATACAAATATATAGGCCTGTTGCAATATGCGATAAGTTGGTTAATTGCACAGTAAATTAAAAGGGAGACTTTCCGGACGTGATTAATTGCCATAGTAATGCGTAATGAACGGAGGGCAAGTTCTTGTCATCGAGTGTCTTTGTCTCTGTACTTGCATCATTATGCCTTTATTATCATTATATTCGTTTAAAAAATGGTCTAAAAACAGTAAAATTACAATAATAATAACAATGGTCTTAAAGCACAATATTATGCAATATTATCACTTATTGCAATAATGTCTGATGCAATTAATCGCCCAGCAAAATTTGTTATCCTGACAGTGTGTGTGTGTGTGTGTGTGTGTGTGTGTGTGTGTATGTGTATACACACACACACATTATACTATATTTCAGAAAGTTACTGTAAGTGCAAACCAATTTGTTGTTAAATTAGACTAATATGTTACCCAGTAAAGGATGTCAGTCCATCCTTGTGTGGTGATACACTGGTAGACAGTCAGCATGGAAAATCCTAGGTTGTCAAAATGGCTGATTCCATGGTTTGGACCTGGCCAGCCAGCTCGACACTCTGTGCCATTGATGGTACAACGCCGACCATTCCCTGCTTGAGCACATGGAGCTGGCTTCTCATTCTCCACTTTAGCAATGATATCTGAAAGCCAGAGGAGGGTATAGACGGTTAGGATAATGTAACCCTAGTTAGTACAGATGGAGCGCTCTACTTGACTCTATGGCTAATACTCTCCTCCAATCACAAGCACTTATTTGCCCACTGAGATTTGAATTACATAGGTGGCAAATCAGGACGTGCATATGCAAAGACTTGCGAAACCAAATAAGTTAGTACACAATGCTGTCCACCATCATATATCCTCTTCACCAAGTGGCGAAGGAGTAACAGGACCCCTAGGCAGAGGGCTCCGCCTGTGCTGATGGAACAATGGTTACAATATCATAACCTTTGCTCCATCTCACACAGGCTCTGCCCTCTACTGGACTGTATGGGTGGAGCTTGATGCATGAATGCCCTGTCACAACATAATATCGACCCAGCCAAACTATTCCTGACCAGCTAATGGTTAGTCACTGTATCCCGCCTACTTTTTCTTATTACCTAGGCCACTATAGCTTGAAAAGGAGCCCAACATGTCTAAGAGATAAAACCGTAAGAACAGGCAAGGCGTAGACCAAGATACTGCCGTACATGTGTCTTTGACACTCATCCCTTTGAACAAGGCCGCCAACATTGCCACACCACATGAAGAGTGTGCGCAGATCACAGTGGGAAGGTTCCTGCCCACCTGTCTGTAGGCTTGGGAGATGCACTTGTGAAGCCATCTTACAAGGCATTTCTAGGATAGAGACTATACTCCATACCTGAACAGTTAAGTGAGTCTGATGGGGGCTGTGCATTCAACATAACATGCCAGATGCAATTTTGCCTCCCTGTCCCCCTCATGCAGGGGAAGACAAAAAACATCAAACTGTTTCTCAACTTAACAAACTCCCTCAGAACAAAGGAGGAATTTGGTCCGACACTAGCCACACTGTGGTCACCACAAAACAGCAAACGGCTTGGGTGCACCCACAGTTGCTTTCTATAAAGAAGTGCTTTTAGAGTACAATGAGTCAGAGTAGTTGCATAATTCAATAGTTTTCATTACCTTACCATCACAAACACTCACTGTTTGGCCCTTGTAGTTGGGCACCTAATTGTCAAGTCCACCCCTGATTGCTATGGTAATTCTTTGAATTGCGTTCTTCCTATTCTATTCTGTTCTATTCTGTTCTGTTCTATTCTATTCTATTCTAAAATGGCCCTTTTAAGTTTTGAGAAGCAAGAGTCACCTTCTGCGATGTGCATTAAAATAATCACTGATTTCAGATAATGTAGGCTAGGTTAAAAATTTGTAATTTGAACGTTGATTAATTGAGTGCTAATTCCTTTATAACATGATACCTACACCAGCCTGTGGTGCCATTTAGAATGCCCACCACTAGAACCTGTGAGAGATTGGAATTAGATGGTTACTGTGGAGCCATTTCATTCACCCAAACTTTTTCTACTTGTTTTCTAAATATAATTCTAAACATGAAATAGCCATTCTTTTAACAATAATTTCCTGTCCTGATCCACCCAGTTATACTGTTCTTGATGCATTCTTTGTTTTCATAACAACCTCAATCTCAGTAATTTAGACTAGTGCAGGTGGTGTAGAAATGCATACAATTTGTTTTGAATTACAATTTTTTTTTTACTGTAGGAAAGAATTGCTCCTCCATTTTAAAACATAATCAGGCGGCTATGAACACCAACATATAACAATATTGCAACCATGCACCTCAGCAATGAGTTGGGCACAGGGGGGTCTGCGCTGTGGTACTGATTAGGTTCTCCATGCAAGGAGAAAGCTGTTCAATGGGCGAATCTCTATCATTTAAGAGAAAAAGTATGGTGGACAATGCCTTACTGCTTTATATACTGCACAGTCCACACCTATTTGGGTAGGCAGCTGTGTTTATGCAAATCTCACGTAGCTAATGCATGCTCATGATTGGAGGAGAGTATTACCTATGGAGTCCAGTAGAGGGCGGAGACTGTGTGAGATAGAACAGTAATGGTTATGTTGACCTCTGTGTGTGTGTGTGTGTGTGTGTGTGTCCATATATTGTACACATGGTAGTCTCTTTCTCATTTTTTCCCTCCTAGTGCCAACTCCACCTAAATTCAGTACTGGTCAATATTAAGTATAAACCCCATACCTTTGCTCTTGCTTTCTCAAATGAAAATGCAAAAATGCAACTGTAATATTAGCGAGCAGGATCACATCTTTGAAAGGTAACATCAAGCTTACTTCTTAACCTTCAGAAAATATGTTCATACACATTCTCGTTAGGCTAGTACCCATTTTCTACAATATATATGTAATTGCATTACTACAATCTATCAACCTTAGCTATTTTTCACTACCAATCCTGACCTCTACATCATTAGTTCAACTTGTCAACTTGTAAATTTAATTTAACACCCACAGTTCCTGATATTGTGTTAATGGTGTTGTGTAGAAATACAGACCTCACAAACAGCCCTATGCTGCAGTTAGCAACAATGATCAGAAACAACACATCCCCTGTATGTCAACAGGAGAGCTAGGCAGTGAGTACGAAGTTTCTGAATCTCTTCATCTAACCATGTCACTTGTGTGTGGCACATTTTCCCTTATAAAGCAAAACTAACTTCATAAAGTACAGTATATAGCCCAGTTCTGTGTTTAAAAAAAAAAAAAAAAAAAGAAAGAAAACTCTTGGCGCTAAAAATCAATTGTCAATAACTTTACATAATTTGAGATTAGCTAAATTGCTGTGTCAGACATGTAACGAAATCCAGTGTTTCCCATACATTCATTTATCTGTGGCGGTGCGCCACAAACAAATTATCTCCGCCACAAATAGATTTTTCTGCTTTTGGCGCTACTTGTTCGACCTCGCTCATAAACACATTATAATGGGACTCACTGTCTGTGAATGTAGCCTGTCGTTAGAATGCTGGTGCAATAGGTGGCAGTATGCATGTAAAGATGCATTTAACACACCTGGTACGCCAGAAGAAGAAGAAGCAGACATAGTAGCAGAATGGAAAGACCTCTCGGTATAAATATGTGGATAAACAAGTCCAAAAGTGGTCCGAACAACTCTAACTCATCACGTTATTTTAACCTGTGTCTGTATTAACATAGCTGGAAGCTCAACATGTGCAGAGACATTAACTCACACTGTTAGTTGTGTTAACTGTAGCGCGAGTCCCGTAGCAGCTTGCCGCCGTTAATCAATTACAGCGGCTGCACCGGCAACAGGCAACGGTGGTTGTTGCGCCGCTTCCGTTGCTGGTGCAGCCTCTGTAATTGATTAACGGGAGCGAGCTGCTGCGGGACACAACCACCGTCTGTCGCGCGACAACTCTATTTTACGCAGCTCTTCTATTTTTGTCGCGCTACGCTCCTCTACGCGACCCTCCAGCAGATAAAAACTACATGAAATATTGTGCTAATCGAGCACAATGTGTTTTTAAATGAATAAACCATTATCAGAGGTGATATTTGATGATTTTTTTCCCATGTTCATCCATGACATTGTGTAAATGTCCGTGGCGGACATTTGAAAGTGAGTAGAGGACAAACAGTACAGTGAACTTGTAGATAACTCAAATAGGCTATATGTAATAATCTTGGTGGGAAATGACGCTTACGTTTGCAGCAGGTGGAACCTGGCCTAAGGTTCTGCTTAGTAATGAACTTGGATGTTGGATGTTGACTGCCCCCCCCCCCCCCCCCCCCGGACCACACAAATAGACTCCTGTCCTGTGGGAAACACTTAAATCTATTGAGTAAAATCAATGTGAATAAAAAATTATGTCAAATAAATGTTTCTGACAGCAAACACATCAAGTCATAGGAAGACAAAAACTATTTTGTGTCAGTACATGATAAAAAAGTTAATTATTGCCATAAATCCTGTTAGTGCACCAGCAGTACTACTGTCTTATGTAACCCTGTTGTGCTACATTCTGTAGCCTACTTGTGCCAATGTAGTAGCAGGTCTTGTGCATTTTGCACTTGAAAAGCTCCAATCCCATGATCGAATAAATGGTGACCATGAAAAGGACCAGTAGGGTGATGTGAAAAAGAGGCAGCATGGATTTTAGAATGGAATTCATCACCACTTGCAGGCCTAAGGGAGAAAACAAGAATAAATCAAACCACAGTTCTTAAAATAATCTGACAACACAAAGCAAAAAATCATCCCCCTACAGTTAATAGCTGTTAGTGAAATAAGTTAATGCCCCTAATGCTACCACTGACAGTAGATCACTGACATAAGCTTACATTACTACTAATTATAAATATTATTACTAAGAATAACAAAAATATTAAGATAAACTTTATTGGCTATAGCATGAGCAAATTCTGTAATTTAGTTGTACAAAGTATCTGATTTAATAGCAGATCAGTTACTCACTGGGGACCCCAGAGACCAGTCGAAGTGGTCGGAGGACTCTGAATGCCCGCAAAGCCTTCATGTCAAAGCCACCACCTTTCTCTCCTACTGGAGCCTCCACCCCACTGATGTGATTAATGGCATCCACAATCACAGTGAAGAGGCTAGAAAGATAAAGACATAAAATATGTTTTGTCTTATATCGGGGTATGAGATTCTTGCCAAAATGGTTGTTTAGAACATTCAAAGTTTCAGAAATACACTAAGAAACAATGAGCATCTTCCCTGACTATGCTCACTGGTCAAACTCAGTTCCCTAATTGCATCCACATTTACCTGATTTGCATATTTTCTTTAAATCTATGTACTACCTTCTGAGGATGTGAGTGAGAGATGCAGGGAAAAAAAGCTAAAAGCAAGAGATTAAGGAAAAGCATTCATAGTAAAATGGCATGTTCTTTTCTCTCAGGCATAATCTAAAGTGAAATGCTTAATGGAGACAGGTCTCATGTATCCTTGCTCATGTCTCCTTAGAGATCCCCCTCAAAGCAGAAAAGGTAGATCATATAAGGGGACTGGGACGTACCCCATCTCTACAGATTTATACATGTCAGCCAGTGGCGTACCGGTAGTTGAAGAGTTGAGTTTACAAGGTAGATAGGTAGGAGGAAATAGGTATGCTCTATATCATTGGTTCCCAACTGGTCCAACCACAAGGTCCAGATATCTCATTACTCATTAGTTCAAAGTCCACATAGCTGAATACATTTGGCATCTGCTTCTGTTTGGCCATGTTGTCAAGCAAGTTTGCTGTCTCTCTTAAGTAGCTGTCTGTTATTTACTCACTCTACAGCAGGAATGCTACTTCAAAATAAATGCGATGAGCTAGAAATTTAAAAATAAGATGTTGTTACAAACTTGAAACATTTGCAAGTAACTTGTGATACATTCAGAGTGGACCCACGACCAAATTTTGGAAGGCAACCCACCAATTGGGAACCACTGCTCTGTTTATTTCGGACACTTTATTGGTTGACAGCAGAAACAAACTGAACGTCAAATTAAAGCTGCAAGCAGCGATGAACGGGACCTTGGGCTCATGCTGTCGGCCTCCTGCTCACGTAGACAGTAGACAGCAATGACTCAACTCAGGCCTCAACAAAAGTCATTATCAGTGACATACAGTCTCTGGCCTCTTATTCATATTCATAGCAGAGATACAGGCATCCTAAGTTAACTACAGAAATAATCCAAATGGAACACTCATCAATGTACTTGCACAATTGCAGATATAGCTAAACTCTTCTAGCAGTACATCTTTTGGCCTGCTTCTGAATGCATGAACACTACAATATTCAAGTAGCATGCTAATGCAAATTGTTAACTACTGTGATCATTTTGTTTCATCCCTTGGTTTATGCTGAGGTCACCACCTGATCAGATGTATGAGTGCACGTTCTAGTCCAGTGTGTTTCTTGCCCAGGTAGTGATAGTCTGTGTTGACGTGTTATTACAGGCTTATTTATATTGATGGCAAGATGGTCCAAACACATTGCTGTCCCCAGTTTGGCTCAAATAGTATGTGTATGTAAAGTGTCTCCAGTTATATGGATAAGCTTATGTATTGGTGATGAAGGGGTTCAACTACCTGGGTGCCCCCAGTTTGGCTCAAATTGTGTGTGTGTGTGTGTGTGTGTGTGTGTGTGTGTGTTGAGTGTCCCCAGTTGTATGGATAGGCTTATGTATTGGTGTCTCAGTAGGTTTAACTTTAGAGGAACATGTCAGCATCATTAATTCTTGGTACACAAACAGTGTCCACATTACTGTACGTTCACACCAATAGCTGCCAGAGCTGCAAAATAGCTGAATTTGCTCTAGCAGCGCCGCTGGTAAAATATTTGTGGCAGTGAAAGTAGCTCAAATCACTCATGACGTCAAATTCTGTACGTTCGATTATGCTTCTCAATGTAAAGGAGCCGCAAAGCAGGTTACTGGCTGGAGCACAGAAATGTGACTTTGTGCATTTGCCTGAGTACAGAAACTTTCACGTTTGGACAATGAAAACAGATTAAAGAGTCAAAATAGGTCTGACATTAAAAGACAGATTACAGCAGCAGAATCTCCATTTGAAACAGCATCTACACATTATATACCAGTGTTTTCCATCTCCCACATACCACTACAGCCTGTATTACTGATAATACTGTTACTACTTTTGTGATTATTACTGTTACATACATATTGTGATGTACTGTAATCTTATACACACATAGTGCTCTGTAATTGAAGCACATGTAGTACGCAGCATGACAATTGACTTATCAGTCGAGCCACCCACACAAACACATAAACAAAACCACACAATCACACACACCCCAGCAGCAACCTCCCATGGCACAGGGGAGTTAATTTCTTCAGCAGTTTGGATTTCAGAAGCCATCAAAGTTCCACTTCCAAATCATGTTTTCTGCCTTTTCCTTTGTAAATTTATAAGGAACAACACTGAATGTTTGTGGGTATTTCTCATCATCACACATGCTTGACAGTACAAGCGTTCACCAAACTGACCAACTCATGTGGCTCATTCCTACAACTTCCTAAATAAATGCCTGATAACAAAAACAGGTTTCTAGGTCAAACTATTTTGCCTCTTTTACAATTTGAATAAAATCTGTAGCTAAAACTATTCTACAGCAGTACCCGTTCAAATACATGTAGTCCTGCTCAGTGTCTCCACAATTAACTAGTATATATTTGTGTCTGCCTGCTTTTACTTATCCTCACAGCAGCCAGTAGATATCAATCAAGCTTTCACTAGGTCACATGATTTCAAATGAATATGGATGTGTCGTTTGATCATCACACATGTCATAGTTTCATTAGGTCACATGGCTTTCAAAATATAAGCTCACACCACCTTCATAACGACCCTTTCCTTTTTTTTTTTTTTTTTGTTAAATATACTTGAAAATGGCCGCATTCATTTGTTGTACACCCAAGCTCTTCAACAGGTTAAGAGGTTTTAAATTACTTTAAAAATGACCTTAAAAGTATTTCCAATTATTTGCATCAATATTATTTCTCTTAACCCCCCTGAATGACCTGGAGGGTTACAACAAATTACTTCATTTCAAGTACCAGTCCATAACAGAGTGTTTCAAACATCAGGAAAGTATGCACATCTTTGAGGAAATGTCACACTCCAAAATTACAAGCTCCTTTGTTTAATCACCACTTGAGTCTTTGTATAAATCATTTTCTTCATGATTTACTCTCCTTTATAATTCATGTTTTATCCATGTTTGTGTGTTTGTTATCCTGTTAAAATGTATATTATGTATTTATATATTCATGTACTTACATTACAATGTGTTACACAACAAACCAGGACTGTACTGTCACCACAGACCATTGTTTTTTTTACAGTACATGGGGAACACTTAAATTCTTAATAGTATGACAGACACCATGTTACTGTTAACATTATAAAATGACTTTATCATGACAGTGTATTTCGTTTCAGTGTGGATGTTTTGGGGAAGACATTTTGTTTCCATAGCTGACACATCACAGTTACATTTTAGTTAATACATCGGTCGAAAATTAAATACATATTGTAATGTACTGTAATATAAAGTCCCTCTATTGCCAAAAATGACCATGAGTCCTATTGACATTCCTTATTTTATTGACATTTCGACTATTATGAATAATTCGAACTGTCTACAGCTGGAGGCCGAAACGGTCAGAGTCCAAGGTCCCGCCCAACGCTGCTTGCAGCTTTAATTTGTAATTCTTTCTTTCGCCATTTCTTTGAGTTAGCTTTCTTTCTTTCTTTCTTTCTTTCTTTCTTTCTCCTGCTGCCTCTTTCAGGTTGAATTTGACCCCCTAAACATGCTCACATCCTCACCAAAATTGGCACGCATGTCAGAAAAAAAGATAAAATGAAAGAGTTAAGAATTAACCCCTAAAGTGCCAAAATGGGCTCTCTAGTGCCACCTAACCACCTAGGCACACTAAAATGGCTGCTGCAGCTTGTAGGAATGTCCTAGAAAGATCAAACCAAAACTGGCTTGTTTGTCTCATTGAGAACATGATACCCCTGACCTAAACCCAACAGGAAGTGTGCTATGTGCCCTTTCAACGTTTTGGATTTTATGGGCTCTCAAAGGTGACATGCCACAAAACCTCCTGACGATTTTCACACCACCTTGACACACTGAAACGGCCGCTGGCTTGTTCATCTCTTTGAGACCTACAAATCACATGCTGACACTCCTGACCTAAATCCAACAGGAAGTGAGCTAGTGCCTCTGAAAGTAACATGGGCAAATGTGGAGAAATTGTCAGCTGTGAGTTAGACATCTGAAACTTGCAAGCAAGATCGACAAACATAAAAAAAAACCTATATGTCTGCTTTTGGGATGAGTGTTTCTCTCTGCTGGTATGCTCAGATTGAAGATCAGACCCACGGTTTGGGAATAAAAGGGAGGAGTTTGAGACATTTCAAAGCCATCTTCATCTGCCTACTCTCACACAACTTGTCTCTCTCATTCTCTCAGTGACGGACTCAGGATGTTTGAAGGGCAGGAGCACAAGGAAAAAAGTGCATCTACTGCATGACGTGGGACCCCTTTGGTAAGCCAAAAAAAATAAAAAATTGACCCCCTAAACATGCTCAAAAACTAACCTAAATTGGCATGCATGAATGAAAAATTTGATAAAATGAAAAAAATTACCCCAAAAGTGCCGAAATGGGCACTCTAACACCACCTACACACACTGAAATGGCCACTGCGGTCCGTAGGAATGTCGTAGAAAGATTAAACCAAAACCGGCTTGTTCATCTCATCAAGACCTCCAAATCACGCGCTGACACCCCTTACCTAAATCCTACAGGAAGTGAGCTAGTGCCTCCCAAAGTAACATGAGCAAATGTGGAGAAATTGTCAGCTGTAATCTAGAGTGGAGAGGAGGGATGCGCAGAGACGTTATTATCCGTATCTTTATTTGTATCTGTTCAACCCGCAAAATTATCTGTATTCAGATAAAAAAAAAAAAAATGGAAGTGGCGTGGGTTATGCCAGAAGTTGCGTTTCATTGTATTTTCTAACTTCATATTCATATAATATTGGCACATAATAATTCTGAAATATATTTCCATATCCTTATACTTCACTTTTCAAGACATAGCTGTACAATAATAACACTGACCAGACAATCTGAACGAGGAAAATGAAGATTTAATGAACGCACTCTTTTAAACATTTTGTCACTGAGCTTTGTGTTCAGTAATAGGCATAGGCCAGTCTCTAACATGGGTCAATGAATGATCAGCTTCGGTGAGTGTATTAACTCTTATTTGTCATTTGTGTAGTTGGGTAAGATTCAGTATTAGACAATAACAATTATAATAATAATAACTAACAGAATTTACTGGACAATACATGTGCTGAACAAGGTGGCGTTTGGTAAAACTGTGTTAGTAATGCTAGCTAACCATTAGCGTCAGGACGTCATCTGTTAAAAACCTCTGGGGTCAGCAATGTCTCATATGAGATGACAGTTTTAATTGTTTCATCACAGACATTATTGTCCAAAAGTTACAGTTCTGGGGCAGCGATTTTGACCTGCTGAAACTGCACAGTAACTTGCCTCCAGTCATTTCAATGAGGGGGAGAGCAGCAGAAAAGAATCTGATTTTGTCACGTCTGATGGCGACATGGCTTTAAAAATGCATTGCTTTTTGAGGACCTCCTTGATCTAACAGGTGTGATGGTAGTGTGAGCGGTCTCACTTTTAAAAACGAACGAATGAACGGCCAATAATGTAACTATAATGAAACTGTTTATGCTAATTTAAGTTTAACATGTAGCTGTTTGAAATGTAATGTTTGCGCTACTGATCTGTAATGTTCTTATTGTTTGTGCTGTATTTATGATGACAGGGTAGTCACCCTGACATTGTGCAGTCTGTCCGGCACCTACTAAGCTTGATTACATCATCTGGGACACAACTGGGCACATCCAGTGATGGCACAAATCAAAACACAAGGTTCAGAATTAAACTTACATTCATGTACATATTTTATTATCTCATCAATTCTAGATTTATTGATGATTGATACATTTTCTTGAAAACAATCCTGCAGAGAACAGAGACTTGAAGGTCCCAGTGACAGTGCAGCCCAGCCCTCACTCCAAATGGAAATGACCAGGTAAACACTTCAAGGACAGATGTGCTATTTTTTAATGATAGCCATATGGATACATATTTGGCATGCCGTTGATTAAATTCCACTAATGATAGTCATCATTGTATTGCGTTGCATGCTCAGCTTCTTATTGCAGATATTACATCAGTCACTAAACCTTGAAAGAAATCATCTGATGTTTTCTGACCACAGTGTTTCCCACAGGATTTTGTGAAAGTATGGGGGGTGGACCATGGACCTTCTAGGTAGGTCCAGGGTTGTGGCCCCCTGGGGAAAAAAAGTGTACATTTCAAAGTTACATGCATTATGTGGTTAAACTATGAGAACCAAATTAAGAGGCTATGGGCTCTAGTTTCCCAGTTCAGCGCAAGGTGGCGCAGGGTGGCGAACCACGCGCAGAGCTAGTTTCCAGCAGCGCAACCCGAGGCACGCTCAGTTTGGTAATTTGGCAGACC
The DNA here is from genome assembly GCA_026686955.1 of Epinephelus cyanopodus. Taxonomy (NCBI): domain Eukaryota; kingdom Metazoa; phylum Chordata; class Actinopteri; order Perciformes; family Serranidae; genus Epinephelus; species Epinephelus cyanopodus. Next base: position 667,007 of record CM048915.1, read on the forward strand.
AAGGTGCGCTGAGATGGGTGTGACGGCGCAGCAGTGTGAGGTGTCGACAGATCCAGCTTGGCACAGTGACAGTTTCATGCCAAAAGGCTTTGCCGAAGGTGCGCTAAAAGCTCGCCAGTGCAGGTGGAGCGCAGCCAGTGTAAGCTGAAGTTTGGCTGACCGGCGGACAGTGCACACACATCACCAAAACCTCACAGGCAGGTTTACAGAATGTCAGGCACATTAACGATGCAATAAATACCCACAAAAACCACTATTCAATGCAACTATCTGCAATCAGCACATAAATGTATCTTTATATACATCTGATGTCAGATCAAAGGGGATTGGCACCGTTTGGCACGCATAATGGAAACCCAACCTGATTTGATTACCACAGTTGCAAACTAATGAGTTCACATCCCTCTCAGCCAACCACAAACAGCCACAGCATCAGATAGGGAGTATATATTCAGCACTGTCATCTTAGAAAAGTCAAAAGAAAAGAAACAGAGTGAGACTGCGAGAGAGAAAGAGAGAGTGCGTGCACGCATGAGAGAAACGCAACATTGATTTACAATTGTGTTGACCTCCTCCCAGGCTACCTTTGCATCATCAGCCCATGGAGGTCTAATCGCAGTTCCATATATTCGGACACTGCGAGCTTGGACCTAAAACATCAGTTTCCTCCTGGGAGAAGTTTGACCGTCTGACGCTGCTGCTCTCTTCTGCCATGGCGAACTGAGTAAACTCTCATTACGCCTTTGTGCGGCGCATTTAAGGGCAAGGGAGGGGCTCATTTGATTGGTATTCAGAATATTTTCTTATGCTACCAAAAAATGCTGTTGCCTGCCTGCCCTACTCTTTGATTAGGAAATATGATATGGATGTTTTCTGTATATCATAAGGAATAATCCAGCTTCTCAGGAAAATCGCTGCTTGTCAATTTATCGATTGATAAGGTGAATCAACATAATTTGCATCCATAGTCTAAATGACTGCCTATCGCACTTCACAGTGTTTCCCCTATAATTGGCCAGGAGACAAAAAAAATAATCTGCCAAAAATACGCTACATATTCATTCAGAAATCAATAATCATGTGCGTTTGGGAGCCTTTGTGCAGCACTGTTTCACAACGTGACGTGAGCATGAATGCGAATCAACCTGCTTTGTTGCCTAGTAACGATGCAAGTAAGATACCGCTGCTGAGAGTGTTATTATGGGATGCTGCAGGTTTGTAGCAAGCTAACGTAACTACAGTGCCATCAAAAAGAGAAAAACACTGGTTTAGTAAAACAGACAGTGAAACAGGACGCTTACATGAGACACACTAGATGAAGCTGTAAGCACACTGATAGGCTAGACTGTGAACAAGTACGGTGGCTCACAATAAACAAGACTGATCATATAGCCAAATGATCTATAAATGGGTTTATTAACCATCTAGTGTATTATGATGGGTGTGAGGTAAAAATAAATGTGACCATTTACACCTAAAACTGCCAGGAGGTAGTTTTTATTCCCTCATAGAGACCACTTTATAACACTGCTTCCTATACATAGAGCCAGCATAACGGTCTCAATCTGTAGTGTAAAGACACGTTTCAGTTATTTTTATGCAATAAATGCACTTTATTAAGTCATTCTCTCCTTGTGATCTTGAATATATTGAGTGAACAAAATTTCGAATGCAAATAGAAATTGCAGACTACCTGCTGCACCACCTGACTTAATCTGACCATGCCAATATACCGTCCCGCATGCATCATCTATTTAGGGTTTTTTTGGTGTGTATCACCGGGCTTGAAAAAATTCTAGGGTAAACACTGCTGGTTAATGTAAGCAATAGTTTGTCTTCATTCATCTATCATGCAAGACAATGTTCCAATATGTCTCTCTGAACAGTGTCATTTTTCAATGTAATTTGAAAAACTAGAGGTGTCCCAATCCGATCATCCCAAGAAAAAACAGATACTTTGGTAGTTCATTTTTTAACACTTTTTATTTTAAAGGTCTTTCCCAGGTATATTTACAAGGGGCAGAGGAAAGAGACACTTTCCTTCAGCAAATCTTGTCGCTGCTAAGAGATTCAAACCACTTGAAGTGCCTTTCTATTTGCTGCCAAAGCAGTGTGAAAGAACTCCAAAAGACCAGGATCAAATAGTCCATATACAGGCAGGGTTGGGCCGTGCAACAGCTCATGTAGATGAGAGCACAACACACGAAGAGGTAATAACATGCACTGAGTTAATTAGTCTGGCTGTACAAAACAATGACGATCCATATATTGTATAATGTATTCTGATATCCTGTGGACATGGATTTTGGGGGGGTGACGACAGGCAAGCGGCTGAGGAAGAAGATTGTCCCTGCTGCGGGGAGAGGAGAGAGGGTTTTCATTGTGCCGATGGTGGCTTGAAAAACCCCCCATAACTGTGTCACATGGACAGAGGGGAAGGCGGCCGGAGCTCAGCCGGTCACCCTCTCCACACTTTGACTTATTTTACCCTACTTGGTTCTATTTCTCCCTCTCTGTGAGTGTGGGCTCACCACGCAGCAGCCCACCGCATCCATCCACCCCTCCCTCCCTCCCTCCCTCATGGCCCCACACATATACCCCCGAGGCTTGGCTCTCTCTCACAGCGTAGCGGCCCTCCACATCCCTCCCTCGCCGCCCCGCACATATACTCCCGAGCCTCGGTGCATCTCCTTGACCAACTAACCTAAATACTATAAACACACTACTAACTGTAAACCTACACTAAAATACACTGTCCTAACAATACAATTCGACAAATTACTAGCTATTCTCTCTGCTCTACTACTCCCTCTGCTCCGATCCAACCTACTCGCTATCAGTTTGATAACTGCGGACAGAATGGTTTTATAGTAAGGGGAGGAGTAAAGGGAGGAGGGCAGGCTTTAGCATGGACTGTTAGTGACATCATTCGCCTCAAAAATGAGTAATTCGTCTCCAATGGAATGCAATGTAAATTCAAATGTAGTAACCAGTTTTCAAGCTGTAGAGGGCACTCCACACCACATTTTTAAAACAAAATGTAGATTTTCAACAGTTTGCACTATACTGTCAAGATTTTGAGCAGGATCAGTCAGTAACACTACTTCACTACGAGAAACAATGATTATCAGCTGAAAAAAATGGTTTTAGGGTTTAGTTACTCATTAATGGTGGGTGGCTGCTATACAAATCTTCAGGTAGGCCAACACAAGTTTGTGTGTTAGTGTTGCTCATTCATAAAAAGTACATATGCAGCAACTAACTGCACATAATGCAACACACAGTTACTTTATGCTTCCCTAACTGATCTCTGTACATTCATTATTAAGTTTATCTATGTTGAATTTAAAGTGATAGTTAATTTTTTTGAGGTGGGGTTGTATGGAGGTACAAATAGCCACTAAGTATATTAGCTGCAGTAGACAGCTCTCAGTGCAGAGTGCAGGCCCCTATTTCACTCTGAGTATGTTCAGCCTGAGAGAAGCTCGATCACAGCGAGCACTGAAAGACATTATCAGTGGAGTGCAGATAACATGATATTCAGTGGCTGAAAGCAGAAAGCCACTTGTTTCATCACATCTGAGTTGGAGATAAAACAAAAAAAAATAACACGTCAGCTGCAGCTAAACAGCATGAGGTGGTGGGAACAGACTGCAGAGTGTGTTGGTAGGTAATGTGAAATGATGTTATGTAATGTGATGTGTTATTGTGTCTAATATACAGAAAATACAGAAACATTTCACAGAGTTTTAATATAATTTGCTGTATCATTTTATTCAGCTGTAATCTGATTGAGCTCAAACACACTGGGCAGCAACTCAAAATCAAAGATATTGTACAGGCTGGCAAAAGTTTTGCTTAGACTTTATTCTCTCAATGTTAGGCTGACGTTCATTGAACTGCTGAACTGCTGTGAAACAACTTCTGATTCACGTAATCTCCTTTATGCTCAGATGGAGCTATTATGGGGTGTTCAGTCCTGTAAATGAGCCAGTTACACTACGGAATCTTTGAATATATGAAAAGTATCAATCATTGCATCGTGTAACATAGATTAATTTCTGATTAACACTGACAAACCTGTAGTTCTTTAGAATTCCTCTTTTTTGAGATTATTTTCAGGGCTTTACTTGCCTCTAATGGCAAAACAGCATAGGCTAATGTTGAGGGAGAGAGGGAACGTTGTGCAGCGAGAGGCTGCAGGCTGGGTTTGAATCCTCGGCTGCTGCATCAGGCACTGGGCATCTGAACACGGAGCGTCCGCTTCATCCACTAAGGCAGTCATTTAGACTATGGATGCAAATTATGTTGATTCACCTTATCAATTGATCAATTGATACAGAGCGATTTTCCTGAGAAGCTGAATTTCCCTCTGAATCAATAGGTTCTATCTATACATAACATAAAAAGCTAATTATTCCTTATGATATACAGAAAACATCTATATCATATTCCCTAATCAAAGATTTACTGTATCATTTAAGATACAGTTTAGGGCAGGCAGGCAACAGCATTTTTGGTAGCATAACAAAATATTCTGAATAGAAAATGTAATACAATTTAAAATTGATTAACTGCAATCCATTTAATTTAACTGATTAATTCTGAGCAATCGATTGCTCCCTAGTTTGCATCCCTAGTTTAGACCTTCAAAACCCCATTTTTTTTCCTTTTCTTAAACAAATTTAACATTAACTTTGACTGAAACAAGTCTTTACTGCATGGCCCAGTGTTTCCCATTAATTGAGTAGACTATGGTGGCCTCCCATAGTCTAATTTATGCCCCCATAATCCAATTCTAATATGGTTTCATATGTATAAATGGAATGGGAGTGGTGTGTTTTGTATCTGAAGGAGATTGTATAGATATAGCCTCTTAATTTGGTTCTCATAATTTAACCAGATTAATGCATTTAACTTTGAAATGTACACTTTTTTCCCCCAGGGGGCCACAACCCTTGACCCACCTTGAAGGTCCATGGTCCATACTTTCACAAAATCCTGTGGGAAACACTGTGGTCAGAAAACATGAGATAATTTCTTTGAAAGTTTAGTAACTGATGTAATATTTGCAATAAGAAGCTGAGCATGCAACACAATACAATGATGACTATCATTATAGTCCAGGGTCCAAGGCAGATTTTGGTATCACTTAAAGGGACCACACAATTTTGGAATTTTTGACTTCCTCTATGTCTCCAGTTTACATTTTGGTATGATAGACCTGCGTATCTAGTAGCTTAATTACAGTTATCACTGTAAACAAATAGGGTGAAAAATTAACTAACAGATATCCCCATGAAACTTGCCCAGTTGATCACTCATATTAAGACTAGTATTTTTGTATTACAAATTTTCTGAAATATTTTATTTAAATGTGCACCAATTTTGTTAATGAAGACAATCACAACGAGGGGAAATTGATTATGCAGTTGGCCTACTAGCACTCAGAGCTGTCCAGTTGCTATTTGACCCATAACTAGGAGGCAAAGGGAGTGCTACCGCTTACCTAAGGCGGACTGCCAGGCTAGCAGAGGGAAAGAGATGCCTTATTTCTCCATTGTACGCTGTCCTAAAATAGGGGGGCCCACCTGCTGAGGCAGCAGTAGCTCAGTCCATAGGGACTTAGGTTGGGAACTGGAGAGTCGCCTGTTCAAGTCCCCGTCAAGACCAAAATATGGAGCGTGGACTGGTTGCTGGAGAGGTGTCAGTTCACCTCCTGGGCACTGCCGAGGTGCCCTTGAGCAAGGCACCGAACCCCCCAACCGCTCGGAGCGCCTGTCATCGGCAGCCCCACTCTGAAATCTGTCCACTTAGTGCATGTATAGGTCCTGTTTGTGCATGTGTGTGTTCGGACCTGTGTGTAATTGACAATAGAGTGAAAAATTGAATTTCCCCTTAGGGATTAACAAAGTATATACAATTTAAAAAAAAATCCTTGATCAGTACTCCCTAAGAAGTCAGTCAAGTCAGTCGGATGAAGTCCAGTGACAGGTAGAAGGATATCAGTAACACTGCCACTGAGGATGAGGTGGGGGTGGTAAGAGAGGATGCAGGTGACACTGAGGTCAGTATGCCAGTCAGAGAGAGAACCATGGAGCAAAAGGTTAGAGTTAGATGGCCTAGGGCAAATGACAGTAAAGAATGAAAGATAGTTATGGTGTTTGCAATTTGGGCTATATCCCAGGTTAACATGACCATTGTCAATTTATGAAATTCCAATATCCATTGTGGAGAGAACTGAAAGGTCGGTTAGCTCCTATATTAGGAAGTGGTTGGGCGCTCCTAGGTGCCTAAGTAGTGTTGCATTGTGTGGAAAAGGGACACTTCAGCTGCCAGTATCTAGTTTAACAGAGGAATTTAAAAGTACCAAGGTCAGGACAGAGCTCTTGTTATCTGGGAGTAAGGACATGGTAGTTAGGAGTGTGGTTCCACATCCAACCAAGGGGAGGAAGTGGAACCCAAGATCAGCAGTTCAGAAGGCAGAGGCAGCTCTTAGGCATGCAGAGATTGTAGGTAATGTTCAGTTTGGCCGGGGAGGCCTGAGGCTTGGCCCAGGCAAACCCTGATGGAATAAAGCAGGTCTCAAAGATAAAAGAAAGCTGGTCGTGGAACAGATACGTAGACAGGAGGAGATATTAAGGCGTGCAAAGGTAGTGGGATGTAGGGGATTCAGAGCAAGATCAGCTGTCTTGCTCCTGGGGGAACTCAGAGTGCGGGGACAGAGTTTGAGGAGGACAGTAAAGGAAATGTCAGATGAAGCAGCCAGAGCCAGTCAGTGGATTTGGATGAGGAGGGATAATGTCAGTTGGGGGCCAGCAGGGGGAAGTACTAAGCAGGGTACATGACTCCTTGAGATCAGGTGGAGAGATCCACCAATCAGTCCTCTCAGGAGAAAATCCAGGAAGAGGAACGTTATTTAAGTGTGGGAGTGGCCTATTTGAAATCCTTTTGATTGAGACCATGCTGCAAGGTGAGTGTGTTTGCTGATTCTGTGAGTTTATCTTCTCTATCTCCTTTAGCTTTAGCATATATTGGAGTTATGCTATGCAATGTGTGAAATAGAGTATGGTGAATGTGCTAGGAAAGGTAGTATCAGCACTGTCTCTACCTGGAGCTCACATGTACGGAGCCTGTGTTTGGTTGAAGGTGGCAGTGCTGTTTGGGCTGAGAAAGCCATGTGTAAGTAAGGTAAAGGAGGTTGTTGGGTTGGTGCGGGGAGCAGTGAGACCTGGCATTAGGGGAGTGTCTCTGGGACGCCAGAGATCACTGTCTACCCTCCTGGAGGTGTCGTGGGACCAACTAGGAGAAACACTGGTGAAAGGAGGTTACCACCTGATGACCCCAAAGACATGTTAGTTATCACTGCTCACTGGTCTGTATTGTTAAGCCCAAACAGCTTCCTATACAGTTAGCTCTTTCAGTGGCCGTGGAAAGTCAGCCATATTTAAAAAACTGAAAACTAACAAGACCTGCCAAGACACATTGGAAAGCTCCAGGGGGTCACATGTCAGATGTACCTGCCTTCCACAAACACAACTAAAGTAAACAGACTTTGCTACCAGCTATTTTGTGCAAGGCGTGGAGAAATAGACACCAGTCAGCTTCCACCTTGTGAAGATTGTCTCTACATGCATGCCTTGCGAGCAAAATATCAGCCTGCTATCTGCCGGAGGAGTCTGGAGTGGAATCCAAGTGTACCAAATCCAAAGGATCATGGATGGAAGATCCATGATGAGGATCTGGCCATTGAGTAGATGCGAGGTACGCCTGCACCAGAGGCTGTATTGGCCATACTATCATGCTCCTGCTCACAAAGATGTAAACTTTCAGAATGCCCATGCCTGCAAAATGGTCTGCATTGCACAGACATGTGTAAACTACAAACCTGCAGCAACCAGACAAATGAGCTGGAATGTTTTCCGGAGCTCAATAATAGTGATGTGGACGATGAATGATGTGACAGAGTAAGTGCTATACTTAATAACGGCTCTAGATGGCCTAAATTCTAATTCGTGTTCCTAGTGTTGACATTATTTCTGTGCCTTATGCTATCTCTCCCTCTGTTTTAAGGACTCACCAGCCACAGCTCCTGTCTCTTCTCCACCTGATTCGAAGTCTGCCATTGCTGTCTCCATGCTCTCCGCTGACATTCAATTTCAGTATAGTAGCTCTGAGTGTTAGTTAGGATGAGGGCAGCAGGTGGGCCCCCCCTATTTTAGGACGGCGTACAATGGAGAAATAAGGTATCTCTTTCCCTCTGCTAGCCTTGGAGTCCACCTTAGGTAAGCTGTAGCACTCCCTTTGCCTCCTAGTTATGGGTCAAATAGCAACTGGGCAGCTCTGAGTGCTAGTAGGCCTACTGTAGGCTACAGTAACACTGAGTGTTAGCACAGTAACTGCGTAATCAATTTCCCCTCGTTGTGATTGTTTTCATTAACAAAATTGGTGCATATTTAAATAAAATATTTCAAAAAAATTGTAATACAAAAAATACTTGTCTGAATATTAGCGATCAACTGGGCAAGTTTCATAGGGATATCTATTAGTTAATTTTTCACCCTATTTGAGTGTGCCACACGGGTGTAAGTTTGTTTACAGAGTGATAACTGTAATTAAGCTACTAGATAGGCAGGGCTATCATACCAAAATATAAACTAGAGACCTGTAGAGAGATAAAAATGCCAAAATTGTTTGGTCCCCGTGGGTGATAGGGGCCTACCAAGTTGTGAAAACGATCCCTTTAGCTCCTGGACTAATAGGGCCCCATTCTATTTGTCTGTTTGAAGTTCTGGCTGCATTAGCTACTTGTCAGGGGCTGGTGACATCAGATGGTGAGGTGAATAATCTAATAACCTACTTTTATGATAAGATGACATTCTTTGGCACATATAAATGCAGTTTTTGGGTGATTGGCTTATTTACATTAATAATGGCAAACACATATATAAGTGCCTTTTGGATTTTTTATTACTTATTCCATGTCCACCTATAATTCATGTGTGTTTAGGTGTGTATATTTTTTAAAAGGAGCAAGGCACTGATGAAATCTTTACTGCATTGTGTGCAGCAACTGTCTGTGAACATTCAGTCCAAATTTGGTGACATTCTGATAATTATTTCCCGAGATTGATGTGATAAGGCAGACACTGTCCCTTTTGAAGAAGCCTCAATTTTGACTATTTTCAATTTTGGGGAGGACCCAAAGATCATCCAAAAAAATGTATTAAGCTACTAGACACGCAAGTCTATCACACCAAAATGTAAACTAGAGACATAGAGGAAGTCAAAAATAACAAAATTGTGTGGTCCCTTTAAGTGATACCAATTTGTGAAAATTAGCCCCTTGGCCCCTGGACTATTAGTGGAATTTAATCAACGGCATGCCAAGTATGTATCCATATGGCTATCATTAAAAAATAGCACATCTGTCCAGGGGCGCATCTAGAAAAATATTTATGGGGTGGCAAGAGGGGGGCAGAAGGTTTTAGGGGTGGCAACATATGGCAGACATATTTAATCACGGTTATTACAGTTTGATGAGACATAGTATGTTCACACTACATAAGGGTACGGGCTGCCATTTACAAACTCATACAGACAAACTTAATCTTATGCAATCAATGTCTTGCATTTGAGGTTTCATGTGAAACAGTTCAAATTAGGAATAAGTGTTGAAGGAGGTTCAACAAACTCTGAGTCTAACCCTGAACTCTGAGTTGATTTACCCTGAGATGGGAAACTTTGAGTTAGCGGTTCCAGAACAGCTGATTTGAGTTAGTTCAGTCAACTCTGAGTATGTTCACTCACAAATAAAAGACAGCGCCTCCATTTTAATCCAGTGGATGTAGAGATATTAATGCATGTGTAGCAGACGGTGCACGTTTATCTTTAAAAGAAGAGCCTGAGTCAGAGCGAGGAAAGTGTAAATAAGTTAACCATAAAGTTAATAAAAAATTTGATTCCATGTTGTCCGTTTATTCATCATTTATCAGACTTACATTTCCTTAATGAAGATAAAGTGGTGGAATATGACTGTGTATCAGGCTGTAGATACATTAGGCTACATTATATTAATAATATATAATAATATATTTGTTCAGATTTAATCTGATGGGGAAAAAAACACAGGAGGCAGCAACTGAAAAATAGGAAGATTTAAAACATATAGGCTAGGCTATAGATCAAAGACATAAAGACTTGACTGTAAACTCACAGTCTGACCCAGTAATAATATGTTTGGTGATTTGCACTTGAAAAGACGTTGAGGTTAAAATACAGTAGATTTTAAAATGTTGGACATCTATTTGTATCTTGACTCAACAGCATTCAGTGACTTTATTTCAGCTACAAATGTAGTAAATTTAAAGATACTGAAATGCTGCACCATTGCTCACTCAGAAATATTAACATATAATCCCTAATATTAGGCTATAGGAATTATGTTCCATCAGTGCGACCAACGACATCAGTGATGGAGATCATTAGTCATTGATACTACGTGTCTAAAGCTTCATACCGAGTTTTAAAATTTAAATAATTAGACCGACACATTATGTGCAATAAACATGTCGGAGCTGCTCTAACAGACTGACAATCTGATCCTTGTGCACAGTGTTATAAAAAATAATAAATATATAAAGGACAGAGGTTTGATTCTGAGCTGAGGGTGAATTCTCACTGTGTAATATTTGAATGTAAAGACAAAAACTGATGTCCAAAGAATTGATGTGCATAAATTCAGTAACTTAAGACAGTCCTGAGTAACAAACTAATATCCAGCAGGATTTAGACTGTGACAGATGGTAAATCTCCGGTAATGAATGCGCTTCGATACAACCTTTGACACGGACTGAATGAATGAGGAAATAAAACAGCGTGTAAGAGGGAGGAGACAGAGAAAAACCTAACCTGTTCACAGACTCAGTTGCCATGGTGACTGACTCAGAGTTTGACTTACCTCTCTGTCTGGAACTGAAAACCCAGAGTTTCCCTCATTTCAGGGTTAACATACTCAGAGTTTTCACTAAATCCGCTTTCTGGAATAGGCTACCCCTCTGGCTCCACTCAGTTTTCCAAACAAAGCGGTCTCTTGCCGCTCTGGCGTTATCTCGTGCTGCATTCAGCGTGGTCGGACATCGGAGATTCACGCTCGTAAAAAGGCAAATTGGCCATAACTTTTCTTTGAATTCATTGCTGCGAACTGGGGTGGCAGCAGGGGTGGCATGGCTTTCTTTTAGGGTGGCAGTTGCCACCCTATGTCACCTCGGTAGACCCGCCCATGCATCTGTCCTTAAAGTGTTTACCTGGTCATTTCCATTTGGAAATGAGGGCTGGGCTGCGCTGCCACTGGGACCTCCATTTCTCTGTTCTCTGCAGGATTGTTTTCAAGAAAATGTATTAATCATCAATAAATCTAGATTTGATAAGATAATAAAATATGTACATGAATGCAAGTTTAATTCTGAACTTTGTGTTTTGATTTGTGCCATCACTGGATGTGCCCAGTTGTGTCCGAGATGATGTAATCAAGCTTAGCAGGTGCCAGGCAGACTGTACAATATCAGGGTGACTACCCTGTCATCATGAATACAGCACAAACAATAAGAACATTACAGATCTGTAGCACAAACATTATATTTCAAACAGCTACTTGTTACTAAACTTAAATTAGCATGAACAGTTTTGTTACAGTTGCATTATTGGCCTTCCATTCATTCGTTTTTAAAAGTGAGACCACTCTCACTACCAGCACACCTGTTAGATCAAGGAGCTCCTCAAAAAGCAATGCGTTTTTAAAGCCGTGTCGTGGAGGCGAGTTACTGTGCGGTTTCAGTAGGTCAAAATCACTGCCCCAGAACTGTAACCTTTGGACAATGTCTGTGATGAAACAATTAAAACTGTCATCTCATATGAGACATTGCTGACCCCACAGGTTTTTAACAGATGATGTCCTGATGCTAATGGTGAGCTAGCATTTCAGTGCAAAAAAAAAAATCAGTGTTATAAATTCAATGCAAAAAAAATGCAGTGTTATAAATCCAATACAAAAGAATTCAGTGTTATAAATTCAATACAAAAAAAATCAGTGTTATAAATTCAATTTAAAAAAAAAAATCAGCATTATAAATTCAATTTCAACTGATGATGAAACTGTTATGCTTCAGTGCATAAACCAGACACATCATGTAGCCCAGTTGGTATATTTAAGTATATTCCCTAATAGACCCACAGTGGGATAGGGGTGGCTGGGTGCTAACAGTCACTATGGAGCATGACACCTACGAAGAGGAAATTATTGGACCTGGAGCCGGCGTGAGTCCGAGGTCCCGCCCAACGCTGCTTGCAGCTTTAATGTTACTTGTTATTAAAAATACAAGATATACATTTTAATAAAAAAAGAAGAAGAAAAAACACATGCACCCTGGAAACACAGATTCCCTTTTTATTTAAAATGGGACTAATTAAACAGCATATGTCAAGCACAACAACTATTAGGGGAACCACAAAAACAAACAGAAATACATACACACAAATCCATTTTAAATATTGATAAATTAAGAGTGAAATGCTGTATGATGGTAGGGTTATTGCACAAGTTGAATTATTGCACAGAGTAATATCAATCAATTTTATTTATAAAGCCCAATATCACAAATCACAGTTTGCCTCACAGGGCTTTACAACATATGACATCCCTCTGTCCTTTGGATCTTCACAGCAGATAAGGAAAAACTCCCCCCAAAAAAACCCTTTAACGGGGGAAAAGAATGGTAGTGACCTCAGGAAGAGCAACTGAGGAGGGATCCCTCTTCCAGGAAGGACAGACGTGCAATAGATGTCGTACAAAACAGATGAACATAATAAATTAACAGTGATCTGTATGTCACAATGAGACAGAAAGAGAGACAGAGAGAGAGAGAGAGAGAGAGATGCAGGACAGACCGTAATGACAGTAACTTACAACAACATTAATGAAAGTAATAATATTATAATTATAATTCTGGCTGTTGTGGTACAATATGTTGAAAGTATATATTAATATCGATAGTGTACATATGTAACAATAATCATATGTGTATAAGAACAGTAGAAGTATGACTAATGATAACAGCAGCAGCAGGAGGCATCCAGCAGGACCACGGCAGCAGCACAACCACACACGTCACACCATCCAGGCATTGCTGCAATATAAGAGACAGTGGAGCACAAAGGCTCTGGAGAAGAAGACAAGTTAGTGACATGCAGTATAGCCGAGTTAGCAAGATGCAGTAACAGGACAGAAGAGAGAGAGAGAAGGTGTCCAGTGTATTATTGGGGATCCCGGGCAGACTAGGCCTAAGTCAGCCTAACTAGGGGCTGGTACAAGCCGAGTCTGAGCCAGCCCTAACTATAAGCTTTATCAAAGAGGAAAGTCTTAAGTCTAGTCTTAAATGTGGAGATGGTGTCTGCCTCCCGGACTGCAACAGGAAGATGATTCCACAGGAGGGGAGCCTAATAGCTGAAGGCTCTGGCTCCTGATCTACTTTTGGAGACTTTAGGAACCACGAGTAACCCTGCATTCTTGGAGCACAGTGTTCTGGTGGGATAATATGGCACTATGAGCTCTCTAAGATATGACGGAGCCTGGCCATTCAGAGCTTTATAAGTTAACAGTAGGATTTTAAATTCAATTCTGGATTTTACAGGGAGCCAGTGCAGAGAAGCTAAAACAGGAGAAATATGATCTTGTTTCTTAGTTACTGTTAGTACACATGCCACTGCGTTCTGAATTAGCTGGAGAGTTTTTAAGGACTTACTAGAGCTACTTGATAATAGAGAGTTACAGTAATCCAGTCTTGATGTAACAAAAGCATGGACCAATTTTCTGCATCTTTTTGGGTCAGGATAGGCCTAATTTTTGCAATATTATGCATATGAAAAAATGCAGTCCGTGAGATTTGTGTTAAATGAGAATTAAAAGACAGATCTTGATCAAATATTACTCTGAGGTTTCTTATGGTAATGCTGGAGGCCAGAGCAATGCCATCTAGAGAAACTATGTCATCAGATAAAGAGTCTCTGAGTTGTTTGGGGCCAAGAACAATAACTTGAGTTTTGTCTGAATTTAACATAAGGAAATCGGTGCTATCCAAGTTTTTATGTCTTTAATCCAATCCAATCCAATCCACTTTTATTTATATAGCACATTTTAAAAACACAGGGTTACCAAAGTGCTGCACAATGAATTAAAAAATAAATAAATAAATAAAACACGTGTTTAAAACACTGAAAATATCTAAAAACAGAGAAATAACTAACAAGTGATTCAATTGCAATACAAAACAGAGAGAAACAAAAACAAAAACAGAGACCGAGACAAAACTCAGGTCATATAAACTCTCATGATGGATTAAAAGCCAGGGAATACAGATACCTTTTAAGCGGGACTTAAAAGTTTCCAGGGTAGGGGCCATTTTGACGGAGGGAGGGTAGCTCATTCCATAATTTCAGAGCTACCACAGAAAAAGCACGGTCGCCTCTAGTTTTTTGTCTTAATTTTGGGACAGCGAGCTGCAAAAGATCAGCAGACCTCAATACTCTGGAGGGGGTGTAGAAGTGAATAAGGTCAGTGATATAGTCAGGCGCCAGCCCATTTAACGACTTAAAAACGAACAACAAGATCTTAAAATTAATTCTCAAATGGACAGAGAGCCAGTGGAGGGAGGCAAGAACGGGGGTAATGTGGTCATGCTTTCAGGTTCCTGTTAAAAGGCGTGTTGCCACGTTTTGGACTAACTGTAAGCGTGTAAGGGAGGCCTGGTTAATACCAATATAGAGAGCATTACAGTAGTCCAAACGGGTCGAGATAAAGGCATGAATCAAGCGCTCAAAGTCATTAAAAGATACTACACTTTTAATTTTAGATAAAAGCCTCAGATGATAAAAACTGGTCTTCACCACAGAATTTATCTGTTTATCAAGTTTAAAACCACTGTCCATTTTAACGCCGAGGTTGGTGACTATGGGTTTTAGATAGGGCTGGAGTGGACCCAGGCCTATAGGAGGGATGTCATGGACCCGACTGGGTCCAAACACCATAACCTCAGTTTTGTCCTCATTCAAGTTTAAAAAATTAAAAGCCATCCATGCCTTGATATATTTTAGACATTCTAGTAGAGGTATCAGGGAGCTGTTATTATTTCTTTTGAGCGGGAGGTAGATTTGGGAGTCTGCGTAAAAGTGGCAAGCGATGCCATGTTTTTTAAAAATCAATCCAAGGGGGACCATGTATAAAGAAAAAAGGATGGGCCCGAGAATTGAGGCTTGGGGAATGCCACAAGACAGGGGGGAAGAAGATGACATAGCATCACCTAGTCTCACAGAGAAGCATCTCCCAGACAGATACGACCTAAACCACTCTAAGGCAGCATCCCTGATGCCCACACAGTGTTCCAGACAAGAAATGAGAATTGTGTGGTCAACTGTGTTGAACGCAGCAGAAAGGTCTAAAAGCATAAGAATGGCAGAATCACCAGAGTCAGTAATTAATAAAAGATCATTAAAAACTCTTAAAAGTGCAGACTCAGTGCTGTGAAAAGCTTTGAAACCAGACTGAAAAATCTCAAGGATGCTGTTTACCTCCAAAAATGACTGCAGTTGTAAGAGTACAGTTTTTTCAAGGATTTTTGAAATAAAAGGAAGCTTTGAGATAGGCCTGCAATTAGACAGGACCAAAGTGTCCAGATTAGGTTTCTTTATAAGAGGTTCCACAACAGCTTCTTTAAAATATGTCGGTACAACACCTCAAGCAAGACTGCTATTTATGATTCTTTGGACATTAAGTCCATCATTCCTCCCAGACCTCTTTAAAGAGGTGGGGAGGAATGATGTCTGTGGGACAAAAAGAGGGTTTAAGTTGAGTGACAGTTTTAGTGAGAAAAGAAAGCGACACAGGCTCAAACTGGCGTAAGGCAGCTGAGCAAGTGACAGCTATGGAGGGGTCAAAAGAGGGCAGTGAGATATGGGCTCTGATACTGGCAACCTTGTCAATAAAATTACAGAGAAAATACTCACAGACTTTAGAAGACGCTTCCAGACAGGTGGATTGGGGAGCATTTAGAATCGAATCAATAGTCTTAAAAAGAACACATGGTTTATTAAGATTTTGGGAAATTATATCGGAAAAATAGGCAGTTTTTTCTGCTTTAACGGTTCTCTGATATGTTCTCCAGCTTTCTTTAAGAATTTCATAAGAGACATGAAGGTTATCTTTCTTCCACCTGCGCTCAGCTCTTCTGCATTCGCGTCTTGCCGCACGAGTAATGTCATTGAGCCATGGTTCAGATTTGGGTCTGGGACGCATAACTTTGAGAGGAGTGACAGAGTCAAGAGTGCCGGCACAGGTGGAAAGAAAAGTTAATGTCAATTGCTCAGTGTCAGAAACAGCAGAGGGCCTTGTGTCAGACTGATTTTCATTCATAAAAAAGAAGAAAACTGAGCAGCAGTAGAAAGCTTTATGATGCGGCAGCGGCGCACAGGAGCGCGCGGTTTAAAACTCTGACAGGGCAAGTTAAATTCAAATAAAACAGGCATGTGGTCAGAAAACACTGCATCATTTATCTGAACATTAAAAATGGGCAAGCCATGTGATAAAACAAGGTCCAACGTGTGTCTATGTTCTTGTGTGGGTCCAGTAACATATTGCACAAAGTTAAAAGCCTCAGTCAAATCTAAAAAATCTTTGGCCAGCGGCTTTGAAGGGCATCAAACATGCACGTTAAAATCACCGACACAGAAGATCCTGTCGTAGTCTGTCATGATACCAGCCAGGAACTCAGAGAGGTCGTTAACAAAAAGATTGTTATATTTCGGTGGCTGGTAGAAAACCGCACAAAGTACTGGGTCCAACCAACCAAGTTCAAACAGGCTCAGTTCAAAAGAGGAGAAGGACATCGGCAGCAAAGGTTTGCACCATAACCCATTTTTAAAAACAGTCGCTATTCCTCCTCCTGGTTCTCGGTGCATTAAGAAATGTAAAGTCAGGAGGTAATAGTTCTGTGAAGGCAGCTGACTCACCCGCGTTTATCCAGGTTTCCGTCAGGAAAAGTATATCCAAGGCGCGTGAGGTGAAGAAGTCCTGGAGAATGAAAGTCTTGTTCATCACCGATCTTGCATTAACCAGCGCACATTTAGTCGAAGCCAGTGAAAACGCCGGGATCACAGCCGCATGAGCTGTCCGGCTCAGCGGCTTGAGGTTACGCCGGTTCACTCCACCAAGACGCTGGTGACGAGGCAGGTGAGGGTGCAATAACATGGAGTGCTTCATACGGGCCAACAACAGGTACCAGCCGGGTGCCGACTAGAGCGAGAGAAGAAACAGAAAACAGTGAAGATAGTCTCCATATTCCTGCGAAATGCAGCCAGGAATCTGTGCCACACCGGGATAAGAGGCCAGCCAGGCTTTGATCTGGACTAGCCGGCCGCTGCGCGTGCCTCTGCGTCTGCGCCTCCAAGGGAGTGGAGCCCCAGCACGGAGCAGGTGAGCAGGGACATCCACCAGAAGCGGAGGAGGAGTTTTTCGATCACCCAGACCATACTCCGCCAAAAAGTCCACAGTGGTTTTGATATCCAATAACTCCTGGTATTCATAAACCAGCAGAGAGTTTACACTCCTTGTGACAGATGCCAGATACATAACAAACAGCACAAAACTTGACAGCGTCAAACGGCTTGCCAGACACACCGGCGCCATCTTGACCCTTTAAGGCAATTATGAAGTTTAGTTAATTGATTACTTTCTTCTGGCTTCATAGATAAATACAACTGTGTATCATCCGCATAACAATGGAAATTTACATAGTGATTTCTAATGATGTCACCTAAAGGAAGCATTTATAGAGTAAATAGGACTGGTCCAAGCACAGAACCTTGCGGAACTCCAAAACAAATTTTACTACGTAAGGATGATTCATTATGAACGTGAACAAACTGAAAACGATCAGATAAATAAGATTTAAACAAGCTTAGTGCAGAACCTTTTAGGCCAATTGAATGTTCCAGTCTCTGTAGCAGAATTTGATGGTCAGTAGTGTCAAATGCCGCACTAAGATCTAATAAAACAAGTACAGAGACGAATCCTTTGTCTGAAGTGATTAGAAGATCATTTGTAATTAGAAGATCATTTGTAATTTTAACTAGTGCTGTCTCAGTGCTATGATGCACTCTAAATCCCCAGAGCCTAAAACTGTGGGTAAATGAGGACCCATCATGCCCATTCTGTTCAGGTACCACAACCTTAACACATGTTTTGTCAGGCTGTCAAATTAGCTTGTCACAAGGCCGATATACATGGCGACATAACCAGGTGTTGAAATGTTTAGCTGCAGGCATTGAAGGGAAATGAAGACAGGTGAATTCAGAAGGTGTTCAGGATAGGAGTTTAATAATTCAGTTTGTCCGTGAGGGAGAAAAATACAGAAGGGATAAGTTAGTAAGGAGGCAGGGGTGTGGCCACCTGGAAGGTGCTTGTGATTGGGAAATGCAAGTAGATTTAAGGGGAAAGCTTGTTGTTCCCCAGGAAACAGTTTGTACCAAGCAGAGGCCTGACATAGTGTTGTGGTCAGTGAGTCAACAGATAGTTTATTTCATTGAGCTGACAGTTCCTTGGGAAGACTCAGTGGAAGAAGCCGATGAAAGAAAAAAGTTTAGATATGCGGACTTAGGAGCAGAAGCTGAGCAGCGAGGATGGAGTAAGGTAAAGGAGGTTAGTGGGTTGGTGTGGGGAGCAGTGAGACCTGGCATTAGGGGAGTGTCTCTGGGATGCCAGAGATCACTGTCTAGCCTCCTGGAGGTGTAGTGGGACCAACTAGATGAAACACTGGTGAAAGGAGGTTATCAACCGATGACCCGAAAGACATGTTAGTTATCACTGCTCACTGGTCTGTATAGTTAAGCCTTGCCATAATAGCTTATCATAGCTTATCATATTCACTGAGTGCTGA
Source organism: Epinephelus cyanopodus (assembly GCA_026686955.1). Classification (NCBI taxonomy): domain Eukaryota; kingdom Metazoa; phylum Chordata; class Actinopteri; order Perciformes; family Serranidae; genus Epinephelus; species Epinephelus cyanopodus. Next base: position 685,990 of record CM048915.1, read on the forward strand.
TCCTTTTCTAGAGCACAAACGTCTTGTGTTTATTTGACTGAACTGACTGAAATTCCTCAAATAAATTATTATCATGGAGAAAATCACACAGCTGGTCTGCCACTACTTTCTCAATGATCTCTGACATAAAGGGAAGATTAGATATTGGTCTATAGTTGGCTAACACCTCTGGATCCAGGGTGGGCTTTTTTAGAATTTTGCCTCTAATAGTTAAAATGTTGTCTTTAAAAAAGCTCATAAAATCATTATTGCTAAGGGCTAAAGGAATACAAGGCTCAATAGAGCTGTGACTCTCAGTCAGCCTGGCTACAGTGCTGAAAAGAAACCTGGGGTTGTTCTTGTTTCCTTCTATTAATGCTGAGTAATAGTTTGCTCTGGCATTGCGGAGGCTGCTCTTATACGTTTTGAGACTGCCCAGATAAAACAAGATTCTTTCAGTTTAGTTAATCGCCAATTCCTTTCAAATTTTTGCAATATTTGTTTTAACTTACGGGTTTGAGAGTTATACCAAGGAGCAAACTTTCTTTGCTTTGTTAACTTCTTTTTAAGAGGAGCTACAGAGTCGAGTGTTGTTTGCAGCGAGCCTACAGCACTATCGACAAGATGATCAATTCAGGAGAGGTTAAAGTTGGTACAGGAAACCTTTGTTACTGAAGGATATGGTATTTAATTTAACAACGGAGGAATCATTTACCTAAATTTTGTGACACACTATCTGATAAATATCTATAATAGTAACTGTTGCTGAGTGGTATGTAATCGAGTAAAAAGAAGTTATCAAATAATAATCCAATAGCGAGGGATTCTGTGGAAAGACTGTTAGGTTATCAATTTCAATTCCATACGTCAGAACTAGATCGGGGGTATGGTTAATGTACATGTATGTTCATGTACACCCTGACTGACGCCAATGGAGTCTAATAATGAGATAAACGCGGTAGCCTTGGAGTCATTATCAACGTCGACTGAATGAATGAATGTTGAAATCGCGTACAATAATAACTTTATTTGATTTAAGAACATTTGTCCGAAAGACACACATGCACAAACAGGACCTATACATGCACAAAGTGTAGAGATGTCAGAGTGAGGGGGCTGCCCTTGGTCAGGTGCCCGAGCGGTTGGGGGGGTTCGGTGCCATGCCCTTGAGCAAGGCACCAAACCCCCCAACCGCTGAGTCCTGATCTCAACTCTGGGTTGTCACGATTTTGAATTACTAATAAACTTTGCCAGGTTTCTAGATATGAGAGCAGCTCCATCCAAAGTGGGATGAATGCCGTCTCTCCTAATAAGACCAGGTTTTCCCAAGAAAGTTTGCCAGTTATTAACGAAACCCGCATTGTTTGCTGGACACCACCTGGACAGCCAGAGATTAAATGATGACATGCGGCTAAACATGTCATCAGTGGTCAGATTTGGGAGGGGTCCAGAGAATACTACGGAGTCCAACATAGTTTTTGTGTATTCACTCACCAAGACAATATTAACTTTAGTGACCTCTGACTGGCATAACCAGGTGTCATTGCCACCAACGCAAATAACGATCTTACTATACCTACATTTAGCTTTAGCCAGCAGTTTTAAATTTGACTCAATGTCGCTTGCTCTGGCCCCAGGGATACATTTGACTATGGCTGCTGGTGTTGCTAACTTTACGTTCCTCAGAATAGAGCTGCCAATAACCAGATTTTGTCCTCAGGGGAAAGCGGCTGGAAAAGTGAACAGGCTAGTGGTGAACCGTGGACTTCGGCTTGGAACTATGCTTCTCCCGGACAGTTACCCAGCCTCCCGGCTGCACGGGTGTTACCGGAGGACCGCTAGCAGAGACTATGCTATGTGGCTCCGCATCGGTTACGGGGGCTGGCTACCTACCGCAGCTACCGATTGATTTTCCATGGTGCGGAGCCACGCTTCTAATTCACTGAGGCTTGCCTCCAACGCAGCAAATAAGCTACACTTTTTACAATTACCACTGTCGCTAAAGGAGGCAGAGGAATAACTAAACATTTGGCACACCAAGCAAGAAAGAGCAGGAGAAGGAGAAGCCATCGCTAACTATTAAGCTAATGTAGCTAACAAGGCTAATAACGTACAAACAACAGCTAAGAGATTACATTATTGCATGGATTATTGTATTAAGTCAGTGGTGAACTGTGGAGTAAATATGTAATAATTTACTGGTTAAGTTATTTAACTTATCTGGTAGGTTTTGGTGGTATGAGTCTCCCACTGAAAGTGCTATTGTGCCTGACCAGCACATGGTGGAGTGGGTGTGAGACATTTTGCACTCCATCCCCATTTTGTAGCAGAAATGTCTAAACTGACATATCTAAATTAAAATGATTGTAGCTTCTGAACTGCTCTGACTACATGCATGCATAAGGTCTTGCCTGAAAGAAAACTCTATGAAGCACTCTCAGAAACACTTAACAATAATGGGCCTTTTTAGTTAGTAAAAAATTGAAGATTTTGGTCCGCCTAAAAAATATTTTTCAGGATGAATAACTGTGTCTTCATCTGTGGAGGTAAATGACAGTATGGGGCTGTAGGCACACTATCAGTGAACACTTCTTTTAAATTTGAAGAAGAAAACACAAAGTATGACCACTCTACAGTGTTTTACCCAAGACACTGATATAGTCCGTGATGCACCCTGTGAGCCCATCAATGTCCTTTGCCTGCGACTCACAGAGTGCCTAACAGTCTGTCACTAATAAACAGCCTTGTAGTGTCTCATAAGCCTCCTCTGACCATCTCCTCACTGTCCTCATGGTCGTTAGCTGGCTCCTAACTAGAGGTGCATAGCAGGGATAGAGGTGCACGAGGTTGTGGTCTGACTTACCCAGATGGGGGAGGTGGGAGCAGCTGTATGCATCCTTGGTCTTTGCATACAGCAAGTCCAGGGTTCTCCCTTATCTTGTAGGACAGCTCACATACTGAGTAAAGTTTGGCAATGTTGTTGCAATGGTGACATGTTTGACGTCACCCAGATAGCTATGAAAACACTCGAGTGTCTGCACATGGGCTATGGCAGAGTGAATGATGTCACATGCTGACGAAGGGGGGAAGGGGGGGGGGGGGGGGGGGGGGGGGGGGGGGGGGGGGAGTTAACAGTCATGGCATGTGAAAACTCCCAGGGCAAATAATACAGCCTGAGTCCAACAGCTGCACCATCGGTTGTTGACTAGAACAGCAAGCCCCCCTCCTTTGCGCTTACTGCTGTCGGTGAAATTCCAGTTGGCCTGAACAGTCTGAAAGCCGCTGATGGAGACATTGTCGTCGGGTATGTCCTTGTGCAGTCATGTCTCAGTAAAGCACATCCCTTTGACTGGTGGCGACTGATCTTAGCTCATCCATCTTATTTGCCAGTGACCTCATGTTGTCCATGATAAGAGAGATGAGACACGGCTTATATCGCCTCTTCTCCATAAGCTTCTGCTGTCTCAACCCTGCTCTCTTTCTCCACTGTTTAAATCCTCCCCTGCATCCTCTATGTGTTTTCCTCCACATTTCAGGGGGGATCCCTGATCTTCTGGCCTCCAAGCCAGCCGGACTCAGTGTGATCAGCTGGTCTCTGGAGTAAACAATTCAGCCATACGTATGTGTGAGTTACAGTCACATCACTCCAGCCTGCTAATGGCAAGCTGGCCCTGAACCTGCCTGTAATATTTATAACTCTTCCTAAGTGTGGCCTGACCTCTGACTGGTGTTAGGGGCTGAACCTCAGCAACAGAGTCAATATCACAACATTTCACTTCTGCTAGTCCAAATACATCACATGCCTCCCTAAATACATTTGACTGTCATACCTGGACCCACAGGGGGCTGTCAGACTGCTCCCTGGTCTTAGCAGTGAGTTCCTGAGACACCTTTAGGCTCTCAAGGTAGTAATGCTACTTTTAGTCCAGTGTAAACTCAACTCAGCTAGAAACCTTCAACAGGCAGCTGAGGGAATCCTGGGGCATTTGGGTGTTTCATAGTTCCACTTGTAGCCTCCAGGGGGCAGTAGTAAAACAAAATAGATTCAAACTGGTTCTGAACTGGTTCTGAATGACTTGGTCTTAGAAACACAGAAAGTTAGATGGACCCTCATAGTCTTTAGGAGCTTGAGCTGGACTGCCAGTGACACCTTAGATGTGGGGCCTACAAATCTTGATGCCAACTTACGTGACTCCAGGCATACAGTAGGGGAAGGTCTTAAGTGGAAAGTCAGGCTCTGGCCAATCCTGTAGTTAGGAGTTTTAGTGACAGGAGGCGTGTAGGAGCACTGTTCAGGCTCTTGTACAGGTGAGGTGACTACAGTACACCAAGGCCTGAGTAGATGGTACCACAACCTCCTCTCAAGCTCTGAGAACAGGGGCGGCTGATACCCATGCACACACTGGAAGGGGTAGAGACTTGCGGCTGAGACAAGGAGAGTTATGAGCATACTCAATTCAAATAAAATGCTTGCTCCAAAAGGAGGGATTTTGAGACACTGCACAGCAGAGTCCTGTCTCCAGCTCTTGGTTGTAACATTCTGTCTGGCTGTTACACTGGGGGTGAAATCCAAAAGATAGGCTGGCTGTGGCCCTGATAAGCCTACAGATCTCCTTCCAAAACCGAGAGGCAATGTGGGAACCCCAGTCTGACACATCATCCTCAGGGAGTCGAGACAAAATACATGAGATAACATAACCTCTGGTGTCTCTTTGGCAGAGGGGCGTTTAGACAGAGGGACAAAATGAAAAATTTAAGAAAATGGATCCACAACTGTGAGTACAACTGTGTTACCTTCAGACAGAGGCAGTCCAGCGACAAAATCTAAGGGTGTAACAAACTGGGAGGCCACTGGTGGGAATTTTTTATTTTAGGCACAGGTGGACCAGGCAGCATTGAACTCCTGGACATCCTCCATTAATGCAGGCCACTAGGAACACTGCAGTAAGAGGCTGACAGTGCGCAAAACGCTGAATGACAGCTGAGGTTGGAGGAATGCCCCCACTGTAGGACTCGGGAATGTAGTGTAGACACAACATACAGCTGATTAACAGGGGCAGCCCTCAGAAATCTCCACTCCCTCAAATGCTCATCCAACCTCAGAGTCAAAAGTTCTGAGGAAAAATACTGGGTGAAGGATGCAGGGTGAAAGCCAAAAATCACTCCAACCCAATATTAGCCCAGTAGCCCAGTCTATATGTGGACTGTGTCTCCTGGGCTAGGGATGACCCAACATAAGTGGCACATCTGGTGAATCAATGACAAAGAATGAGTGCAACTCAGAGTGGTTACCTGCCATCTAGACTACTGGTCTCCCAAAGATATGAGAGAGGTTCCAGGATCAGCTGGAGCAGTTTAGCTCACCCACAGTCCATGAAGCGCTTAACAGCTTCCAAATCCACAATACAGCCAGTCCCAGGGGGACATTGGAGAGGTCAGACAAGCATGAGTTAAAGGTCTGAAAAGATTTAGAGAAATAGAGGTTCGGCTCACCAATAACCCTCTCCTTATTGATGAGCTCAGTCTTTTACTGGACATGAAACCAAGAAATGACCCAGCTGCCCACAGTAGATGCAGCTCCCTTTCTTCAGGCTCACTGTCATTCCTCTTGAGAGAGGCGGGTGCACCCCAGCTGCATGGGTTCCTCCCATCTACTGGGAGGTACTGTGGTGCTGTTCACTGGTGTTGCTGAACCAGAGAGAAGAACTGAACGATGATAGTGATTGCTCCCAGTGGCCTATTAGTCTTCTGACGACTCAAGCTCTCTCCATCTTCTTCTCATGGAGTTGATTGTCAGTCTTTATAAGCTACAGCCATCAAAGAATTGGGGCAGCGGTAGCTCAGTCCATAGGGACTTGGGTTGGGAACCGGAGAGTTGCCTGCTCAAGTCCCCGTCCGGACCAAAATATGGAGTGTGGACTGGTAGCTGGAGAGGTGCCAGTTCAACCCTTGAGGCATGCACCGAGCCCCCCAACTGCTCGGAGCACCTGTCATGGGCAGCCCCACTCTGACATCTCTCCACTTAGTGCATGTATAGGTCCTGTTTGTGCATGTGTGTGTTCAGACCAGTATGTAATTGACAACAGAGTAAAAAAATTGAATTTCCTCTCAGGGATTAATAAAGTATATCAAATAAAATAAAATAAAATTAAATCAAATTAAATTTTTATCTTGCTCGCTCTCTGCTGCCATGGTGCGGAAGCTAATAGCATGATCAGCCACTCAACAGCTTCCTTGCCCTGCCTTAAAGGGATAGTTCGGGTCTTTTGACATGAATCTGTATGCCATCCTCATCAGCAGTGTAGCGCATCAACAGTGACTTACCCCCGACTGTGTCCTGTGAGCGGAGTTCCGGCCTGGTTTTAGTGTTGACGAAGGTAGTCCGGCTAGTTGTCTGGGGTCACGAAAATAAAGCGTTTTGCTTCTCAAAACAATATGCGTTCGAAAGAGTGATATATTTGCATCACAAAACTGTTGTCCTCAAAAAAGTCAGACCTCAAAATCGCCTGGCGCTATTTTCTCTCCATTCATATCACTGCGCACTGCCGCTTGTGGACAGCTGTGCAGGTTTCCGTCACCTGTTCACAGTGTTTACTGCTCGGATAGTTAACGTTAACATGTCTGACTATGACACAAGTGATACCTTTATGAACCTGAATATACAGAAGCCTAACTTTGTCAGCTGGGGTTAGAACGGGCTGAGAGAGAGAGAGGAGGGACAGAGAAGTGACAAGCTTCAGTGATTTTGTTTCGCAAATACCGGGTAAATAACTGCAATAAAATACATTTTGCAGGGGAATGCGTCTCCTCTTTTCCCCTCCATTCATAACATTCAGGAGCCAGGATGAAGTTACTGAGGGGCGCAAATCTTTATAATGCAACATAGGTTCACACAGTGAGTTATAAAGAGCGCGCAGCCGTGCGTAATTGTCACGCGTAATGACAGCTCGTCGCCGGTGAAACACAATAAACTGCACGTCTTCATTCATGTTTGTCTCATGACAGATGGAGCTGACAGACAGACAGACAGGTGGAGCAAGCGGTAAATTGGTTTTCTTTCTCTGTCTCGCAACATACAGCAATAACAGATCATCAATATCCATTTTATCCATCACCATGCTCTCCTGCCGACCGCACCGAGCAGTGTGTGTTTGGCGTAACCTAGCAATACAACGATATCGTTCATTGGTGTGGATGCTGCCATTGTTATCGTTATAGTTAACGTTACAGTTATCTTTCTTGGTGTGGACGGCCCTTTAGGCTTCTGTATATTCAGGTTCATAAAGGTATCACTTGTGTCATAGTCAGACATGTTAACGTTAACTATCCGAGCAGTAAACACTGTGAACAGGTGACGGAAACCTGCACAGCTGTCCACAAGCTGCAGCGCGCAGTGATATGAATGGAGAGAAAATAGCGCCAGGCGATTTTGAGGTCTGACTTTTTTGGGGACAACGGTTTTGTGATGCAAATATATCACTCTTTTGAATGCATATTGTTTTGAGAAGCAAAACACTTTATTTTCGTGACCCCAGACAACTAGCCGGACTACCTTCGTCAACACCAAAACCAGGCCAGAACTCCGCTCACAGGACACAGTCGGGGGTAAGTCACTGTTGATGCGCTACACTGCTGATGAGGATGCCATACAGAATCATGTCAAAAGACCCGAACTATCCCTTTAAGGCCAACAGCCCCTAGCTGCCTCTCTGCCTGAGGTCCAGCGGTTGAAGACCTTACAGAGGGCCGCTGCAAAACTTTTTGCCAAGTGACATGATAGATTGCTTGTCCCACTCTGCTGCCTACTCTCAAGCTCTTCCTGTTAGGTGGATTATCATAAATGTCACACAGGAGCTCTCGGATGGTAAGAGTGATGTTGCGGTTCAAAAGTCATAGAACACAGTGACAAGAAGGAGCAGCAAGTAGAAGGATCCCCGTCGTACCTCTTAATACTTGGAAGATGGGGCTCAGGCTGAAGAGAGGGTTGAGCCTCCCTTGGTTGAGGAGAAAGCTGAGCAGTTGCTGAGGCATTCAAGAGAGCAAGACTTGGCTGCATCTGGGCGGATAGTTCTTGTAACTGGTCCATCATGCCGGTTTTGAAATTGTCCTGTCTGACATGCAGTTCCTGCACACCCTCTACAGAGGTCAGCTGCTGCTTATGATCATGAAATTTCTCCCTTGAGCACAAAGAGCTAAGCAAAGATCATAGTCCTCTGCTGAGTCTGTAATGGCCAGACCCAGTAGAGAAAAACACCAAATACCAAGAACCGTTTATCAGATCCAAATCTTTACTTGGGAGGTCATGGGTCACATATGTGAAGGCAGTCAGCAAAGGCAAAAAAAACCCCAGGAAAATCAGGGAAATTACACAAGAAGTAGAGATGTACCAATACCGATACCAGCATCGGAAATGCCTCCGATACTGCCTAAGATGCGGCATCGGTGAGTACAGCCTATGACCAATCCGATACCACGCACGCTATTGTTTGAACATCGGCATCGCGATGTGCGCATGTGCGATAGTCACATAGCAGGACATACAATGTTTTCTCTTTTTTTTAGAGCATATAAACTTTTGTTTTGCCTCAGAAAAGCAATTTTGAAGCTCTGCTCCGCTCCGCTTGCCTCTCTCTCTCTGTCACTCGCCTGTCTGGGCATGCAGCAGCCCCTCCCCCTCTCATGCATACGCTGCAGTCACACACTGAAAATGAGCGACATGCAAGAGGGAGAAATGGTAAAGGAGGATTTAAGCCTGGTTCACACTACACGACTTGGCCAACAGACGTGACACACTAGATGATGGTATACACCAATTATCCCAGGTCATCTTTCGCGACGTGTGTGATGTCATCGGTTTATTCTTATCCTATTTTTATTACTTTTACTATTATTTCAGTCCATGTGTCTGTTCATGTGCCAGCCAGAATGTTGTTGTAGTCATCTAAAAGGCACCAGCAGATGGCAGGAGCTCTATTTGAAGTGCCATATGTAAACATACAAGCTACTGTATCCTTCACAACAAGTTCCTAGAAATAGCCTGAGTGTCAGACTGAAGCTCCCAGAACCTTCAGTCTGACATCGCCTCCACTGAAGGCGATTTACAAGGGGGAGGGAATGTGATTTTTTCCCTAACCAATCAGTAGAGATCAACGACTCACCCAGAATCTGACGTCATTAGTATCCATGCCTCGGGGGTGCCGAAAATAAATGTCTCCGTCGTCGTGCACGCCCAGCTGCATCGCCATTAAATCAGTTTAGCAGCTTCCTTAATTTGGTCCTCCATTAATGCTAGTGGCGAATCCTCACCAGTTACCCACCGGCATACAGCTTGACATCAGCGTGGCGCTGATTGGCTAATCGCTAGACCCCCAGCGTTCATTGGTCCGTCCATCGTTTGGATGAGACAAATAGATGAGACAAATAGAATAGAGACAAAAAGACCAGTGAGACAAGCCTACTCAGTTGAGTGGGCGGGGTCTATGGTCTGGAACCAGGCTATCCTAGAAATGTTTTACAATAAAAGCCTATTTAGATAATGGAGGGATTCTCTCAGTCGAGGTTATAAGGGACTTTTCAGGAACGAGTTCAGGAACTGTTGAGTTTTAACAACATGTATTAACTTTATCAAGCCAATGGGAGGCGATATAAAGTAAAAATATAAAAACACAGAGGGATTAATAAATAACGGCCCTTTTATAATGTAGTCTGTTTCAAATGAAGCTGGTAGCCTCTGCAGTTATGGTGAGTAAAAGCCCCGCTGCTATAGTCATCTGGTGAAATTTTTTTGTATTTGTTAATACAAGCCCTACATTCTACTGTAGCCTTTTAAAATGTCTTTTTTTACCAAACTGTGTGGCTGCACTTTAACATGTGTCTTAATCTGTGTCAACACTGAATAATAATAACAAACAATAATAATAATAATAATAATAATAATGATAATAATAATAATAATAATAATAATAAACGTTTTATGGCATTAATTCTGCTATTATTTATTTATTTATTAATATTTTACATAGAGGTTTAAGAGTTGAGACATAATTTTTTTTTATTTATTTATTTTTTAATTTTCATTTTACACGCTGGTATCGGATCGGTACTCGATATCGGCAGATACCTAACGTTCAGGGATCGGAATCGGTATCGGGAAGGAAAAAGTGGTATCGGTACATCTCTAACAAGAAGCAAAGCCCATAAATCCAAACACAGTCAAAAACCAGGGTGTCAAACCTGACAGCATGAACACACTAAGGCAACAATGACAATCTGAAAAAATGAAAAGAGCTCGCACACTGCACGGACATTGCAGTGGCTCGAAACGTCGTCACTACTAGGTGAAATAAATCTCACTAAATAGGAGCCCTGCAGTGTTTTTTTGGCTCAGCACCTGCACGATTTTGTTTGTGGGTGTGAGTGTGTTTTCATAACGATGACAAAACACTGGGCATTAAACATGCATGGGCTGATTACTAACTACACACAGGTGAGTGGAACGAGACACAGGTGAAACACATGAGGTTATCAACCAAGCAGGGCTGCCCCTGACCAAATTGGGGCCCTAAGCAAAACTTTATTTGCTTATGTACAGACCACAGTCCTAAGAAAACATACTAATTCAGGATCAAACAGACTGATATTTCAAATTTTACATTCAAGTTTAGTTCCCTCTGTCAACAAATGCATCAGTTACACATTCATTCACTCACTCAGTCAGTATTTCTCTGTCTCCTCAAAAGCTGACTGTTATAAATTAAATTCATCAACAGATGGTGACATTTACCACTATAAAAATAGTCGAAAACTTATATTAACAACATAAATTGATAGGCTATAAACTTAAGCCAATATATTATATATTGGCTAAAGTTTATAACCTATCAATATATACGACCACTAACTGGTCATTTTACCACTCCTTTTCATCAGAGGTGAATGCATAGGGCATTAACAAGACATTCAATAAATGTTAATCAAGGCCACTGGAAAAAAAAAAAAATTGCCAGTCTAGACAGAGACTGGAGACGGAGATTCCTATCTAATGAGTAGCAGCTTAGGTGTTTGTGTCACAAAATTTTATTTCAACAGCATACCCACCTTCAAGTGAAGCACGAGCTTCCTCTTTTTTTGCCTTTTTTTTCCCTCTTGCTCGCTCCTGACTCGGGATGTCTTTTGGACGACATCTCGACAACTCTTCACCTGCTGCAGCTCTGCAAGTGCCTGCCGGCTCACCCCTCTGATTGGTCAGATGTCGAGTGCTGTCAATCATGGCAGCGATGCACGCATGTGCAGTCAGATTACAGGTGTCTTCTCTCCTTCCGCGAGCTGATTCTACGCACGGCTCACGGTAGTGAATATGCACGTCCATTGCGGATATGCGCATCCATTGCGGAAATGCGTGTCCATTGCACATATGTGCAAATGCGTCCCCTCACGCAAAATGTGGCCCCCCATGGAAGATGAGGCCCTATGCACAGCGCGTGTTCTGCATTTAGGGAGGAGCGGCCCTGCAACCAAGGCAGGAAAACTCAGGAAGTACAAGAAACACTAAACACAATGAGAGCACATTTCAAAATAAAACAGGAGCTGAACACAAAGCATAAACTTGACAGAATATATGCAATAAGCTTGGCTAACTAATGTTACACTTAACAAAGTTAGCTAAATAACTAGAAAGACAAGCTGACAGATGGACAGACCTACTGACAGATAAACAGACACACAATGTACATAGAAATCCACAGAAAAGATAAGTTGACTAACTAGCTCATGACAATGCTGATGATATTTAAGACAGTCTACCTGCATAATCTTGGAATATGTATATATATATACATATATATATATATATATACAATAGCCTATATTTTGGGGGCTGGGCTTCATCAGAGGACAGGTAAAACCTGAGCACTTGCAGTAAAACCATAGGGATGAGGGGAGAACTTCCACAAGAGAATGGACCAGGGCCAAACATCTAACCCTGAACCCTTTTGGCATGTCAGCTCATGCCAAGAGATTATGCCTCTTGACCACTATCTTGATCACTATTTTACAAAGCAATGACACTACAGAACACTGCATATAGTAATATGGCCAGAACATTAAATTACTAAGAAGACTCAACACAATCTTATCAACTTACCCAACAGATACACAAACAAAGTCCAGAATGTTCCAGCAGTTTCTTAAGTACGCATCTGCATGAAAAAGAAATCCATAGGCAACAATCTTCAGGAAACACTCTACAGAGAAGATGATGAGGAAGATGTACTCCAGGCTTTCCTGTAAAACAACAGCAGTTGTTACTCGCACATACAAGTTAGTCTCAAGTAGTATTAGTTAGTTAGTTAGTATTGTTTTATGCAAGGTTTTGGTTTTAATATATTAAAAACAATGTGATATGTATATATAAAACATATCAGACTTTTTCAGGGAGCTGAAGTTATTCAGTTTAGCCTATTGTTGTACCTGTGCCTTACAGGTTTTACTGCTCTTTTGTGTTTGTTTTGTGTGTGTGTGTGTGTGTGTGTGTGTGTGTGTGTTTTATTCAACATGAGGCTTTGTGCCTTTTTCTTTTTTCATTTGGGTATTAGGCTGTTGGTTGAAGAGTGAAATGACCTCCTCTGCTCATGTTTCTTATGAGAGTTTAATGCTACATGTCACACTAATCTAGTCTATTCATATCACTTACAAAGTCACACCATTGGAATGTTTTATGCCCTCTCCCATTTCAGTAGAGGCATGCAGTGAATGTCTGTTTTAAATGCATACAGCACAGGCTGTGCCTCCCAGGAGTGTTAAACTGATATATAAGCCTAAGATTGTCCTTGAGTCCTTGTCCTTGAGTATAATAACAAAAAATAATTAATTAATAATTAATACAGTTATTTAAATCAACTGATAAATCACCACAAGCCATAGATAAACAAAAAGATACGTGCAGGATTTATGAAGCAAAAACCACAAATTAGTATGACAACATGATTTATGCTGGATCTTTCTTGTACAGAAATTGCATCTATCTTTTAATTCAGCGTTTATATCCTTATGTCTTACAAACACGTTGAGTGCATTTCCTCCTCATCAAACAATTGCAAAGCCAATCATTTGTGATTTGTTTACTTCTTACTAGCGGTATTCCTACCTGAGCCTGATCTTCATAGTGGGCCCAGTTTTGGGACCATTTTTGGTAGGTTCTGACCCTGTAAATATGTAAGCTGTACTTAGACCACCTTACCCTGTCATCAAAGCATCTACAACATTATCGCTTTAGAATTGTTCTCCCTTCTCTTTTTGGCCTCTGTGATCTCCTTCTCCAGTGTGTCCGTCAGCTGATCGCAGAGCCTTCTCAATAACTGACTTTCATCCAGTTTTATCACTGGATGTATATATATTGTATGATGCACTTTTTGGGCTTGGGAATTTTAACAATACCTGTTTAATGGATACAGATTTCAGTCACTGAACACCTTGATTTTAAAATATCAAAGAAACAAGCTGTCAGACATGGCCGACTTTCCACCTTGCCTAAGGCTTGCCAACACATCCCTATCTGTATGTGCCTTATTTCAGCAAGCTGATGCAGGTCTGGCTCATCCTGACCTGGATCCCCCAAAAATGGCGCCTGCAAACACCGTGGCTTTCCCACCATTGGTGGCTATCAGTGTTCAAATGGTTTCCCAGTCCACTGTGAAGTCAAATCAACAGCCCTTATCTCATCTAATGATGTCCTCTTCCCATTGTAGGCTCCTGAAAGAGACTGTGATGAGACACTTTGGAAGCCTTGCTTTGAGCTGACAGATATCTTTTCCTCTCCTTTTCCCTTTTGCCCTTCCCTGCCCTCAACACCAGAACAACTTTCAATTTACTTGCTTTGGATATGCATGTTTGGTGAATTATACATGATTCAAAACAGTTTAAGTGACTATTACATGTATTGGGTCTCTTGAGTCTATATTTCCATATTCACAGAAAATGTACAGTTTCTGCTCCTAGCACACATACAGTCTTGACTGACTGAAGTTTGGAACAACATGTTATGCCTATAAACAAGACAAGAAAACAGGACTCAAGGTATGAGAAGGGAATCTTTATTGGCTACAGGAGAATAGGCTAGCTCACAGGGACTACTATCCTCACAATGCTGGTTTAAATCTTATTTATCTGATCGTTTTCAGTTTGTTGATGTTCATAATGAATCATCCTCACAAATCACTCTATAAATTTCCACTGTTATGTGGATGATACACAGTTGTATTTATCGATGAAGCCAGAAGAAAGTAATCAATTAACTAAACTCCATAACTACCTTAAAGACATAAAAACCTGGATGAGCACCAATTTCCTTATGTTAAATTCAGACAAAACTGAAGTTATTGTTCTTGGCCCCAAACAACTCAGAGACTCTTTATCTGATGACATAGTTTCTCTAGATGGCATTGCTCTGGCCTCTACCACTACCGTAAGAAACCTCGGAGTAACATTTGATCAAGATTTGTCTTTTAATTCTCATTTAAAACAAATCTCACAGACTGCATTTTTTCATCTGCGTAATATTGTGAAAATTAGGCCTATCTTGACCCGAAAGGATGCAGAAAAACTGGTCCATGCTTTTGTTACCTCAAGGCTGGATTACTGTAACTCTCTATTAACAGGTAGCTCTAGTAAGTCCTTAAAAACTCTCCAGCTAATTCAGAATGCAGTAGCACGTGTACTAACAGGAACTCAGAAACGAGATCATATTTCTCCTGTTTTAGCTTCTCTGCACTGGCTACCTGTAAAATCCAGAACTGAATTTAAAATCCTACTGTTAACTTATAAAGCTCTAAATGGTCAAGCTCCGTCATATCTTAGAGAGCTCATAGTGCCATATTATCCCACCAGAACACTGCGCTCTGAGAACGCAGGGTTACTCGTGGTCCCTAAAGTCTCCAAAAGTAGATCAGGAGCCAAAGCCTTCAGCTATCAGGCTCCTCTCCTGTGGAATCATCTTCCTGTTACAGTCCGGGAGGCAGACACCATCTCCACATTTAAGACCTGTACCAGCCCCTAGTTAGGCTGACTTAGGCCTAGTCTGCCGGAGGACCCCCTATAATACACCGGGCACCTTCTCTCTCTCTCTCTCTCTCTCTCTCTCTCTCTCTCTCTCGTATCCTATTACTGCATCTTGCTAACTCAGCCATTCTGGATGTCACTAACTCGGCTTCTTCTCCTGAGCCTTTGTGCTCCACTGTCTCTCAGGTTAATTCGTATTGCAGCGGTGCCTGGATAGTGTGACGTATGTGGTTGTGCTGCTGCCGTGGCCCTGCCAGATGCCTCCTACTGCTGCTGTTATCGTTAGTCATTAGTCATACTTCTACTGTTATTATACACATATGATTATTGTCACACATGTATACTGCCAGATATTAATATATACTTTCAACATATTGTACCACAGTAGCCAGAACTATAACGATAATGTTATTACTTTCATGAATGTTGTTGTAAGCTACTGTCATTATCGTCTGTCCTGCATCTCTCTCTCTCTCTCTCTCTCTCTCTCTCTCTCTCTTTCTGTCTCATTGTGTCATACAGATTACTGTTAATTTGTTATGCTGATCTGTTATGTACGACATCTATTGCACGTCTGTCCGTCCTGGAAAAGGGATCCCTCCTCAGTTGCTCTTCCTGAGGTTTCTACCGTTTTTTTCCCCTGTTAAAGCGTTTTTTTGGGGGAGTTTTTCCTTATCCGCTGTGAGGGTCCAAAGGACAGAGGGATGTCGTATGCTGTAAAGCCCTTTGAGGCAAATTGTGATTTGTGGCTTTATAAATAAAATACTGAAGGGAGTCCAGGATGGGCTCAGGAATGATGTGGAATGATTTCCCAAGTGCTACCTTTTGTCTGAGATCAAAGTTATTCATATTGACCTTGTACTTGCAGAATAAAAATTATGTAAGGGTTATAAGGGTTGTGACTGTATTAGTAGTTTCATCATAGAGCTCCATCTCTTGACATTTTTTTTTTTTTCTGCTCCATCACATAAATTTCTCAAATCCTTTGAATCCACTGGTTATATGTGGCAGGTTCAGTCTTCAGCCAGTTGATTGTGATACATTTTAATGCTGCAGTTAACAAAATCTGTAATACATATTTTGCTGCTCTTCCCTCTATAAGTCCACCTTTGGGTTTCAGCCCGAGTAGGGCGGTTTGTGGGTCCTGAGGGATGTCAGTGTGGAATACCTCCTTAAGGGTTCGGTAGACCTCCCCCCAGAATCGTTGTAATTTAGAGCAAGACCAGAATATGTAGAGATGGTTACCTATATATCCGCCACAGTTTCGCCAACATTTGTTAGTGTGTGTTGGACTCATCTTTGAGGTTATCTGTGGTGTCTGAAAGTATCTGACAATTGTTTTCCATTTGAACTATATTAGCATTGACTGCCATGTGGGCTTCAAGGCAGATTTGTTCCCAGTCCTCATTTGATATTTCTTTTTTGCATCTCGGCCTCCCATCTTCCTTTAATGTGTGTCGAATTAATCTGATTCATACATAGAAATTCCTAGTAATATATATTAGAGATCAGTCTTTCTCTATCTTTCCTTAATTGTTTCTTTGCTAAGTATGTCCCTGCTCCTGTTGGATTTATATATTTTTTTATTTTAATTTTCTACAGTCCTTATGTTTTGTTAGGAGGTGTCTTAATTGTAGGTACTTAAAAAAGTTGGTCCCTGGGAGGTGAAAGTCGTGTCTTAATTTCTCGAATGACTTCAGAGTGCCTCCTTCTCACAATTGATGAATATAGTTGAGTCCTTGCTCTGACCATCTTCTAAATCCTATATCTAATTGGGCCGGTATAAAATCTTTTAATGAGCCAATGCTTGTTAGGGAGCACAATGATTTTGGTAACATAAATGTGGATTGTATTTCTCTCTATATTTTTAAGATAGACAAAGTCCACACTCCCATTTCAATCAATCAATCAATCAATCAATTTTATTTATAAAGCCCAATATCACAAATCACAATTTGCCTCACAGGGCTTTACAGCATACAACATCCCTCTGTCCTTTGGACCCTCACAGCGAAAAACTCCCCCCAAAAAAAACCTTTAACGGGGGGGAATGGTAGAAACCTCAGGAAGAGCAACTGAGGACGGATCCCTCTTCCAGGATGGACAAACGTGCAATAGATGTCATACAGCACAGAACAGTAACAGTAACCAATGCTAATATAGTTCAAATGGATTTCAATATTTTCCAGAGAGCCATCTTGAAATGGCAGTTCAGATAGAGGTTGTTGGCACTGAAATTGTTCAATGTTAAGTCACCTTGTATCTGTGCGGTCTTCAATCCATACTGTTAAGGGCTTCAAATGTGTTGCCCAGAAGTAAGATCTAAGGTTTGGGAGACCTAATTGTCCCATGTTTTTAGAGAGTTGCAGAGTTTTGAGTCTAAGGCCCAATCCCAATTCTTATCTTAACCCTCAATCTTAACCCTCAGTCTCAAAATCTGCGCTCCTGCGAAGTGCTAGTGCTGTCCCAATTCTCAGAGTGTTGAGTTGAGGGTCAAGAACAAGGGCTGTATGTCCCTCACTTTTAAGATTTTTCAGGACCACCCTTGGCAGTGATTGCTATCTCAGAATCCTTTGCGCATCATCCACTGAGCCCAGCCGAGCCCAGCAGGGTACAGACGATTCAGTCAATGGAAGATGGCGGTGACAAGCGTAAGGAAGCGGAGTTATCAAAGTGAGTATTTTCCTCGTTAATAGTTGTTCTAAAATTATGATAACCATTGCATTATCTTGGTTTAACGTCACGTAACCCCGGTTCTTTGATAACCGAATTATTCAGTTACAAAAAGTCATTTTTCTCAGTGATAATGTAGTTGTTAAGTTGTTTTAATGAAATGTTTGCATCGACATTTTTGTAAGATGACCGGACGGTGTCATCTCCTGTAGCCGTAGAGTCTGCAGCTGGTAATGTTACAGCTGCAGGTTAACATTAGTGATCGTATTATCTGGTGACTTTCCGCTGAATGAGTTACGTCGGTTGTTGTGGTACAGGATATTTGGTTGAATATCAAAGTCACAAGTTAACACTTGTGTGACCGAGTAAACAGCCTCACCAGTTGTGCTGGATGTTGACTACAGTATTCATTGTGATAATACTTGCAGTACTGCATGAAACTAAACTAATAACTTAACGAATGTCTGACAGGTAGCCAAAAAAATAAAAGAAAGCAATGTTGTTATCTCTGTTCCATTTCAGGGCGACCAGACAAAACACAAGCCCTGATTCATTTCAGGGCCACCAATGAAGACAAGTTTACAAAAAGCAAGCAGGCTCCAAAACAACTATGGGAGTGAGTAACTTGTAACTTGTGAACTGTTCATATTCATAACATAATTCTCGGTCACAATGGCAACTGTTCCCCTAGTGATCAAGCATTCTGTTTGAATATGAAATCAGTACAGCTGCAAACGGCATTGTCGAAGATTGTTGTTTGGTAACTGTACATTTGTTTTGGAGCTGCCACTATACTGTTGTAGCCCATGGAATTAGATGCCACACAGGACACATTTACTTCAAGGTTTCTTTGAGCACCACATTTATTTCTGACCAAATTTGCAACAGGTCATTCTTTAACAGAGTGTCTCAACTTCTCAGTCCAGGGGAGCAAACAGCTCGTTTGTGGCTGACTTATAATGAAAATGAATAGAAAGACAGAAATAATAAAAAAAAACCCAAAATAAAATACGGCAGTGGACTGGCTAATTACAGAAAATATGAAATAACATCTGTTAAATACATATTTTACACCATAAACCGCAACTGTAAATGCACAAAATTAACCAAGAAATGTACAACATATTTTTCATAGGACACTTACATTCCAACAAGCTTCACCAAACACATGTGGGACTTCCCGGAGATTGCACTACTCCACACACGGTCAACTACCTTAAAACAGAGTTAAAACAATAATGTAAATCCTGTACATTTCTCTAGTAACAAAGTGAAATCACATAGTGCGGCTTTGTGCAAAATCAGTTCCCAAACCCAGAACTAAGACTAGGCTGCAGCCCAGTACACAGCCAGTGGCTGAAGATGTGCCAGAGTCACCTGGTCCTGATTTTGTTGTGGTGGAGGAAGTCTTTCCTCCCCAGCCTGCGCAAACAGCGAATCTGCCTCATGTGGCAGATGGGGTCAATTTACCCGTAGCCACACCTGCAGGTGAGGGTGACAGTGTCGAAAACTTTGAAGCCCATACAGATGTGGGAAATAGTGACACAGAAATGGAATATGTAGACAGTGATGTGCATTCAGATGTAGGTGACAGTAACATGCTCACCACAGCAAACCAGGAAAGTCAAACGCTAACAGACATTTCTAGAAGAGCAAGAAGTAAAACAGATGCGCCAACACCTGCCATTAGGAAAAGCAAACGGGCAACTGCAGGTACGCATCCAAACCCATTCCACCTGCCTAGGTCAGCCTGCAATGCTTTCTCAAAGAGGGCAGTACCCAGGCTTGTCAAAACCTGGGAGACCATGTCTGTGCTGACAAGTATGAAGGGTTGTGTGAAATCGGCAAAACCCAAAATGGGTGCAGTGGTAAGTTTATCTTTTAACTGTTCAAAAGATGAGACACAATCTGGCGTCCACATAGCACAAAACTGGTCATCTATTTTTCCTGTTTTTTTCACATCTGAACATCTGTTGACTAAATCATGCAAAGGCCCAGCAATCTGTGAGAAACCTCGAATGAATCTCCTGTAGTAGCTACAGAAACCCAAAAATGACTGCAGCTCCTTTACAGTGACTGGGACATTCCAGTTTTTAACAGCAGAGACCTACACCCTCCGCTGACACCTGATGCCCCAAAAACTTCACTGACTGCTGTAGAAAAGCACACTTCTGCAACTTAATCTTAAGGCCTGTCTCTGCCAGTCTCTTAAGTACAGTTTCAAGTCTCTCCAGATGTTGCTCAAATGTTTAAGAAAAAACCAAGATATCATCTAGGTAAACTAGAAGTATCTGGAAAATCAGATCGCTCATAGTGACTTTCATAAGTCTCTGGAATGTAGCGGGTCCGTTGCACACACCGAAAGGCATCCTCACATACTCATATAAGCCAAAAGGTGTAGTGAACGCTGTCTTCGCCCTATCTCACTCATGCATGGCCACCTGGTGGTACCCGTTGCCAAATCTATGGTTGAAAAGAATTTTGCCCCTCTCAGAGCATCAAAACTCTCATCAATCCTAGGGAGCGGAAATGCATCACGTCTTGTTTTTGAATTGAGTTTTCTGAAATCAACACATAACCTCAAAGTACCATCTGTCTTCCTCACAAGCACTATTGGCGAAGCATAAGCACTGGTGCTCTCTCGGATGACTCCTTTTTTCAACAGCTTGCCTATGTGTTCTCTGACTTCACTGTACTGAGTGGCTGGGATTCGTCTGTATGGTTGTGTCACAGGTATATCGTCTGTGAGATGTATCTCATGTTGCACTTTGTCAGTGTACCCTAGATCTTCATCTTCTGTTGCAAATACAAAAGAGTACTTTTCCAGCAACAAAGCCAGCTGAGTGCGCTGTTCTGTGTTACCACCTACATTGAGCTGGTCTAAGATGGACTGAGTATCTGTGGACATGTCAGGGCGCTCGTCAACACTCACTTCTTCAGTATCAGCTGAGATTCTCTTGAACTGTACCTCACAAACCTCATCACTTTTCACACTGTCTACATGAGTCAGAAACCCCAACCTAGTCCTTGGCTTTAGCCAGAGGTCTTCATCAGACAGGTTCATGACTTGTACTGGGAAAAAGTGACTCTCAGAGGAAACTAATGTCGGCACAACCACCAAACCTCCGGGCAGAGGGGCATTTCCAGGCTCAAGCAACAGCAAAGGGCCATTGTCACTGACAGTCCTAAGTCCCCTAGCCATGACAGTAGCTGCAGATGAAGCAGGCATGTGTACTACATCCTTACCAGCTACCCTAGCAAAAGATAGTCTGTCTGTTACATTTGCTGCCTAAAGATTATGAAAAGCCTCTCTCCAGTGCGAGTCAAGTTTACCCTGTAGTGTGGTGTCAAACTCAGTGTGTACTAGCTCTTTGCATTTTTTGACAACATTCATCCCAATGAGACCTGGAACAGAGGAAGAGTGTGCAGAATCTTTGACTATCAGGAAACCTCGCTCTGGGATTGTCAGACCCATAGCTTCAACATCAAGTTCCACATAACCTATATAGGGCAAGCCTAATCCATTGGCTGCAGTGATCTTTAACCACTCAAATGCAGGAAGGCTCACTTGTTATTGCCAACTTTGGCCACAAGGCGGCAGTAGGTGGTAATATTATTGTTACCCCGCATGTGCGCCAGAGTTGGCAATAACAAGTGAGCCTGTGCCAGTGCACTTACAATCTGTTGTTAATCACTTTTAAAGGACACTACACCAAAAGGAAAACAACAAAGAACACATGTCCTAACATTACATTAACTGGGGGAATTATATCAACCCTAAAAGGAGAATAATACTGGATTTTACCACCCGGTTACACTGTCAATTTTGGAAAGATTTTGTCTAGTATAGTCGTTGCAACATGTATGTTCTATTTTCTCTACTGTACAAATATGTGCTGTTTGGATTTTATGATGTCAGCATTTCAAAACAAAAACAATTCTATATTATTAATCTATTTATTATCTTATAGAAACTCCATATTCATAAAAGTAAATTTTGTAATAGAAAATCCTTGTTCAAAATTTTTATGAATGAAATGCAGCAATACGTAGAAACCATTCAGCACTCCACAAACTCCAAATCTATAAAGACTCTGAAAATATGTAAACAATTTAATGGTTTGAGCTGCTGAACTTTTTTATTTATTTATTTGTTTATTATATTTCTCTTTCTTTTCTTTTAACCCTGGCATATTCGTTCTGTTCATGTCTGTCACTGCTTGTTCTGTACAAGAATTGAAATAAAGTGGTGGGAAAAAAAAAAATCATTGCATCTTTTTATTGACGACTTCTGATGATGTATATTTCTTCTTCTTTGAATTGACAAACTGGACAGAGTTTTGGCCCCCCCACAGTCTTAAGACGTATTTGCCTTTAAGGGATGTCCCATTTTAAAGTCATAAGATAGCCCTTAACACTTGGTTTTGAGGGCTAGTGAGATTAAGGGTTGAGTTTGAGAATTAAGATTGAGGGTTAAGATAGGAATTGGGATTGGGCCTAATTCTTGGCCATCTACCTTGCCAAATGAATCTAGCGAACAGTCGGTCTAATTTAATAAATGTGGATGTGGGGATTTCAAGTGGAAGAATTGGGAATGGATAGAGCAGTCTGGGCAATATATTCATCCGTATGCTCTCTGTATGTCCTAGTAGGGATAAAGGAAGTGCCATCTATCTGCCCATATCATTGCTGATGTTTCTAATTATTTTCTCATAATTTGCGTTGTATAGTTTTTTTAAGTGATGGGGGAATATATATTCTGACATATCTGATACTCTCTGTGGGCCACCTGAAACCACTTTCCGTTACAAACTGCGGTTTATTTTTACAACCTATACTCATAGTTTCAGTTTTGTCTAAGTTTACTTTATATACTGAGTAATAGCCAAATTTGGAGATAATCGCCTTCTAATGGGGAACTGTTGTTGCAGGTTCTGTCAGATAGGGCAGGATATCATCAGCATATAGTGATATTTTGTGCTCCTCTCCATTTATTATCAGATCTTTAATTTTAAGATTAAACGTCTTCCCTGATAAGCTGAGCGAGTGGAATGTAGTGTCTGTATCTACTTTAAGAAACTGGGGCCAAATTTAAATTTTTTCAGTGTTTGAAGTAAGAATGACCAAGACACGCGGTCAAATGCTTTATATGCATCTAACGATGGTATCATTGCTTCCTGTTTCCTGCCTTGTGAATATGTTATTAAGTTCAACAGTTTTCGAATATTGTCTCCATAGTACCTTCCATTGATAAATCCAGTTTGGTCTGGATGTATGATATGTGTACTAATCTTGTTTGCTTGCCTAGCCAGGACAGTAATTAAAATGCGAAGGTCTCTGTTCAGTAATGATATGGGTCAGTATGATTGGCTTTCTGTGGGATTTTTGCCCTCTTCATGTATCACCACTATCAATGCGTCATTCCAGGAGGGGGTCATAGTACCAGATTCTAATGCTGTGTTCCCACCAAAGGCAATGAACGTGATTTAATTGCTTGTAATGCGAGTAACGCGTCGTCCTTAACGCCCGAGTTTCGACGCCTGACCATTTTGTTAATTCGCTTTAAATCGTGAGTAGTGGGGAAGCCGGCGGCTGTGCTAACTGGAGCTAAGCTAGTGCTAACGTTCATAGTACAACCATTCTGCAAACTAATTAAAGACATATTCACAGAACCTACCAAGTAGACCAGTCTCCTTGGCGTCTTTCACCCAAGCCTGCTCCTTTTTGTTGCGGTCTCTGTAGAGTAGATACGTAGTATCATATAGCTCCGGGTAGCCACTGATGACCATGGCTGAGATAACCACCATCACTGCTTTGTACCTGCTCTGGAAGTCCCAAATGGGGGCCAAACGCCGTCGTTTTTGGGTTTACCCTATCCTGCAGAAGCGCATCCAGCTTGGCGAGTTTCACCACCTCTTCCTCTAACTCCATCTGGATGATAGCCGCTTTCAGCAGAACTTCAGGCTGACTGGGGCCCAGTTTGAGGACCAGGCGCCAGGATCTCCCGGCAGGACACCAACTACAGGTGCTCCATTTCAACTGCGGAGCGCCTGTCCATCTGTCTCCGGTGAGTAGCAGTTTATTGTTGTGTCAACAACTGGACGTTGTTGACACAACAGTAAACTGCTACAACTGGATGTTGTTGACACACGCTAGTGATGTCGGGAGAATCTCAATGCTGATTGGCTTTTGCAGCACAGCGTCACGCGAATTCGCCTCAAAAGTTCAATATTTTCAACTCAAGCGATGAGGCGTTGGACGCGAATTTCGCGTCTATTGCGTTCATCACGTCGCGCTATAAGCGTCCATCGCGGCGCCCAGCGCGATTTTGCGTCTAATTGTGTCTTTGCATTGACTTTGTATGTAATTTTGACGCGCAAATTTGTGAATTCGCGTTTGGTGGGAACACAGCATAAAGCATGATGGTAGGCATTTAATAATAAGGGAGATATTACATCTTTAAAGGTCTTATAAAACTCATTAACAAAGCCATCAGGGCCTGGGCTTTTATTGCTTTTCAATTTCGAAATTACTTCAGAGTTGGGCGGTATCCACATTTTCCCAAGGTATACAGTATTACTGTTACTGATTAAAATCACTTTGAAGGGCTCAGAGGGAGTAGCCAAAATGTTTGCTTGTGCCTATACCGTTCAGAAACAGAATAGCAAACATTACATAGGCCTAAGAATACTGAAAAATAACAACAAAACATGTACATTAACAACTTTTATTAACAAATATTTTTAAAAAATGCAAATGCATCAGTTAACCAAACAGAATGAAATAACAACAAATTGTCTGTGAGCTACAGTCCACACAAAAATCAATTAAATGAATACACAGCTCTGTAGCATCCAATACTTACAGGCTTATCAGATCAGAAAACAGTAACAATAAATAACAACGGTAGTAACATTAACGTGTGCTATACAGCGTATCCTCAGACCGCAACGGGTAAAGTCCGCTGGTTTATTTTTAGAACCTATCAACAAAGCACAGCCCTACAGCATCCAGTACTAGGGCTTATCAAATAAGAAAAACAGAACAATAATTAACAAGGCATAACCAAAAATGGGCATATATAATCCTATCCTGAGAAGCATCTGGAAATACTGTTTGCTGGTTTATTTTCACCCTCTCCAAGTCCCAACTGTTCTTTCTGTCAGAACAGGCTACTCTTCATTGAAAATGACATAAAAACAAACTGTAATTAAAGCTGCGAGCAGTGTTTGGCGGGACTTCGCCTCGCGCCCGTTTCGGCCTCCAGCGAATTATTTAGAAATATGACACATGCTGCCACAAACATCAGAAAATTCTCACAGAGCTGAACATTTTGATGTTTGAATGCTTTCTGTAGCTGTAGGTATGTAGAAGTGATATCACAATATGCAAATCAGATGAGTGAATTTTCTCCCATCAGATTCCTGTTCCTTAATTTTGAGGATGAGATGACAAAGACAACTCACCTACAGGCTGCAGTGGCCATTTTAGTGTGCCTAGGTAGCACTAGAGAGCCAATTTTGGCTCTTTAGAGGTTAATAATGTGTATTTACTGTTTCAAATGAAGATTCTGCTGCTGTAATCTGTCCTTTTTCTGCTGCTGTAATCTGTCCTTTAAAGACTGACAGATGTGTGTGCGTGTCGGTGCCTGCAGCCGTTGTTGCGATTAACGACCTGCCTGCACCTGAGGGGCACACAGACAGCTCATGATCAGCATAGGCCGGTTTACATGGGTTTGAAGTGTCTCAAACGACTTTTTCTCTTTTCCAAACCGTTGCTCCAATCACCACAAAATGTGATTTTGAGAGACATCCACTTGTTGTGACCACACGTGCCATTTTCATATTTGTGGAGTCAAAAATGTAGTCACACGAGCGATTTACAATTGTGTTGCACCTCATCTGTTTTCCAGAAATTTCTCCTCTCAGTTTACGTGGGAGTGAATGAGAAAAAGTCGGCACTCCCTTCGCTTTGGAGTCACTCAGCAAAGATGTGTATGTGTCAGAGATTCCATGTCAACATATCTGTGACCAGGACAAATTTTCCTGCGTTTTTTGGTATAAATTGTGTATGTACAGTGAAAATTGTGGCCATGGCAGCAAGTTAAGACAAAAGTTTTAGACAATTTTTAGAGCCCTCTCCACTCACAGCATTCCGTGCAATACCCATTATAAACTGACAATTTGTCCACATTTGCTCATGGTACTTTGAGAGGCACAGATTAAAAATGGTAAAATATATGAAAAAGATGAAAACATGAGTGAATAGATGAGACCTGTGGCAACATTTGAGAGTTGGAATGGAGTCTGTAGCACAAAGTATGGAGACGCTGTAAAGGCTAGAAAAAGCCCAAAGACTGGTCTCTTTCTCCCCCCTGCTGCCATTTATTTCCTATGGGACAGCTTTCGAAGATCGTCAGGACGTTTTTCTGACATCTCACCTTTAGGAGCCCATAAAATCCAAACTAATCGAGTAATGAAAAAGTTATAAATAAGATCTGATTAGAAGGAGCTGATCTATCATCCGTGCAAGTTTGAAGCCGATAGGACAAACGATGTATGAGAAGAAGTTTTAAGCAGTTTTAAGGCAAAATCTTACTTTGAAAGGGCAAATAGCTCACTTCCTGTTGGATTTAGAATTGTAGGGCTTGATGAGATGAACGCGTCAGTTTGATGTCTCTACGACATTCCTACAGGCCACAGCGGCCATTTTAATGTGCCTAGGTGGTGCTAGAGAGCCCATTTGGGCACTTTAGGGGTTAAGTTCATGATTTTCTAAAATTTTTCACCGGTTCTGATATGCATGCTAATTTTGGTGAGTTTTTGAGCATGTTTAGGGGGTCAAATTCCAGTTCAAAGAGGCGGCAGAAGAAAAAAGAAAGAATTAAAGCTGCGAAGCAGCGTTGGGCTGGACCTCGGCCCCTCGCCGTCATCCTCCAGCTCACGTCGACGGTGCGAATCAGCCTATTCAGTCAATCAATCAATCAATCAATCAATCAATATGACAAATCACATTTTGCCTCACAGGGTTTTACAGCATACAACATCCCTCTGTCCTCAGGACCCAGTGAGACAGAAGGGGAGACAGAGAGAGATGCAGGACAGGCGGTAATGACAGTAGCTTACAACAACATTAATGAAAGTAATAATATTGTGGAAGAATTTTATAAAAAGTTTACAGTGGAGTTACATTTTAGGAAATTGATTAAATAATTTTGAGATATTCAAGTATACACAACAAAGGTATAAACATTTATGATCAAGGCTTAATATGAATTGGCTGTGAAACCTGTGTATTGAGATATAACATTGTCCGTAATGGAATTGTATTTTCACTCATAATGTTGATTTTACAAAGAAACATAACAATGTTTATAGCACATAGGCATAGCAGTACTGTATTTTCCATAGATAATGAGTAAATGAGGTTTTACATGTAGAATTTGGTAATAAAATATACATTTAAGATGAACATACGTGTTGTGTGCTCTTGGTGATTGATTCCTGTTTACACAAAGACAGTATGATCTGCAGCACAGATGTAGCTACAGATTTGATTCCAATTCTTAATGAGGCAAAAAGTTACACAAGGGAATCTTGTATTTACAAGTTTTTGCTATCAGGCATTTATTTAGGAAAATTAGAAATCACACACACACACACACACACACACACACACACCTCACTTTGCACAGAGACTGTCAGAGTGAAGCTTTTGTTATGCTAATTAATGAGAGCTGTAGCTGACACAGAGAGAAAAATGGGTTGACAGTGTCTCAAACTAGTCCTTCCACAGCCCAAACCGTGAGTCCCATCTTAAATCTAAAGCATCACCAGATAGATAATTTTTTTCTGAATGCATACATATAACACTTGTATGTCTATGGACTAAAAAAAGGTGCCTTAGTCTCAAGTTTACGATGTGTTGCCACTCATCTTTTCTTACAGAGATCATCATGAGGATGTGTGTCCTGCACCTTCTAACGCTTCTAAAATCCAAACCGTTCCAGTTATGACAAAGTCCTTCACAAGTAATGTTCACCAGGGGTAAAGCTGTAATTTGTGCAAGTTTGAAGCAGTTGTGTAGGAGCAAATATTTTTTGAGAGACAGAATTTGTGAAAAATGTCATCTTACATTCAAACAACAGCGCACTTCCTGTTGGAGTTAGGTTAGGGGTTGCAGTGCGACATTTGTAGGTCTTTATGAGACGAATGAAACAGTTTTGGTTTGGTCTTTCTAAGTGGTTCCTACCCGTCGCACCGGGCATTTCAGTATGTCTAGGTGGCACAACAAATCGTCAGGAGGTTCTGGAGCACATCACCTGTAAGAGGCCATTAAATCCAAACCATTTGAGTGGATGATGAGTGACGCACAATAATTGATAAGGACACGTTGATCAATAATGTGTGCGATTTGGAAGCCGATATGATAAACGGTTTAGGAGAAGATGATTTTTAAAGGAATTTCTTTTTTTGAGGAAAACTCTTACTTTGAAAGGGAAATAGCTCACTTTCCTAAAATTGTTCGCCAGTGGTGAGTTTTGGAGCATGTTTAGGGGGTCAAATTCCAGTTTAAAGTGGCGGCGGGAGAAAGAAATAATAATAAAGAAGAACAAACCTTACAGGAGCAATAGGGCCCTCGCCCGGTTGGCCAAGGTCCCTAAAAAAACGCAGCAAAAACAATACTCCTCTAGGCTCGGTCCCTAATCACAACTATAGCAGCATCATATGCTTAAAAACTATTCAAGGTTTTTCGCCAGAAAATCCAGCATTTTTACTTTTTCCAGCAGGAGCAGGGCACGTAGTGGATTGATAACTTTGGCCTCTGTGCTGAACACCCGCTCTGATGGAGAGCTTGTGGCACAAACGCACAGGTAATTTCAGGCAGCCCTTGACATCAGAAGGAAAACACCTGGCTCCATCACATTTCCACCAGAGAAGGGGTCTTCGTCTCCATGAATAACAGGGTCGCGACAACAGGCTGTTATCTCTGCTCCTGCTCGCTCCTGTATGGTGCCGACCGGACCTGCCACCGCATAAGCTTCTTTGAAGGAGACTGCCTAGAGTCATCTGTTTTTCGGTGGTTCGGGTTGCACTTCTCCCTCCTCCACTCCAATAGCAACTGGATCTCCTGCTGCTTCCAGAAGTTCTGAAGTTGTTGTTTTTTGTTTGCTTTTTTACAACCAACTCGCTTACCATGTTTTCTTCTCTTTCTCACGTCCGAGCTGTCACGTGACGACATCACATCCAAAAACTTTATCAAATGTCATCTCCAAACAACAGTTAAGTGCAGTTCTAAGATAAACATTATAGCCTACTATTAGTTTTAAAGTGTAATAGCATTAAATTGAAAACTCAACCACACATACATAGGTGCTGGACAAGCCCTCATTATTTAGGCATTAAATAAATTATATTTAATGTTATATCAGGCTCCTACAGGCCTATATGGGCGGCAGATTTTTTTAATGACAGTAATGAAACTGATACTGTTGCTTTTTTTAGATACCGCGGGATACCTTATTATTGTATTGTCGCCCAACCCTATCTCTCTTTCTTTTATGGGTTCATCTAATTCTTCCATCATTGAGTCTGATAATTCAGTTAATTTAATGTCTGCCACGTAGTTTATTATCTGTTTGTCATCAGAGCAGGTGTCTGTGTATTGGTAGAGGGCTTTATAAAATTCAGTGAATGAGTCCACAATTTCATCCAGCTTCGTAAGAAAGGTAGACTGGCCCTTTCATTTTTGAACAATATTTGATGATTGCTGTTCCCTTAAATGAAATGCCAATAATCTGCTAGCCTTTTAACTGTGTTTATAATATTTTTGTCTTGTGAATCTTAGGTTACCCTCTACTTTATCGGAAAGCAGAGTTGAACGTTGAGTTCCTTTTAAGAGGGATTAATAAGTCATTGAATAGTGTCTTTTTGTGTTTTTGTTCCAGTTGTTTAATTGTGTCCTCCAGTTCCTTTTTACTAGCTTCCTTATCCTTTTTTTTTGGCACTCGCGAATATAATACGTCCTCTCAGGTAGGCTTTGGCGCAGTCCCACAGAATGAGTGGCGATGTTTCAGGAGTGGAATTTGCATCCAGGAAGAAGTTCAATTCAGTCCTAACAAAAGCAGTAAATTTGTCATCATTCAGGAGGGAGGTATTCAATCTCCATTGTTTGGAGAAAGGTCTATGTCCGAGATCACGTATCATCAGCAAAGGAGCATGGTCTGAAAGTGTGATTGGGAGTATTTCTACATTAGTTACTCTATGAATCTCCGATTTGGGGGTGAAATAATAGTCGATTCTGGAGTAGGATAAGTGCTTACATGAATAATAGGTAAAATCTCTCTGATTTGGCAGCTTATGTCTCCATACATCTATAAGGCCTAATTCTATGGATTGCCCCTATAACATCCTGCTCATCCTTGATGGTGGAGCCACAGGAGCAGGTTGCCTGTCTGGGGACTGTGTCATGACACAATTAAAGTCTCCTCCTAGTAACAGAATTTCGCTGCTGTGTTGCAACATGAAATTGAAGATAGTTTTAATAAAGGCTGGATCATCTTCGTTTAGGGCGTATACATTCATTAAAGATATGTCTATTCCATCAATGATCCCACTGAATAGGATATATCTACCTTCAGTATCTTCAGTATGGATTGCTGTAGCTGTAAATTTTATTGCCCTGTGTATCAATATGGATACACCTCTTTTCCTTCCTGACTTGTGTGAGGAGTAAAAGACTTTGTCCGCCCAGGGTCTTTTTAACTTTTCATGCTCTATATCTGAGAGGTGAGTCTCTTGTAGGAAGGCAATTTGACTTCCGGTTTGTCTCAACTGTTTCAGGACCTTTTTCCTTTTTATAGGACTGTGAAGCCCTCTGACATTATTACTTATTATTTTGAGTGAGCCAGTGATTTATAATATGAGTTTGAAATACGATATGGAGAGAGAGGATGCGGGGAGGGAGAGTGGGAAAGAAGGGAGGAAAAAAAAAAAAAGCAAAGTACAATGACTGCTTAGACTAGGTGCTAGAGAATAAAACATCTGAATACACATGTTCTTTTACAACAATAGGACCCCGAGGGAACATGGGGTTTAATTGGTCAAACAGAGCAGTTTAACAGTCATAGAAAAATCAACAAACCAGATCTTAGGGGTAGGAATATCTGGGTCTGCCTTAATGGCTCCCGGGCCTAAGCTGCTGGGGTCAAAAAGCAGCTGTGCGAACGATAACTGTTCGCCTTCACTGCTATTCCGCTTTGTTGTACAGTTTTTGAGCAGAACTCCGGTAGAGTCATCTGTGTATTATGTGACATGCGCTTTATAAGTATCCATAACCATATATTACATCTAGGTTAATAGAAAAACCCCTATGATGTCAGTTGTTGTGTCTCGTGAGAGAGAGAGGGGTATGATCTTACTGTGTGAGCAAATAATGAAATAAGTAAAGTTACTCCTGCAGTGTGAAAAATTAAAAAAAAGAATAACAAATGAAAAAAGAGGGAGGGATATGACCTTACTGTGGGACTAATAATCAAAATTACTCCCTCAGTGTTACTTCAAATTAAACCTTTCATCCCAGTAGGTCACATCAGGGAATACAACCAAGTTTCCAGTGATTTTAACTGCCACATATTCAGAATGGGACACAAAAACAGTAAATTTAAAAAAAAAAAAAAAAAAAAATGAGGGAGGGACCTAACCTCATTGTGCGAATGAATAATTAAATAATTAAATAAATCACTTCTGCATATTCAAAAACAGTAAATAATATAAAAAAATAAATATTTTTTTTTAAAAAAAGAAGAGGGAGGGACCTAACCTCATTGTGTGAATGAATAATTCAATAAATCACTTCTGCAGTATTGCCTTAACCTAAATCATCTATCACAAAAGGTCATATCACAGTACTCAAACAAATTCCTAGTGGTATAGGTCATACATTCAGAATAGAAATTAGACTGAAAAAGAGGAAGGGAGATAACCTTTCTGAGGGAGTGAATAACTAAATGACATCACTCCTTCTATGTTGCCAAGTTGTATTGTATAAATTGTAAATTGTAAATGATTTAACTGTCATACATTCAGAGTGGAGAGAAAATATATGGTGTCACTGTGCTTAATGCTATGTTTTCTGAGTTTTTACCTCAGTCCTTCCGTTTTAGTCATACAGTAGATTATTAAGGAGGATACGAAAGTGCTGTCTCTGCAGAAGTTGGCTCTTCTTTTGTTTTTATCAAGTCATTATCTCGCTTCTGCTGTCGAAATGATGTTTTTGTTGACATAGTCCATGGCTTTATCTGGGTCCAGAAATTTCTGATCCTCATCCTTGTACGTGATATGGAGTCTTGCAGGGAACAGGAGACCATAACGGACCCCCTGACATCCTCGGAGTATCTTTTTCACATCGTTAAACGCTGCTTGGGCCTTTGCCGCACTGGTTGTGTAGTCTGGGTAGATAGCCACTGGTAGATAGCCACTGGTTGTCCATCAGAGCGGG
The DNA here is from genome assembly GCA_026686955.1 of Epinephelus cyanopodus. Lineage (NCBI taxonomy): Eukaryota > Metazoa > Chordata > Actinopteri > Perciformes > Serranidae > Epinephelus > Epinephelus cyanopodus. The sequence continues at coordinate 718,195 of CM048915.1, forward strand.
GCTTGCTCCCTGGCATGCTTTAAGATGTCCATGCAATCTTGGTAGTAATGCATTTTGGCTATTATTACCTGTGGACTTCCTCCTGGTCTCCTTGGTGCCAGGCTGCGATGTGACCAATCCACTTGGGGGTTTTTATCCATTTGCAGCACCTCTTTAGAGACAGCTGTGGAAGAGCTGGAACCTGGCTCTCATCCACTCCTGTGATTCGGATAGTTGCACTTGAATTTCCGTAGATTATTCGCCATGTATGTGGATTTTTCGCTCGTTCGTCTTTACTTTAGGTTTTAATGTTTCACGTTTGGGCCTTTCTCACCATATTTTACTCACGGAACACTATATATTTGAAATTTCCTATGGTTCCACCAGAGCTCCAAGAAAAGTGTCTTAGGCCATGTTTGGCTCACTAGTGCCCCCCAGCAGTGCAGATTCAAAATGAATGCAAGGTTATTTACTGGCCAGCCAGTGTTTTTGAATAGTATCTGTTAAAAAAGAATTGTTTGGAAAAATGCGCACAACTGGAGATAATGCTTTTTTGCAAGGGGAAAAATGGTGCTAAACCTATTGTGTTCTGTCTGAGGCAGGAAATCAAGAGCACCTCTCATTGTGACTTGAGTGGAAAAAAAAAAAGAACAAAAAAACAGTTCTTCTTTCTGCCACTAGCCAAACAAGATGCATACATTTCTATCACATCAACTATTCTGTAACAATTCAAATTTCACCTGTGTGCATATAACTGTGCTACTTGTGTTACTGAGTGCAGCTGAAATGTAAGGAAATACCTGTTAGTGAATCACTGATTCAAGATGATGTAGAAACAGATGGACAGAACATTCATAATGGATTGAAAACAAAAAGCTTGTGGACTTCCGGCTGGTGAGGAAGATGGCGGCATGAACTTTGTCTCCCGATAGCCAGCTAAAAATTAACTCTGCCACAATCCATAAAAGATAACTTATCAGTCGGATTCAATGAGCAGGGGAGCTGTAACAAGAAGCAAGAAGAAACGTGAGGACCTAGGACCTAATCCAAAGACAATGAACCAGAACGATGAAGACCACGAGCATCTTGCTAATGCTAATCTGCTAACCGAGATGATGCACTTGGGGCTGGATGCAATAAGTAAAGAGATACTCGACCTTAAAACTGTGATGAAGAAAGACTTGGCCACACTCAAAGAACAAGTCATGAAAGAAGTGAAGTCTGAAATCAGCGAGCTAAAGCAAGAGATATACCAGCAACTCTCTGCCAACACTAAAACTTTACACACATGTAGCTCAAATTGGCGAGGCAGAGGACCGCATTACAGAGATTGAGATGTGGAATATGGAGGTGAAGGATGCGCTGTGTAAATCTTTAAAACAACAGAAAATACTGACAAGACAAGCTGACAGATATTGAAAGGAGGAGTAGGAGGAACAATATCCGCATTTTCGGAATACCCAAAGATAAAGAAGGTGACTCTGCCACCACATATGTCCAAAAACTGCTCACAGTGGAGCTTTCATTGCCACCTGATGTCAGCCTGCAAATCCAAAGCGTGCATAGAGCGCTGGCCCAAAAGCCGAGCCGCAACTCACCACCAAGGTCCATGATTGTTAATTTTCTGGAATTCACTGTTAAAGAGATGGTCCTGAAAAAAGCTTGGCAAAAGAAAATCATTGTGGAAGGGCGGCAGCTGATTTTTGACCATGGCTATGCAACATGGATTATGATGGATAAGAACAGGAGAGTGTGTACCCGGCCTGGAGGGTTACCGGGGCCCCGCCCAGAGCCAGGCCTGGGGTTGGGGCCCGTCCAGAAGGGGGTGATGCATTGTGGATCGGGCATCAGACCAAGGCGGGGGCCTTGGCGGTCCGATCCTCGGCTACGGAAATTGGCTCTTGGGACATGGAATGTCACCTCTCTGGCGGGGATGGAGCTGGAACTTGTGGAAGAGGTCCAGCATTATCAGCTAGATATAGTCAGCCTCACCTCAACACATAGTTCTGGCTCTGGAACCCAAGTCCTTGAGAGAGGTTGGACTCCGGAGTTGCTCCAGGTGAGAGGCGGGTGGCCGGGGTGTGCTTTCTGATAGCCCCCAGACTCTCTGCCTGTATGTTGGGGTTCATCCTGGTAGACGAAAGGGTTGCTTCCCTGTGCCTTCGGGTTGGGGAACAGGTCCTGACTGTTGTCTGCGCTTTTGTGCTGAACAGCAGTTCAGAGTACCAGCCCTTTTTGGAGTCCCTGGAACGGGTGCTGGATAGTGCCCCGACCGGGGACTCCATTGTTCTGCTGGGGGACTTCAACACTCACGTGCGCAATGACAGCAGGACCTGGAGGGGAGTGATTGGGAGGAATGGCCTGCCCGATCTGAACCCGAGTGGTGTTCAGTTTGGCCATAACTAACACCATGTTCGAGCATAAGGATGTCCATCGGTACACATGGCACCAGGACAGCCTAGGTCGCAGGTCAATGATTGACTTTGTAGTCGTATCATTTGATCTGCAGCCATATGTTCCGGACCCTTGGGTGAAGAGAGGAGCAGAGCTGTCAACTGATCACCACCTCGTGGTGAGTTGAATCAGATGGCAGGGGAGGACGCCGCACAGACCTGGCAGGCCCAAACGAGCAGTGAGGGTCTGCTGGGAATGCCTGGCAGAAGAACCGTTCAAGATGATCTTCAACTGCAACCTCTGGGAGAGCTTCGACCGCGTCCCCAGGGCAGAGGGGGACATTGAGTCTGGATGGGCCTTGTTCCGCTCTGCTATTGTCGAGGCGGCAGTTGTAAGCTGTGGCCGCAAGGCCGCTGGGGCCAGTCGCGGCAGTAATCCCTGAACCCGCTGGTGGACACCAGAGATGAGGGGAGCTGTCAGGCTGAAGAAGGAGGCCTACAGGTCTGTGGGTCTGTGGAAGCAGCTGGCGGGTACCGGCGGGCCAAGTGGAGCGCAGCAGCAGCAGTCGCGGAGGCAAAAACTCGGGCGTGGGAGGAGTTCGGTGAGGCCATGGAGAAAGACTATCGATCAGCTCCAAAGAGGTTCTGGCTAACCATCCGGCGCCTCAGGAGAGGAAGGCGGCAACTTGCTCATACTGTTTACAATGGGGGCGGAGAGTTCCAATTACAGAGGGATCACACTCCTCAGCCTACCTGGTAAGGTCTACTCCAGGGTGCTGGAGAACAGGGTCTGGTCAGGAGTTGAACCTCAGATCGGGGAGGAGCAATGTGGTTTTCGTTCCGGATGCGGAACCGTTGCCAGCTCTTTACCCTTGCCAGAGTGCTGGAGGGGGCATGGGAGTTCGCCCAACAAGTCCACATGTGTTTTGTGGATTTGGAGAAGGCTTACGACCGCGTCCCCAGGGGCATCCTGTGGGGCCCCTTGCTAAGGGCCATCCAGTCCCTGTACCGAATGAATGTGAGTCTGGTTCGTGTGGCCAGCAGTAACTCGGACCTGTTCCCGAGAATTTCTAGGTGCAGCCGAGTGGTGGAGGGAGATGAAGTGAACTTCCCCACTCCTCCTGTCATTGAGCGCTGTCACTGTTCTCTATCCTTCATCAAGTTTGACTCCAGAGCCAGACCAAGGCCGATCCTGGTTAGGTTCCTCCACTTCCAGGACAAGATAAAGATCTTGAAGCTCTCCAGGGAAAAGAAGGAGCTCGTTTTTAATAGAACACGAGTTAACATATGTTTGTACATGTATGCATATGTGTGTGCTTGTATGAGCATGCATGTACGCATGTATGTATAAAACTTATAAAATAAAATAATTAAGTGCTGCAAGAGCATCTGAGGCTTACTTTGTGTTACCTCTTTTTTTTGCATGAGCTATGCAGACTGAGCTGTGTGTTTGATGCAGCTTGATTTTTCGTTTTATCCTTTTTCTGTGCTGTGTGTGTGTGTGTGTGTGTGTGTGTGTGTGGCACATGCTTTGGCTCTACTGCCTTCCTCTCTCATACACCTTCTCTGTTTCCGCCTCACTTTACCCTGTTTATTATTTACCCTGATTCATAATTGATACATTGAAAAGTTTAAAAATTCTACACTTGAACATAAGGAGCCTTCTCCCAAAAAATTGAGTTGATCAGAGTCTGGGTTACTCAATACAAACCTGATGTACTTACTCTCTCAGAAACATGGCTGCATAGTAAAATGAATGATGATGAGATTGAATTAGATAACTACATGTTATGCAGAGCAGACAGGGGCACCAGAGGAGGCGATGTGGGTATTTATGTCTCCCTGCACCTTATTTCTGAAATCGCCACTCCAATAGTACCCCCCTCCTTTTTTGAATGTCTTTTTGTTGAGTTGAAACTCCATGAAAATGATCGCCTTATCATAGGCAGCATCTACAGACCTCCACCAGTTCATCCTGACTCAACTAAATGTATACTATCCATACTATCCACCCTCACCTCATTTGAACACCTGTGTGAAATGATCATTCTAGGTGACTTTAACAGTAACTGGCTTGACCACTCTTCATCTAATGATAAAAACCTCCTTAAAAGTATAAATTTAACTCAGTTGGTTAGTGAGCCCACCAGAGTTGACGCCAGATCTAAATCATTATTAGACTGGATCCTTGTTACCTAGCCCAATAGAAATACTAGCTCTGGCGTTCTCTCAGACTGTTTTAGTGGTCACTCAACTGTCTACTGTGTATGGAAAATTAAATCTCCTCGTCTTCCTCCAAAATGCATTAAAGTTAGACAAAGTAATTTGCCACTGACTGGGGAAAATATAGATTACTGAGGAATTTATGTAAGACAAAAACACATAATGCAAAATCAGACTTCTATAAAAATCAGCTATCTGAAAATATGCATAACCCAAAACAGTTCTGGAAAAATATGAATATCCTCAACAAATCAAACACAAATACCAGTACCCAGATTCGTTTTAACAACAACATTATTCAGGATCCATCAGCTATCTCAAACATTTTTAATCAGTATTTCACCTCTGCAGGTAACTTTTATATGTTTGACTCATCTATGCGATACCTCTGGTAGCTCTTCCTGTAGTAGTTCTTTTTCTTTTCGTAAAGTGTTACCTGTTGAAGTTCATCATGCAATCAGTGAACTAAAGGATGACTGTGGATCTGGATCAGATGGCATTGAGACTAAATTTATTAAGCCAGCAGCCAATATTTTGATGTATCCATTATGTGACTTGTTTAACCTCTCATTATCAACCTGTGCCCTAATGATGTATTCACTGCTTCTGAGAATGGCAAACTCACCGGTGCAATTTTCCTTGATCTAACCAATGCCTTTAACATTGTTGACCACTACTTACTTCTCACTAAATTCTATTCCATTGGTGCTTCCCAGAATACTTTACTTTGGTTCAACTCATACCTTCACATAGACAATAAAGTGTCAATTTCAATGGTAATCAATCTGATTATTCTATTGTTGCGAAGGGAGTACCACAAGGTTCATTCTTATGACTACTTCTTTTTTCTATTTTTATCAATGACCTCCCAACAAGTAGAAACAATCTCTGCACACCCGAACAACGGCAGGTGCGTAGGAGGAAGGCGCCACCCCAAAGTATAAAAATTAAAGAAGGCTCCCGCACACTGTCTCACCCACTGCTGACTGTGTTTATTGAGTGTCAAAACAACATTTCGGTCTGGACGACCTTCATCAGGTATAATAACACAGCATCACACCACTTGCATATATATACACATATGCTGTATCATGTTAACCAATCAGAGCACTGGAGGAAGTAATTGGACTGATGAGCATCAGCATCACCTGTCAGGAAGTGATACAACAATTAATTAGAGAAAAATAAAGAAAAGAAATACATCAAGATAAATCTAAACATCCATAAAGACCCTTTTGACTCTACAAATGATAAAACAATCGAGAGTACAACATATGTTTATAGGGATCAAGGGGAAGGATGTATACATATTCTAAATAAGGACATCTAATGCCAATTCAGTGAATCAATGTACAATGTCTATAAATATATAAGATCAAGAGGTTGATTTAAAAAGGTACAAAAACATAGAAAAATATTTAAATAGTAATAAGGACCCAGTATAAGTATGAAACCCATGTCAGACAGGGGAGAATATTTCACAATGTTTTTTCACAATGTTTTTGCCAGCTCCAGAATGGTCAGGCAGAAAAAACAATAATGCTTCAATTCTTTTTCAACAAGCACTCAACACATCCAATAGGTCTATAGAAAAAATAGAAATAATTTACCGCATAACATTAAGTAGCAGTTCATCATTTAACCCTTTGGGGGACAGAGTCTGTAGTGTGAAGATCCAGAATGCCTCCCTTCGTTTTAAGAGCAAGTCATGGTCTCCACCCCTGGGTGGTAATGACCTCCCAAAAATATGCTCGGACTGTCAAGTGCATCTATATGCTGACAACACCGTTATATACACATCTAGTGTTAACAAACCTGTCTTAGAAAATACCCTACAATATGAGTTTGCCTTAGTCCAGAAATGGTTCTCTTCAAACGGACTAATATTGTAGTATGCTGTTTGGTACCAGACTGAGTCTTGATGATGCCTCAGATCTAACCATCTCTTTTATTGATGGCTCACCCCTTGAATTTGTAACTACTTTTAAATATCTTGGCCTCTGAATTGATCCACTGCTTTCTTTTAAACATCATATTGAATCCATCATAAACAAACTAAATCATAACCTAGCCATACTTCATCGTTCCATAAACTGTTTTACTCTTCAGATCAGAAAAATAATTGTTACACAGTTATTACTCCCTACTCTGGACTATGCCAATATAGTTTATCAAAACACCTTTGAAACTTATCTTCAACCTCTCAATGTTATTTACAACAGTCTCTGCAGATTTATTTTAAGGTGCCCATATCGAACACATCACTGCTTTATGTACGAATCTTTAAACTGGTTACCCCTAAATGCAAGAAGACACTACCATTGGCTCCAATTCATTTTCAAATATACTCACTTCAACTGTCCTCCCTACTTAAAACAACATCTAATACCATATACATCTTCATATCCTCTTAGACACATTCAGCAACCTTTTTTTTCCGTCCCTAAAACTAGTAAAGAAACCGGCAGACGTGCCTTCAAATTTAAAGCTCCGTCTGACTGGAACACTCTGGCCATTAACATGAGAACAATCAACTCATTCCGCTTCTTTAAGAACTCAGTATTTCACTTTCTCAAAACATCATGCAGTTGCTTTTAATGGCATTGTCTCCTTGCCCCTTTTACATAATCAGTATTACTGCAATTATTATTCTATGTGTATATGCAGTTATATAATGATATGGCTGTACATGTATGTGTGTGTTTGTAGGTATTTATGTGTGTGTACATATACAGTATATGTATGTATGTATGTATGTATGTATACATGTATGTATGTATTTATGCATGTGTATGTGTGTAGGTATATGTATATGTATACGTACATATACTATGGTATATATATATATATATATGTATATATATATATAACATGGTGCTAGACAATATTATGAAGGTATCGTTATCATATTAACAACCAATTAAGGTTACGTCTACTACTTTTATTATGATTGTATATTGCATATTAATATCATTGTCATGCTATTAATATTGCAAATATTACTATTATGACTGTTGCTGCATTATTAATAACATATGCTCTGGATTTATTTTTGGGTTTGTTTGTTTTTTTATCTTTATTTTTTTGTGTTTGTTTTTTCCCTCATTTTACATGGGTATTGTGGGCTGACTGAAGAGCCCAGTGCATATTATGATTGTCTCTTCTGAGTGTGATTGCTGTGTTGTATTGTACAGTGTGTTTTGTGTTTTGTGTTGGACCCTCTAGAATACGAGATGGCTCATCTCATGGGGTTATCCGTTAATAAATTTGAATTTGAATTTGATGCATGTGCTTAACCGGTCTGTTGTGGTGAAGAGGGAGCTTAGCCAGAAAGTGAAGCTCTCAATTTACTGGTCGATCTACGTTCCAACCCTCACCTATGGTCAGGAGCTCTGAGTAGTGACCGAAAGAGCCAAAATGAGTTTCCTCCGCAGGGTGGGTGGGCTCAGCCTTAGAGATAGGGTGAGGAGCTCGGACATCCAGGAGGGACTTGGAGTAGAGCCACTGCTCCTCCACATGGAGAGGAGCCAGTGGAGGTGGTTCGGGCATCTAGTAAGGATGCCTTCCGGATGCATGTCCAACTGGGAGGAGACCTCGGGGCGGCCCCAGGACACACTGGGCTCTCTGGGTATTGAACTTAAGTAATGGCATCTAACAGTGTGAAAGTGGTATCTCTCAATGTAAATGGTCTGAATAATGTGATCAGTGGCGTTTTTACATATAAAAAAATGGTGGGGCACCAACCACTTAATGATACCAGGAAAACTACAGTGCTCTCTCTTGATACAGCATTGCAAGCATGACTCCATAACACACTTTTTTTTTAAGACAAAATGGCTTGTCTCTAGCAGGTCTTACATATCTTGTACAGTGTGTGAGAGTGTGCGCATGTGTGCGTGAGTGCGTGAGTGAGTGACCTAAATTAACAATGCAATATTCCATGTCATAAACTGACAAAATCAAGCTCAGAGCAAATGAGACAACAGGGAGGGAACAGCAAGGAGCTCAATGCCACTGAAGGCCACAACGAAGCACACAGACAACTTTTAGGGATACAGATCCATTCTATGACAACCTTAGGACAACAACTACCTTTTGACAACAACAACAACAACCCTATGACACTCTTTACCATCTGCAGCGATCCAGCACAACAATAGCGGATTACAATTACAGATGTAAATTATTACACTGCTATAAATCTATGTGTTGTTCCGTTTAAATAAAATAAATAACATTAGCCTACTAATGCACAGACCAGCACCACAAAGGGAGGATGAGAAAATATGCTTTCACTCACCAAAGCTGAGGGCTCATTTGAAGAGAAAGGCGGTCTGGTGGTTCTTTCTCTGGGCAAACCTCTCGATGACTTTGGAGATGAAGTCTGGTAGCTGCTGAATCAGCTGGTTTTTAATGGACAGCATGGCCAAAGCGTTGAGTCGCGGCTGTCCCATTGTATTGCGAGTGAAAGTTTTTATCCGTTTCAAAGTGGAAAAATTCCTCTCGAACTCAGATGTCGTCATGGGAGTTGTTATGCTAATTTTCAGCAGAGTGACGGTCTCAGCAAAAGCCTCCTCTAAGTTGTTGTCATGGATGGACGTTAACAGAGACAGGGCAATCTTACCAGTATGAAGCTCAGTGTGGCAGTACAGAGTGGTCAGCTCAGACTTTAACTTTTCTGTGTTTGGCACAGGCCATATTTTCACAGCACAGTCAAACTCAGGTGTGGGGAATGACTGGACAAAGTCTGGGAAGAGCGAGGTGTCAACCAGCTTTGCTCCACCTGAGAGATGACTGTGTCGCATGCCTCCTCATCACCAGCGCTGTGTTGGTTACTCGTCGGCCTGGCTCATCTGCTCCATCGTGCGCGGTGGTGGCCAATTCATTAGTTTGGACATTTTCTGGACATTCTCCTTGAAATGGGACAGCGCACTGTTAATCCCGGGTCCATCAATGCTCCGTTTTTGCAGAGTGTTGTACAAAATATCCACTTCTGGCATAAGCATGGACAAGAATTCCAACAGCTGCAGAAAGGCTCTGTCCCGGAGTTTCTTTGACAGGCCGTAAGCTTCACTTATAGTGGCCTCATCCCATCCCGGTTGTGTGCGTATGTCCTCCATACACTGTAGCAGCGCAGCATGGTTCTTCCAAACTGCATGGACAGTTCTGCTTTTAAAGTTTCAGCGCACTGCCGGTGGCCTTGGGATGCGTCTGCAAGAGCCGCAACACGTTTTGGGGCGCCCGAAAAAAATGTGGCAAAAGCAGTTAAATCAGCAAAAAACACCTTCAGGATGCTCATCCGTGCTGAACAAAGTTGCTGCAAGGTCAGGTTCAGCTGGTGGGTGTAGCAGTGAACAAACTGGGCATGTGGGTATGTCTGTCTCATGAGCATCTGTACCCCACGGACGTTCCCACTCACAACAGCTGCTCTGTCATAAGTTTGAGCGATCTGCTTTTCTCCCAGCTTCAGTGGTTCCAGCACATCTTTAATGCTATTACAGAGTCCCAGTTCAGTTTTATCTTTGACCTCAACAAACTTCAAAAACCTCTCTGTCACTGTATTCTTGGGCAACATGTAACACAGCACAACCACCATTTGGGATTTACAAGAGACATCAGTTGTCTCGTCTGCTTGTATGGCGACAAATGATGTCTTGTCCACTTGCTTGCTATCTCATCTCTGTACACTTCATACATACAGTCTAATAGTTCATTTTGTACAGTGCTGGATGTCCCTTTGAAGAGCAATTGTGCCTCATGGTATAGTAGTAGTATATATTTGATATTATTGCATTAGAAACAGAAGGTATTTTGATTTGTGGAGGGGATTTTGATGTCATATTGCACCATGGATTAAACACTGCAAGTACAAAATACACCTATCAAGGTTTAGTAATACCACACTGCAAGAAATGGGAATGTTTGATGTTTGGAGGGATCTACATCTTTTTGAAAGGGATTTTACACATTACTCAGGAGCTCACTTGGTCTCTTCTAGAATTGATTATTTTCTTTTTAATACTATTGATTAAGGACTGGGCCGATCCGATCCAGTATCGGTATCAGATTCCGATACCAACGTAATTCACGGATTGGAAATTTCCAATCCACCTGCGGAAGTTTCTGATACACCAACCGTGTCTGTGTTTTCACATTGTCTGCTGGAATGATATGATGATTGCTACATAGTAGTGTTGCACAGTATACTGGTACCAACGATAGACTGCGGTACTAAATCACAACGGTACATATGATACCATAATGTTGTACCTCAGGTACCACTACTGTGGGATAAGTTCAAAGTCCAATCGCAAGAGAGTGAATGTCCATGCGTCGTCCAGTAACGGAGCACGCTGGCCACCTGACAAGGCTGTTGCTTGAGCCCTACACTCTTCACCCTTCATATTAAACCCTTAGCACAGGCAATTTGCTAGAATACTAACCTGGAGGGATTAGAGATTAGGAATAAAAAACATAGAATTTGCCTCTTCGCGGACGACGTGGTAATTTTCTTCAAAAAACCCAGATAAAGGATTCCCCATGCTGATGATTTTTTTAAGGTTTATGGTCACTATTCAGGGTATATAGTTAATATGGCAAAAACTCAAATACTTACATTTAACTACCTCCCACCACAAAACAATCGGGATTCATACAGCCTAAACTGGAACTGTAAAACCATGAAATATCTTGGAGTTATAGTAACAAAGAGACTTGACAAACTACATGAATCCAACTATAATGTGATAGACCTAAACATTTAAAGAGATATGCAAAGGTGGTCAACTTTTCCCCTTGACTTTAGCTCCAGAATTAAGGTTGCTAAGATGAATATTGTACCAAGGTTGTTATACCTTTTTCAATCTTTACCAATAATGATACCTCAAAACAAATTTATCTCCTGGGACAAAAGCATATCAAGGTTAATTTGGAACGGCAAAAAATCCAGAACAAAATATATAAAACTCGCAGCTCGCAAGGAGTAGGGGTGGAATGTCCTTGCCAAATTTGTAAGAATATTTTTATGCAGCACAGCTGAGACCTGTAGCATGTTGGTGCATACCTGAGTATGAAGCAAGGTGGAAAAATATGGAAATGGAAGTTACAGATTTACAAATTCCAATTTTGTTGGGTAATAAAGAACAAACAGAAATGATAAAAAGGACAATAGATCCAATAACAATTTTTCTGTGGAAATTTGGGAAAGGATAATGAGGAAATACAAATTACAAGCAGAGAGAAAAATATTAAATTAGGTGGCGCATGATCCAAAGTTTCTACCAGGTCTGAATGACTCAAGGTTTAAACAATGGACAGAGAAAGGAATTACTGCTCTCTGCACCATTTTTAAACAGGGGAAGTTTTAGTTTTCAAGAATTAAAAAGAAAGAAGAGAGAGAAATTTGGATTAGAAAACAAGATTACTTCAGATACAAATTCGAAATTACATTATGAAAGATTGAATGGCATTATCCAAATTATAGTGGATGCATTTCATCAGGGTAAATCTAGGGTCATCTCACCTTTTTATAAAGCCCTCCAGGATAATAGAGAAAACTCAGTGCTATACCTCAAAAGCAAATGGGAATCAGATTTAGATATTGACATTTTGGAGGATGATTGGTACGAAATGTGCATGACACAATGCACTACCACCAGCTCAATGACATGGAGGGAATATGGTAGGACAAACCTCACTAGGTTCTTCATAACACCTCAGATCAAGAGCAGACAATCAAAGACCCAACTGGAGGCTGGAGGCTCTGTGGTAACCAAGTGGGCAACCATATACATGTCTTCTGGTGCTGCTGTAAATTAAAACCTTTTTGGAATATTGTAAATACAACTATTAATGACATACTGGATTATGATATCCCAAATAACTGTGTTGTCATGTACCTGGGAAAAATTGATGATGCTGTGCAACAAGAAAACAAGTATCTGGTTAAAATTTTACTTATTGCCAGCAAAAAGGCTATAACTAGGAACTGGTACAAAGTGGAAATACCAAACAAAGAGCAATGGTTTGAGATCGTCCTGGATATTCACTCAATGGAAAAGTTGACTTACCAAGTAAAACTCAAGGGACATATATTTGATGAAAACTGGAGGAAATGGACCACCTACATGGAAAGTGATACCTACAACTAACTGGACTAATTGGAAACAACTGAGAAGAAAAACCACACATGTTGGAGATGCCCCTCTGTATTCTTGTTTATGTGATTGTTTTTTATTTTATTTTCAATTTTGTTGACAAAGTTTTTTTTTTTAAAAAAAAGAAAACAAAAAGCTTTTTCAACCACTAGCCTACTGCTTATGGTACTCCTCAATCTTCTCAATCTGAGTCTTGAAAACTTGAAACTAATTTTTGTAGTGGCCAAACTGTGGAATTAAAACATGTGATGCTACTGGGTCCCAAAAGACTTTTCTCCATGGACTTAAGTAGTGAAAGAGACGTCTGTAAATCAGTGGAAACATTTTTTTGAATGTCACAACCCCCGCAAAATAATTCTTTTTACTATGGTTGGATAACATTTGGGAAGTCTAGAAGATCTGCACATTTAAGTGATTTTCACTGAGTGGAGCACTATGTCAGAAGTCGCGGGCTCAGCTGATGGAAGTGTCCAGTGCTTTAGGGCCCAATGCAGAAGCAATGCCAAATATCCAGATAATTTTACTTGCAGCAGTTAATTGTTTTTGGCATTATGCACGACTGAGCAACTTTCAAAGGAATAAATGGGGTCCAGCCTCCAACGCTGTATCCTGGTCTCTTTAAACATCCATTGCCACCGTGGACACAAAGAGTATTCAAGCAGAAAGACAGAGAGCCACCCTTCTCTCTCTCTCTCTCTCTCTTTCTCTCTCTCTCTCATGTGCAGGTGTGAGCGGAGGAGTGTTCTTTCTGGTGAATAGGGATTGGTGTGTTGGTGGGCCCTGTTGCAGATCAGATTACACCATGCAGAAGGGGAAAGGAAAGGCAACCAGGCGGCTTTCTTTTGGAGGTCTGGATGAATGGACAGTTACAGTGGGTACAAGTCTAATTTGGCCACATCCCCGCATGAATCACACGTGAGAATCTGAGGCCGGCAGTGGAGGGGGGAAGGGGGGTTAATTACTATACCAGGAGTAGCTGCAGTGTGCGCAAAGAACCACCAGGTGGCACATGTGAGCAGATAATATCATCCCCCTTCTAAAACTGCCATCCCCTTCCCATCGCTTGTGTCATTTTATCAATGAATGTGGTATTACTGCTATTTCAACATTCAGGAGGTTTCGCGCATATTGAGTGAACAGCTGCAGCTGAGCTGTGTTGTGCTTCCGTCACCAGATTCATATCTAATTCGTAAACATACACAAATATTCAAGTCACAGTGCACATGTACTGCAGCGAATGCTTCTGTAGGAGTCACATAACCAGCCACACAAAGAAAGAAAATGAAGAAAACGTAACATTAACAATTCCGCGTAGGGTTGGACTCAATTTCAATTGCGATTTTAATAAGAAGACTTTGTTTTCAAGCCCCAAAGGCCAAGATCTAATTCTAAGCGGTCTGTTGTTGACTTGTCTGTTTAAATTTAACACTGGACCACTGTTTAAAATGTAGTTTATATTTATGAATGAACTCTGCCATGGCCTGTTTTAACGATGGACCACTAATATCCGTCATAAAAAATGTTGAAAATTGCAATAGCCTAAATCAAAATTTTAAACAATAGTACACTGTAAATCAGAATCGCTGTCGCTGCTCTGAGATACCAGATTTACAGTGACGGTAAATGGTTAGATTACTCATCTAAACTGTAAAATAGGATACAACATTCAGATATATATTACATTACTGTACAATCGTCTCATAATCACTTTATTCGCCAAATGCATCAGACAGATACACAGGAATTTGACTTGGCAATCAGCACTAAAAAACTATGACAAACAATAATGCACATTAGCTGCAACAAGATCAACAAGATATGCTTCCATAAAAAACTAATAACAAAAACAAGTAAATGACCACAGCAAAGATAAAGTGCATGTGTATAAAAATAAGTTAAAACTGTTGATAAAATCAGAAATATAAATAGTTCAGTGAGTCAATGTTTATCAGGATGATGCGGCTTCATTCCGAACAATTTCACCGTATGAACCTGGACAATCGTTGTGTCTGGAGATATAAAAATAATATTCAATTAACTGCTGGTGTCGTGCATCATGCGTAAATGTGCACGAGGACACACATTCTCCCCTACAGTACAATATGAAGGAGACTGGACCTCATTCAGCGTTTCTAAAATGTCAGTATGCATGTTCGGATACAGGCTTTTCAATACACAAAACAGACAATTTTAACAGTTTTATCAAACATTTTATTTATTTTTCATCTTTTTCGGGCGTATGGTGGTAGTGATGGTGGTGATGTGCCAGAAGGAGCTGCGGACATTCATCCGGCTCTCTCACCGCTCGCTGACCGGAAAATATGGGTTTTCTTTATATTAGCGATTATATTCAAAACCGTTAAACAGAGATGAATAAATAACCTAATCAAATACAGTGCTGGTGTTAAGTAGCCTAATTATTTTGGTATTATTTTAATTCAAAGTTTTGACCATTACATTTCCTCCCGTCAGCTGTGTTGAATCTATGTTAACACGCTGTGTATGATAAGTACAAATATATGTTCCTACTTCACCTCAAGATTTAATAAGAAAACATTGTGACCCTCCAATGTTGACCTGAAGTTGGCGCCAGTGACTATTATATTATAACAGCCTATTATTTTTCTGGTATTAACACACAACATGAGACACTAAATTTTGATTTAGGCTATTGCAATTTTCAACATTTTTTATGACGGATATTAGCGGTCCATCGTTAAAACAGGCCATGACAGAGTTCATTTATAAATATAAACTACATTTTAAACAGTGATCCAGTGTTAAATTTTAACAGATAAGTCAACAACAGACTGCTTAGAATTAGATCTTGGCCTTTGGGGCTTGAAAACAAAGCCTTCTTATTAAAATCGCAATTGAAATCGAGTCCAGCCCTACGCGGAATTGTTAAGGTTACATTTTCTTTCTTTGTGTGGCTGGTTATGTGACTTACAGTATCCTACAGAAGCATTCGCTGCAGTACATGTGCACTGTGACTTGAATATTTGTGTATGTTTATGAATTGGATATGAACCTGGTGATGGAAACACAGCACAGCTCAGCTGCAGCTGTTCACTCAATATGCGCGAAACCTCCTAAATGTTGAAATAGCAGTAATACCACATTCATTGGTAAAATGACAAGCGATGGGAAGGGGGACAATTTTTATTTGCATGCCCCCCCTCAACTCGAGCACTGGCGACAAGTTTGAGTAGACTGATATATTTAATTTATTCTCTAACAGGATGTAAACATTTCTGTGCCAAACTCACATTAATAGCTGCAGTTCCTGGGGTTCACAAAATTCTATCTGACATTCACTTGTGGCAAGAGCATTGTGGTTGCCCTGCTCACATTGGCCCAATCTTCCAAGTGCCTGACCCTGAACACAATTTATTGTGGAGGTGGATGCCTTCGATGTTGGAATGGGAGCTATCCTATTTCAGTGGGCTGCTAATGACCAGAAACTCCGTTCCTGCCCCTGCTTTTCTAGGCAACTCTATCTGATGTAGAGAAACTACAACATGGAGAACCAAGAGCTACTAGCCGTTAAGCTGGCCCTGGTCGAGTGGTGCAACTGGCTCAAGGTACCAAGTTGCCCTTTCTGATTTGGATCAATCACAAAATCCTTGAGTATATCCAGTCCGCCAAAAGGCTTAACTCTTAGCAGCCAAGATGATCTCTGTTTTTTACAACGTTGAAATTCTCCTTCTTCTACCAAGCTGGTTGCTGCGATACCCTGTCCCACCAGTTTGTGGAGCCGCCCCCAGCCCCCCTGCTCCTGGTTTAGTTGCCTCACTCACCTGGGAGGTAGAGGAGAAAGTAAATGGACCTGCATTTGTATAGCACCTTTCTAGTCTTCTGTCCACTCAAAGCGCTTTTTACATTACGAGTCACATTTACCCATTCACACACACATTCATACACACATTCACACACTGGTGGCTGAGGCTACCATATAAGGTGCCACCTACTTAGTTTTTAACATAAACATACTCACACACCGATGGAACAGCCATCGAGGGGAAAATTTGGGATTCAGTGTCTTGCTCAAGGATACTTCCACAGGAAGACTGGAGGAGATGGGCATCGAGCCGCTAATCTTTCGATTAGTGGACAACCCACTCTACCTCTGAACCACAGCCGCCCCAAGTCTAGGCCATCCTGGAGAACCAGCCCAGTCCTAGCTACTGCCCTCCTGACCACCTGTTCATTCCTCAGAGCTAGAGGTCTAATGTCCTTTAATGGGCTTCTCTTTGGACTTCTGACACCATCCAGTGGGCACACCACCATTCTGATGATTGTAGACTGATTCAGTGAGACGGCCCACTTCATGCACCTGCCCAAGCTCCCAGTATGGTCTCCAGGGATCCGAGTTAACATCAGTATTCTGGAAGAAGTTTTGCACTCTCATTAGGGTTGGGCGACAATACGGTAATAAGGTATCCCGCGGTATCTAAAAATATCAATGTATCAGTTTCATTATCGTCATTAAAAAAAAAATCATATTGGTCCATATAGGCCTAGAGGGGCCTGATATAATATTAAATATGATTTATGTCGTAATAATGAGTGCTTGTTCAGCACCTATGTATGTTTGGTTGATTTTTCAATTTCATACTAATGACAATTTAAAACTAATAGTATGCTGTAATGTTTCTCTTATAACTGCCCTTAACTTTTGTCGGGAGATGACATTTGATAAAGTTTTTGGATGTGACGTCGTCACGTGACAGCTCGGACGTGAGAAAAAGAAGAAAACATGGCAAGCCGCGCATCAAGCAACTTGGTCCCAAAAAAACCCCACAACTTCAAAACTTCTGGAAGCAGCAGCAGCAGGTCCAGTGGCAATCAGACTGGAGGGGGAAGAAGCAAAACCTGAACCACCCAAAAGAAGATGACTCTGGGCAGTCTGAAGAAAAGCCAACGCGGTGGCAGGTCCGGTCGGCACCATACAGGAGTGAGCAGGAGCAGAGATAACGGCCTGTTGTCGTGAGCCTGTTATTCAGGGAGACGGAAACCCCCTTCTCTGGTGGAAATATGATGGAGCCAGGCATTTTCCTCTGATGTCAAGGGCTGCCCAAAAGTACCTGTGCGTTTGTGCCACAAGCTCTCCATCAGACTGGGTGTTTAGCACCACGGCCAAAATTGTCAATCCACTACGTGCCCTGCTCCAGCTGGGAAAAGTAAATATGCTGGTTTAGTTTTGAAGCATAGGATGCTCATATACTTACCATTATACTTTGTTTTTATGTCATTTTCAATGGAGTAGCCTGTTCTGACGGACAGCAACATTCGGACTTGGAGAGGATGAACTTTTCAAACTAGGCTCTAAAAATAAACCAACAGATGCGTTTCGGTCTGAGGATACGCTGTATAGCACACATTTTCGTAACTGCCTTTGTTAGTTATTGTTACTTTTTTATTATTTGATAAGCCTATAAGTATTGGATGTTTTGGGGCTGTGTTTTAATTTAATAATTTGTGTTGATTATTGTACTGGAAGTGGACTGTAGCCCATAGACAATTTGTTGTTATTTCATCCTGTTTGGTTCACTGCTGCATTTGCACTTTTTAAGATTTTTCTTAATAAATGTTTGTAATGTTGTACATATTTTCTTGTTATTTTTCAGTATTCTTAGGCCTGTGTAATGTTTGCTATTCTGTTTCTGAATGGTATAGGCACAAGCCAACATTTTAGCGACTCCCTCTGAGCCCTTCAAAGTGATTTTTAATTAGTCACAGTAATACCATATACCCCAGGAAAATGTGGGGAAGGTTTAATGGTTACAAAATTTGGATACTGACCAACTCTAACTCTCACTGGGGCCACTGTTAGTATGTCATCAGGGTTCCATCCTCAGTCCAATGGCCAGACAAAGCAAGAACCAAGAAATGGAGATGGCTCTGCAGTGTATGGTCTCTAAGCACCTCTCGTGGTGGTCCTAGCAAGTCCTGTGGGTTCTGTACGGCCACAACACCCTGACCAGCTTCGCCACTGGACTGTTCTCCTTCTAGTGCACCTATGGGTTCCAGTTTCCACTGTCCCTGCCCTGAAAAAAGAAATTCCTTTCCAGAACTTCATCCGGCGCTGCCGCTTGACCTGGGCCCAAGCCAGGGCATCCCTCCTCTGCTTCGTTGACTGGAGTACCATGGCTGTCAACCATAGCTGCACCTAAGCCCCCATTTACCAAGGTGGCCAGAGGGTGTGGCTGTCAACCTGTGATCTACCCTTGCAGGCAGAGTCCAAGAAGTTGACACCCAGGTTCAGTGGGCTCTATATAAAAAAAAAAGCTTCAAGAGCCAAAACAGTCTGCCTAACTAGATTTTTCTGCGTTTTTCAATCTTTTGAAAAACAAAAAAATGTCAACATCTCCTCTTAAAACATAGGTTCATCTTGTACATTTTTTTCTATAGATAATGATTGGACTAAGCCCATATAAAGCTCTTAAAGTCCTGGAGATATCTCCTTGGGTTTTGAAGATATTGACAGTAAGTCTTCTAGACTTACTGTCGAAACGTCTGTGTTTTCTGGTACTGCCACCCAAGTTGGTTTATTAAATTTACCAAAAGGACATTTGTGAGTGCTGGCATTTGTCTCTTTTTTGAAGATATTGACCAATGAACTTTAAAATGGGTGTGGATCAGCAAATAAATAAAGGTAAATCCATTACCGTTGGGCCAGTCATCACAAAACTTGCAAAATGTGTTCACATAATTACCTGAAACATACCCTGAAAGGTACATTCAGAATAATTACCGGGGATGCTACAAATGTAAATTACAAACTGGGTATGGCAAAACACAAACTGAAAATCAGAAATTGTTTGTCCAGTCATTACAAAACTTCGTGGGAATTTTTAAGCTGTTGAAACATGACTCCAAATTGTTTTACCAACTGACCAGTAGCAGGTTATGAAGAAGCATGCAACCAAGCTGTAAATGAATAAGCATCTGCCATTAGCCTAACATATTAGTTAGGTTCTTTTCAGCTTTCAATTTCTAACAGACTATGCTCAGTTGAACCCCAGACTTGCTGCTTTGAGCTACATTTATTAGGGGTCCAATCCCTAAGGGCTGAAAACCTATTGTTTTGTGTGAATTAATTTTAGAATTATTTGTTTTTTTTTTCCTTCAGCAATGTTTTTGCAAATTCCCGTGAGGTAGTACATTACAGACACATGAAATTTTCACCAGTGATTGAAAGTTACGTGCAAATGCTCCTTAACACATATTACACCAATCAGCCAGATGGGGTTGCTAAAATTAGGGCCCAAAAGTTCAGTTTTGGAAAGGCCACATCCCCCTCTTAAAATGCCCCCCTCTTGAAATGTAAGATACAAGTTCAGCTCAATGTGCTCTACAAAAAAGCCTCAACAACCATTAAGGTCTGCCTGAGTAGAAACACATTTTTGACATCTCCATAATCATAGATCAGTTTTGTTAGTTTTTTAAATGTGGATTTACAATGCACCAAGCTTATCAAAAGTTATCAAAAAAGTTTTAACAGTGTCTCTCAGTGAACTCTATTAGGGAGACCAGTCCCGAAAATCAAGCAGTTGTGAATCCCTAATCCTGCCCTAATTGTCCCAAAAATTACACTCAATCAGAGTCCAGAGTAGTTATTGCCTGATAAAACATTAAAAACTGATCATGGTACCCCAATATGTGAAAACCATTCTTTTTTACCAGGTCTGACTGATAGTGTTTTCCTCCTCTGGAAGCGGAAAGGCATAGGTGATTTATAACGGTATTTTTGCCTCATACCCACAACTTGTAGCTAAATATGACATTCCTGAATTCGGCCTTTTTCGATTCTTCCAAATTCGAAATTACGTCAGTACGCTTTTACCCAACTTGCATCAGGCCCTTGAGGCAATAAACAAATTTGACCCTGCTGCTAAAGGGGCTGTTTCATTCTTTTATCGGATCTTGCACAACAATACTCCATTGAACACAGCGACTCTTAGACAGGCATGGATGAATGAGCTGAATGCAGAACTGGGAGATGAAGTATGGGATGAATGTTTAAAAAGTATACATGATTGCTCTGTGAATGTTAGGCATTGCCTTATACAGTTTAAGACATTACACAGGCTCTATTATTCTAGAGAAAAACTGCACAGTTTCTTTCCTGATTTTTCACCCATTTGCAACAGGTATAAGTCTACGACTGGTAACTTAGCACATTCTTGCAGTAAATGCAGTAAATTGTATACATACTGGAACAGTATTTTTCATTGCTTCTCCATGGCTTATGGGAAATGTTGGGAGCCTGATCCATTTGTAGCCATTCTTAGGGCAACTACCCCTTCGTCTTCCGCCAATAAATATGAGAAGAAGGCTATCCTATTTGGAACTGTGACTGCGAAGAATTTAATCCTCCGGGCATGGATGTCGGACATTGCACCCACGTACGATCTGTGGTTGAGAGAAATGGCAAATATGCTTCACCTGGAGAGACTGAGACTTTATAATGGAGACAAGGGAGATGTCTGATAAGATGTGGGACCCGGTACTACAACTGTTTCAAGGAAAGGTCTGATGTGTCGATCACTGTGAAACACCTTGCTGTGTGTATCTCTCATTTTACTCCTCACTTTGTACATTTTTTTTAATTTGTATGTTTATTTTATTGTCATGACTGTGGCTCCAGTTACTATTATTTCTTACTTATGATGTGCTGATCCTGTTCATGTTTTTTGTTTTATTTGTTAGTTTTGGGGTGGGGGGAGGGAGGGTCTTTTTTCTATTATCTCTTTGTCCTGTGTTCCTGTTTCATTCTGAAAAACAATAAACATATATTTAAAAAAAAAAAAAAACTGATCATGGTGGTTAAGTCATCCTACAGCTCCCGCCAGCTGCAAATTGGCTGCAACAGTTCCTACATGAATTATGGATGTTGTAGTTTTTAAATTGTGTACAGCAGTAGGGATGAAGTAGTAGATGAAGAGAGCGCAAGTTGCAGCCACGAGGACAAGGAAAGTGCAGGCAGCCACAAGGAGTGATTTGTACGTTGCAGTGCAGCCTCTTGTTGTAACTGTTCAAAAGAGCTCTACAAAGTTGTTATACAAACTGATACGCCTGTGACGAATGTACCAGGTGTCTTTTATTTTATTAGCTGTTTTTAAAATTGAGTTTAAAGGACAAGTGCACTTACATTGGTCACTTCTAATAAATTAAACGAGAAATTGAAAAAGAGGGAAAGATTGAAAAAAATGTTAAAATTGAATTAGGGAACTCGAGTCCAACCTGTGGCCCTTTGCTGCATGTCATCCTCTCTCTCTCTCTCTCTCTCTCTCTCTCTCTCTCTCCCCTTTCACACTTGGCTGTCCTATCCATTAAAGGCAAAATGCCTGGCAACAACTGCAGCCGGCTCAAACGTGATTGGTCAATATCACGCGAACTACAAACAGTCTACAACTGGAAACCAGGGCTCTTCCGCTCTTCTTCCTACAGACTCTACACTCACTGACTGTAGAGTCTGTATATAGAGACTAGTACATCATAGATGAATTGACATTTTTCACCAATGTTTGTAGGTCATGTTCTAATGCTGCTCAACAAATATGTTCCACTTGACTAGATTTTCCACTATTTTTTATTTTTTTGGAAAATAAATAAATAAAAATAAATAGATAATTTAACCATAGGTCTAATTTGTAGTTTGTAGTTTTATGTGAATCATCAATAAGCTTTTTTCCCCCCAATATCTTCAAACTGCAACGAGATATCAATAATATCTCATTGCATTTTGAACAAACACAAGCATACTGACGCACCAGGTTGCTGTTGGTGTTGTTGCTGTCTTCCTCAGGCATGGGCAAGTACACAGCCAGGGCCACACAGTTGGCAAAAATGGCCAGCAGGATTATGATTTCAAAAGGTCTGAAATTGATTTATAGGAAGCCAACAAGCCATCCATAGTAGTTCAGATAAAGATGTTCTCACATCACATAAATAAACTACTGCAAACACCTCAACACACACACACACACACACATACACACATACACACACACACACACACACACACACACACACAAAGCTGTACTACAAAAAGAAAATTTACAATTTAAAATAAATTTAAAGGTTACTGAAAATAGATATTGTCTGCGGTAGCAAGAATCACATAAAATTTTAACCTATGTTTGATCCAGCCATCCCTCTGCCCTATAGGACCCTTTACAACAGTAGGATACTTCCACTCCACAATACTGATGCATGCCTTGCGGAAGGGATTCCTCAGTGTTAAGAAGAGGAGAGAGCGTGCAGGCCTTGGGTTGCCTCCTGTAGCCATCAGCTTCTTTAGCTTCTCTTTTTGTTTTCTCTTCAGAGTTTCCTCATCCATGATGTAGGATGACAATGGGGGACTGCTGCCATCTGCCATTGCAGCTTCAAAAGGGTATTTGTACCAAGTTTACTTTGAATTAGAGGTGGTATTCCAAGAAGGTCAGTCGAAGACTTTTTCAAAATGCAGTAATTGTGTTGGCTACATCTGTCCACTCATTTGTAACCCGTATTAACTTATCTCAGTAATTTGTGTCACACTGTCTCTCTCTGACAGGTTTGACTGAGCTCCCTCTCTTTCCCTGTCTCTATCTATGAAGTGGCAGCTGTCCCCTCTTCTTGTAAGGGATTGGTTTACTGAGCAGCTGTTGGGTCAAGAGAATAAATATAGACAATGAGCATGGCAGTTGTAGTATGGGGTGACAAAAGAGGACATTTGCACAGATACAGTCAGAGCATATAATTTTTTAAAAGAAATTAGTGTGCCGAAATTACAAAGGGGTAGAAGCACAAAAACAATTACAAATGGGATAAAATGATATTGCAATACAATATGCCCTTGTATTTCATTTCCAACACAGACTTTATAGTGTCTATCTTTATAATTTTATGAGGTGATGGACTGTAACGACACAATTACATGACCTTTCAACACTGAAATTAAAACTTGCACAAGTCTAAAAAAGATGCTGAACATTTTCATGCATTGTAGAGAAATAACATTTGTTATCTTTTTTAGTGAAGAATGACTTTAATGCAGAGAGGTTTACAAATTTTGAATGAGGGCAAGAAAAGATAAGTGAGTTTGGTTGTTAGAATTGTGGGAGACAAGGTTGGAATCACGCATCCTGAGTCAGCAGAGATCTTAGGTTGCTGAATAGTATGTAGTATTTACTGATTCCCTGTGACAAATAATGATCTTACTAAATGTTTTATGTCCCATGAAGACACTTCTGGGTACATGTTTAGAATGCCTTTATTGTCTTTACAAATAATGCAAAAAAACTCAAGTGCCACATCTGATCAGTACAAAGTAACATACCCTACCCACACTTAATCATATCATATAAATAATATATAATCAAATAAAAAAATTATATAAAAATATATAAAATCACAGATCTACTAAAAAGTACTTATACATATTTAAAGTTATAAAAAAAGGAATTGCCTGAGGGCACTGTAGTAAAATATTGCCCCTATTAGCTTATGTGAGGTGGCTCAGCTTAGCAGCATTCACAGTTCCAATGGCCCAATGGAAGAAGCTGTTTTTGAGTCTTTTAGTGCAGCTTTTAAGACTTGTGTGACAGGGTCGGTGTTGACAGGGGGTTTTGTGCATGTTTTAATATATTTTGCTGCATGTTTTACTTGTTTTAGGTTGCTGTGTTTGGATTTATTGACCTGTGTTTTTAGTGTGAGCTTCTTATTTTTGCATGCAGTGTTTTTTGTCCAATTGCCCCTGAACGCAACAGACACTGACCAAAACCCGAGAAGCAATCAGCAGATGAGCAACAGGTGCAGCACGCTGGATGAAAAAGGAAATAAAAGCAGAGGCACTCGGCATAGCACAAGGAGACGGGGACACGAGACGGAGACACGAGACAAAGACACGAGACGGAGACACGAGCGACGGAGCGGCCATCAGCGACCGACGGAGACACAGCCTTGACTACGCAGACGCCAGAGCCTGAAGTGCAGCAGCCTGTACCCGTTTGGCGAGGATACTCCAGCCTTGGTCGGTAGTTTGACTGCTGCCCAGGAAGATCGTGAGTACCTATCAACTTTGTTGCGGCGGGTACTGGAAGGCCAGCTGCGGGGCCAGGCAAAGGGTGTAATCTGGGCTTGTTGTGTGTGTGTGCCCGATACTGGTTCTGGTCTGTTCATTTTTCTCAGGACGACCGGAGCAGCAGAGGAGGCGCTGCGGGAAGAGGAGCATTGGGAGTCGATCTGGACTAGGAACGAGTTGACATCTGAGGGGGCGGCTGCTGCTGGCGTTCCCATGTGCAAGTGACTCGGGGCCAGAGGTTATTTGATTGGACTTTAATGGACTTGTTTTAGGCATCATCTATTTTATTTTGTAAAACGTTGCTTTTATTGTAATAAACCCGCCAATATTTACCCTTGGCTTGTTTTTTTAACTAACTCTGCTCACCCCTGGTTACAAAGAACCTGTAAGCCTTTTAAGAGTTCCAGAGCTCTATGAACTTCTAGGTGGCGTTGTCGGTTTTTATACCATTTCTTTAAATACTTTAATTATTTTTAAATTAATTTAAGTCATTTTTTAAATTGTTCTTAATTGGCATTTGTTTTAATAGTCTTTTTAAAAAACTCTAAATTAACTTCAGGCCACGCAACAAATCTTTTTAGCGTTGTCAGCAGGACCAGGTGCCTGAGCAGAGTTAATACAAGAGTTTTCTTTTTATTGTGTAAACATGATGATGCCTGTATTTCCTGGTGCACCGTGGGTGCCAAAGTTTGGGGGTTCTGAGTCTGAACTGAAATATGGGGAATGGAAAGAACAGTTACAGGGAATTGTGCAATATGTTGGGCTTACAGAACCAACCAAAGTGGGTATTTTAATGGGGGCTTTAACGGGAGCAGCCAAGAGACAAATTCATGTTTTGTCTGAGGAAGAACGTAATACTGCAGCCAAAATCTTTGCTGAGCTTGATAAGCGGTACAAGGAGTGGGCACCAATGTCAGTGATTAGAACACAGTTTTATGGGTGCCGACAGAAACCTGATGAATCTGTACAGTCGTTTGTCCTCAGATTAAGAGAGCTACATAGCAGGCTGCAGCAGCATGGCCCAGAGGAAGCCCCCACCAATACCCACCTGAAAGAGCAGTTTCTCCTCGGCCTAGAGGAGGGACCCCTAACCCAAGCACTGAGGAGACATGGCCGTCAATACCCAGAAAGAACTTTTGACGACCTGCAGCAAGATGTACCTCTCCTAGAGGAGGACCAATGTGGACATCGATGGTCCGAGGTAACATGCACAGCAGTAGGGGGGGTCAACTAATTTGCGCTTTTACCCACAGAAGGCTGATTGGAAAGCTGAGGTGAAACAAGAAATCATGTTTGAATTGAAAGACCAGCTAAAGGAGTTGGGACTCCTCCAGGAGCTCAAGCCAGGGGGTCCACACCACCAAACGGGCTGCCGACTGGTGTGAAACAAAGTGTGTTTGCTGAACATTTCCCTGACTATACTGTTAAAGAAGTCCCCTCTGTGATTAAGCTCAAAGCTGCCAATGGTCTCTGTATCCCCTGCCTGGGCTATGCTACAATGGACTTTGAGATTGAGGGACACAAAATTGATCAATGAAGGGTGTTCATTGTGGAGGATGAGTTCTTGTCTACCCCCCTCAGTATCGGCATGAATGTCATAAAAGCTTGTTGGGATGCTGTTTTTCAAAACACAGATGGACCAGTGTCTTTCTTCTGCCGAAACCCTAAGTTTCAGAATGCCTGGAGGGAAGCCTTTGCATTGTGCCGCAGGACCGTGGTGACCACTGAAGGTAGATTCCTGGGTTACGTCTGGCCTGCCCACCGCCAGGGTGTCACCATACCAGCTCAAAGTGAAGTGGTCATCTGGGGACGTGCTAAGGCTGGAGTAAGGGGGCACGACTACTGTGGACTAGATGAGGCCCTCGAAGAGCCTGGTGCTGTCTCAACAGCACGAACCGTCTCAGTGGTAAGACGAGGACGAGTCCCCATCCGTATCCGTAACCTGCATGATTTCCCTGTCTCCATAGGACGCTACCAGAAACTGGGCAGACTGTTTCAAGTGGACGAAACTGACATCCATGGAGCACAAGATGTCAGCCTGAGACCTGGGGCCGATGGTGTCCTGGAGGTGACCCTGATCAGTGCCAGTGATGAGCTGGAAGAGGACCAAGTGTGTGAAGTCCACGATCGACCAGATTTGACTCAGGATGAACAGGGTCAGTTAGCAGCTCTGCTGCGTAGGTTCGTTTGAGTTTCAACGAATGCCTTTTGGCCTGTGCAATGCCCCAGCAACTTTCCAGCGTCTAATGCAGCAGTGTCTCGGTGGCCAAATTAGAGTCCATACTGGTCTATTTAGATGACATTATTGTGTACTCCCCTGATTTTGCTACACACCTGAATCACTTGGAGGAGGTCTTTGGGCGCCTATGGAAATATGGCCTGAAGCTAAGACCTGTAGTGTAAAGTTTTATGACTAATCAGGTAAAGGTCTCTACTGTGCATAAATTGATTAAGTTTGAACGAAATCATATAATAATCAGATAAATATTTTATCCTGCATAAGTTGATTACATCTGATGATTAAGTTGTATGATATCTTATGTAATCATGTTAAATGAATGACTGTTGTAACCACACATGATTGAAACACTTTATACCTTGTATGGTTTAAAGCACACACACAAGACATTGTGCACTACCTGAAAATGTAACAATAGACACACACACTCTAAGGTCTGTATTGCATGTGAGCACAGGGGATCATATTAAAGAAAGATCCCCAGAGTTCACATGTTTTTAAAAAATAAAGTGTGAAGCGGCTCGAAGCTATTGGTGAAAAGTCCGGGACTTTCCAGGGCCCTGAGGTCAGCCTTGGACAAAGGCCAGGCCAGTTGCCACAATTAGATCATACTAAGGGCAGAAATGGACAAAAAAGGAAATGTTTTTCACCAATAGGAATCGGCCAAAATGGGAAGGCATAAGGAAAAGAGGTTCTGCAGGGAATTGTCAGTCTTGCCCCGGGGTTTGACTCATTGAGTTGATGTGTTGATGCTTGTGGACACATTAAAACTCAGTTGCACCTAATTCTTCGTGTCTCCAGTGTGTCTTTGAATACCAGCCTGCTGAACCTAAAGAAAGTACAGTCTATCCAGTGCATAAGTTGAAGTGAGGCAGAGGTAAAGAAGTTGGGAGCCATCTGGCCCTTCAAGGCTCCTCACCTTTTGACACCTCACGTGGCGTCGCCAGCCAGGAGAGGAAGAGGGAGTCGAAGCCTGAGACCGGAGCACTAGGCTGCATGCCAGACAGACATATAAGGTGGCCACCTAAAAAGGTAAAGAGTTTTTCTTTTCTCTATGTGTGTCTGGAGTGCAGTGCTGGGGCCACCCAGGTCAACGGTATTTGACATGTCCCTCCCCTAAAAGAACCTAGCTATAATGTGATGATTGAGTTAAAAAAGGAATCATTAATGTATAACTAACAACACTGGAGACGGTTGAGTTGGGTGCAATAGGTGTGATCTTGGAGCGGAAAGAGTGAATGTGTGTGTGCTGAGTGTCTGATTACAAGTGCAGTAAGTAAGAGTATTTAAAGTATTTAAAGTATTTAAAGTAAAAAGTGCACAAGAGAAATACACCGGTAAAAGTTAAAAAGAATAAAGCATATTCGTGGTTACCACTGCTTGATCTTGCCAACACTCCCTTTAGCCTGAAAGAGGCGGAGGTGCTGAAGCCGGATGGCAGGTTTGCGCGGACGGAATGCCAAAAGCAGATAGAGAAGTAATAAGAAATAAAAGAGAAAAGGTATTTCTGTGATACCACTATTTCATCTTGCCAACGTTCCTGTTTGCCGTACGAAAGGGACAGGATTGCGTGCCGGAGAAATAGGTTTGCTTGGACAGAATACGAAGGGTTAAAAGAAAAGTATTTCTGTGATACCGCTGTTTATCTTGCTAATATTCCTTTTTCACTTGAAGAAACAGGAAGGATAGATCTAGAGAACAGGTCTGCTTAGACAGAATACTAAAAAGGAGCTAGAAGGATCCAAAGAAAAAAGAAAAAAGGAACACAAAAAAATAGTTGAACAGATCGATCATAGTGTAAAAATTGTAATATAACTAAGTGTGGTATGTTATGTCTTTGTAAATACAGTGAGAAGTAACAAGCAAAAAAAATATGAATAAATGTTGTAAATACAATAAAAGCGTTGAGTGGATGTGAGCATAAAAAAGACGAGTGAGATGCCAGACTGCTGACTTTTACAGACACAGAGAGGAGGAGAAGACCAGACTGACACACTCCGACACGGTTGACTGAGCAGACACAGAGAGGAGAGTAAGGCGAGACAGGTGAGTTCCGACACGGTTGACTGCACTAACACAAAGGAAGGAGACGAGGAGTAGAGGCAGTGGAAAGAGACCTGACCAACAAATTAAAGACATAAATTTAGTTTCACAACAAGATTAAAAAGGGTGAGGTCAGACATACAGAAACACAGAACACCTAAAAATAGATGGAATTGGATGAGGGCAGTGAGGATGAAATCATAGAGGAAGAGCATTGCCTTACAGAGGGTCCTGTAGAATACAAAGGAATACGCACATACTTCTGGTTAGAGAGAACATACCTAGATAGCGAGGGGGCTGAGTACAGGCAGGACGAGCAAGAAATTAAACAGAAACTCTGGCAAATCACGAAATTTACTAATTTGAAAAAAAGTAAAAGAAACATATCCGGGTGCCCAGAGGGAAGCGATTTTGCGTGGATTGTGGGTTCCCTATTCACTAAATCCATTACTACAGGCTTTGTGTGACAACTATAAAAACGCCCCAGTAGCTAGACTCCCTTTACAACAAATAAGAATACGGGGTCAAGCGGATGGAATAATATACCATCCACGGCTGCAGATTGTCATTGTGCCCAGAAAGGTTGAGTGGGAGACAGGGAAATTTGGCTGTTTAACCCAAATCCCTCAAGAGGACAGATCACATAAATTAGAGTACAACCCTTACAGAGAAAAGAAATATAAAACAGGTATAACAGTAGGGAAAATCATAGTGCTAATACGCACCACAGAAACAGACGAGCAGCCAGAGATTCCAAGAGCCGGTGAAGCCAAACAAGGCTTCATGGGGGCCAAACAGGGAAAGATGGAAAAAGGGGTGTTAACCCCAGTAGAAGCAGTGATGAAACAACACCCAAATCGAGTAAAACGCAATCAATGCTGTGTGAACAAGTGGCACAAAAGAACATCGGGAAAACACCACTGGCCTATGGAGGGTACCTTTAATCCAGCGTGCTGTGACGAAGTAGAGTCAGAGCTGAGACACATTGAAGCCAGAGACACCAAAACCAGCTACAAGAAAAAGAATAAACGAGCCAAGGAGAGAGAGGTGGTGGACTGGTTTAGACAAGCAGGAGGGAGAAAACAGATGGTGCAGAAAATGGTGCAGAAAAAGAACACCAGGACCAGGAAACAGTGACACCTACAGCACCACCCCTGCCCATACCAATACCTCCCCCTATCCACAAGAACCTACACAACCAATGAAAGGACAATATCCACTACATACAGAAAAAAAACAATGGAAATGGAGGGTCAAGTGCAGGGTAAATTCACCGTAACTCTAACCAAGAATGATAAACAAAGTGACAAAAAGAAACAGCAGGGGTCAAGAAGAAAGGTACAGCTGGAAGAGGCGTCACCCTCAGAGGCAGAAAGCACTGATGGATCGTCAGATGACAATGACGAGGAGGATTTCAGTGAACTACGCTCAGCAGACCTTCAAGGTGAAAGGAAAAAAGATACCAGGCAATCAACTGACATGGAGGCAAATGAATACACTGAAGCAGAGGATGCCTCCCCCAGAAGGCAGGTCCCACTCCTGAGACGGAGGGGGAGGGGCAGACACAGCTTGATCAAAGAAAACGCATACAAGTCCCATCATGCAAGCTGCTCGGACCTCCTCATGAAAAAGCCCACCCACCCCACTGGCTACTCCAGCCTCCTCCGAGCAAAACCCAAATCTCACACAAAAGAATCACACAAAGAAGAGAAGCTGGTACCACGAGACCGGCTCCTAAGCAAGGGGGAGGAACCAGGCTGGCCCGGATGGCTGGAAGAGGAAATGATGGACTGGCGCAGACGCCGAGAGGAAGAAAGGAGACGTCAGGAAGACGGACATTGGAGGGGAATCATCATTGACCCCCCACCCTGGCCAGACAGGCAGATAAGAAATGAATCAACCGAGAGGGGTGGCCACGGACTTGCAGGAGGCGCCTCAAAGGGAGCAACGCCGACTGGCGCCCAGGACAGCCAGCTACTCCAAGAAATGGAAGAATTGGCGCAAAGAACTGTGGAAAAGTTAAGACACATGACTGAGGAAATGTAAAAACTGGAGGAGCATCTGCGGGAGGATGGGGCCTCCCACAGAAACCGAGGGAGCCCCAACCCAGTTCTACAACAGAGCGCATCACCCTGAAGCTCCAAGGCGTTATAGAAACCGGGGCGCAAGCCGCGAATAGCAGACAGCCAAACCAGCTGGGCATGGCGCTGAGAAGTGGAAGGAACCTCAGCCCCCTACAGCTGAACCTGTCAAATGCAGAGAGCAACGACACCCCCCTCATATGTCCCCTTGTAACAAGGCCAAGTGGAAGAACACAATACGAGCCTTGGCCTTTCATGGACATGATAGGTTTAGCAGAATGCCTACCAGCACTCACAGATGGAGCTGATAAGTGGATAATGTCCCTGGAAGAAATCACAGCTGGTATAGAGTTAGCCTTAGGAGACATCAAGGCTTTACTCACCTATGTGGCAGGAAAGCAGATCACCTCAGAAATATTCACAGACTCCCACAGACGCTCCACAGACTACGTGCAGCTATTGACACTAACTATCACGATGATATGAGTTTTGGACAATGGCGTGCCAACGTGTGGAAACAATTGAGGGTGCATTATCCAGCAAAAAGGGATCCATCCAAACTGGAGGGAGAGACCCTGTCAGAGAATGAATGTCCCTCCAAGTTCCTACACAGCTTCCAGAAAAGGTGGAAAGAGGAAACAGGAGAAGCGTGGAACGCCAACAAAACAACACAGAGTCTGTTCAAAATTATGGTAAAAAAGGCCATGCCAGAAGAAGTACAGACACGCCTGGAAGGAGTGGTAGGACTGATGAAGATGGACTGGCCATTGTTTTCAGAACACATCATCCATCATGTGGAGCTGGACAGAAAAGACAAAAAGAAAACAGAGGAGGAAAACAAACAGCTAGCCAATAAACTGATGCAACTGCAACTGGGAGAGCTGAGCAAAATGGTAAAAAAGGAAAAGTAAAAGAATAAAGTACAAGCCCCTGTGATAACTACAAACCAAGCACCTCCCCAAGCTAATCAGCCCCAATCGCCACCGCAGCTAACCTCGACAGACTCAAACACAACAGCAAATGGCAGTTCTGCTAATGCTACACACCATTACTATTATTACCAGCAGCCAGCACCAAGAGGAGGCGGCAATCGACCCCCAAGAGGCCGAGGTAGAGGTGGGTCCCAAGGCAGAAACTATACACCAGGAAACCAGCAAGCATACCAGCAGGCCGCACCCAATCAGCAACCAGGCCCACCAGAAATGGGCACAGGTTACCCAGGAAGTAATCCAGCTCCACCTGACAATCTGTGCTGGGGGTGTGGTCAGCCAGGCCATATACGGAACCAATGTTCCATTAACCCATGGGAGGGTGCAGCACAGAACTGTCCCAATACTGTGCCAGGGCAACCCTGGTAGGGGTGCTCTGATGACCCCCCACACAGCATGATGCCACAGCTCCCTTTACACTCACCTAAAACAAAACAGGCACTTGTCTACTGGCTCCAGCTGGTACCACCAGAGACCCATATCAGACAAGAATGGAAGGACTGGGAGAGGTGGATTCGGCTTCACTATCATGCAGCACACACCCCCACTCTGCCACTGCACTGAACGCTCATGTATGACAAAGATCAGACTCATGTAGATTAACAGGAATGCTGGGACACAGTACTTGATCAAAAAATTAGTTACATGTGAAGACATTTTTTTGGGACCAGAAGGTGTAGCAACGGCTGTCCGCCTTCAAAAAGAATAAGCTGGGTGGTTTCAGGTACCACATTCCATGCCGCACATAACTCTGTTAGTGGCTGAGGCTTATGAGTCTCATCATCTTGGCCCCATGGTCAAGCATGCCTTGCAGGTACAAGAGTGGGTGCCCACAGACAATGATAACATTCACGTCTCAAAAGACAAGCGGTTTATCAGGATCTCATGCAGATCACTTGATGAGGCAGTAACACACAAAGTACTGGTAGAGGAACGCACACCCACCCAAATGGCACTCACTGCATAACATGAAAACATGCTAAATCAAGTTCCACCCCAGTTGTGGACAGCTCATAAGACTGATGTAGGACTGATAAAATCAGCTCAAGCAGTTCACATTAAGTTAAAGCCAAATGTTAATCTACCATATCAGAAACAATATCCTCTCAAGCAGCACACAATTGACGGTATCAGGCCAACAATCAAGGGGTTGGTGGAAGCAGGAGTGTTGGTTAAAACTAACAGTCCATGCAACACACCCATTTTCCCTATTAAGAAAGCAAATTTATCAGACTACCGTTTGGTCCACGACCTGAGAGCAGTTAATGCGGTAATAGACGGAGAAGTGCCACATGTTCCAGACCCACACACCCTGCTCTCAAATATTCCACCAGACACCCAGTGGTACACAGTCATTGATAGTCAGGCGGCTTAAAGACATATGTGAAAATAATGGGGACGCGCCGGACAAAAGCACCAATTTGTTTTTATGTGTTCTCTATCACCATAGCTTTCAATTTAGAGGGGGAGCCGCTTCACAATGGTGGAATGGTGCCTGCTGACCAGCTGTGGTTTTTGGGCCCTCTGCCAGGGGGTCCCGATGGGGGATTGACTGCTCGTGGTGGGCCGCTCTCTCCTGTGTGTTGGTGGTAGCTCGTCCTGGGGGGTTCGGGCGGGTGGCCCCTCTTGGTTCCCGGGTTTCGCGTCGGGCGGTGGGTGGATGGGCCCTCCTGTCCCGCCTGTCTGGGGTGTGTCTCTGGCTCTCTGGGGGGGCCGGCCATTGCCGCCCCGGGTCCTGGGGCCTGCGGGGTGTCCTGCGGCCTCTGTGGCTCCCTGGTCGTGGGGTCTGGGCGCTCCTGTGGTCTTGGGGTGACGGGCCGCCCCCCTTCCCCCACAGGGCCGGCCCTGGACCCTGGTGATGATTTTCATAAACACATTGGGAGGGTTCAAATACACGCATGCATGTTCGATACTTCAGCCCCGTGACGCATCGCAAAGAACCGATGGGTTCACTTCAAAGGGGCCCACTTGCTTCTCAAACCTTCCACACTGCGCTCTCTCTTCTCAACAGTCGGGATTTCCCCCTCCACCAGGACTCTCACATTTTTGGTGTTCAGTATAGACTTCTCTTTTGTTTTTGTGTCTAAGTACAGTATAGTAGACATGTATATGTTTATTTCTGTGTCTAAGTACAGTATAGTAGACATGTATATGTTTATTTCTGATAATCTGCATGGAGCACAACCACCTCAAGGCCACAATACATCAGCTACACTGCCTGTTTATCCCATTTTTTTTTTGTTTGTTTGTTTATTTGTTTTTTTGTTTTCCCTCCTTCTTCTCTGCATGCACTGTCACTATATAACTCAGGACTTAAGCACCTGCCCCCTCCCCCTTGCTTGTTCCTTACTTTACCCTTAACACACCTTGGTGTATTACGGCTCTCTCTGGCTCATATTAGGAAGTTTTTCCAATAAAGGCTGATAGGCTAGTCTCCAGGCAGGGTGGGTGATGGTCACCACGCATTATGGGTATAAAATACTTGACTGCAAGATTAACAGTGCATCAATCTTCACAAGAAGCTTGCACCCTTTTGTGGCGCTAAGCTATGAAGACCAATGCAGACAAGTAGGGGAGGGGGGGAGGCAGTTGCCCCCCCTGGTGGCCCAATTGTTGAAAAACACTCGCTAAAGTGCCCTCTTTGCAGCCAAAATAAAGTGCCCTGCTGGGAGCCAAAATGCACGCTAAAGTGCTCTCCTGGGAGCCAAATGCACCCTAAAGTGCCTTCCTGGGAGCCAAAATGCACCCTAAAGTGCCCTCCTGGGAGCCAAATGTGCGCTAAAGTGCCCTCTTGGGCACCAAAATGCATGCTAAAGTGCTCTCCTGGGAGGCAAAATGCACGCTAAAGTGCCCTCCTGGGAGCCAAATGCACCCTAAAATGCCCTCCTGGGAGCCAAATGTGCGCTAAAGTGCCCTCTTGGGCACCAAAATGCGCGCTAAAGTGCCCTCCTGGGAGCCAAAATGCATGCTAAAGTGCCCTCCTGGGAGCCAAATGCACCCTAAAGTGCCCTCCTGGGAGCTAAAATGCACCCTAAAGTGCCCTTCTAGGACACAAATGTGCGCTAAAGTGCCCTCCTAGGAGCCAAAATGCACGCTAAAGTGCCCTCCTGGGAGCCAAATGCACCCTAAAGTGCCCTCCTGGGAGCCAAAATGCACCCTAAAGTGCCCTCCTAGGAGACAAATGTGCGCTAAAGTGCCCTCTTGGGAGCCAAAATGCACCCTAAAGTGCTCTCCTGGGAGCCAAAATGCATGCTAAAGTGCCCTCCTGGGAGCCAAATGCACCCTAAAATGCCCTCCTGGGAGCCAAAATTCACCCTAAAGTGCCCTTCTAGGACACAAATGTGCGCTAAAGTGCCCTCCTAGGAGCCAAAATGCACGCTAAAGTGCCCTCCTGGGAGCCAAATGCACCCTAAAGTGCCCTCCTGGGAGCCAAAATGCACCCTAAAGTGCCCTCCTAGGAGACAAATGTGCGCTAAAGTGCCCTCTTGGGAGCCAAAATGCACCCTAAAGTGCTCTCCTGGGAGCCAAAATGCACGTTAAAGTGCCCTCCTGTGAGCCAAATGTGCGCTAAAGTGCCCTCTTGGGAGCCAAAATACACGCTAAAGTGCCCTCTTGGGAGCCAAAATGCACAGTAAAGTGTCCTTTTGGGAGCCAAAATGCATGCTAAAGTGCCCTCCTGGGAGCCAAATGTGCACTAAAGTGACCTCTTGGGCACCAAAATGCATGCTAAAGTGCCCTCTTGGGAGCCAAAATGCACAGTAAAGTGCCCTCCTGGGAGCCAAATGTGCACTAAAGTGACCTCTTGGGCACCAAAATGCACTCTAAAGTGTCCTCTTGGGAGCCAAAATACACGCTAAAGTGCTCTCCTGGGAGCCAAAATGCACCCTAAAGTGCCCTCTTGGGAGCCAAAATGCACGCTAAAATGCCCTCCTGGGAGCCAAATGTGCGCTAAAGTGCCTTCCTGGGAGCCAAAATGCACGCTAAAGTGCCCTCCTGGGAGCCAAATGCACCCTAAAGTGCCCTCCTAGGAGACAAATGTGTGCTAAAGTGCCCTCTTGGGAGCCAAAATGCACCCTAAAGTGCCCTCCTGGGACCCAAAATGCACGCTAAAGTGCCTTCCTGGGAGCCAAATGCACGCTAAAGTGCTCTCCTGGGAGCCAAATGCACTCTAAAGTGCCCGCTTGGGAGGCAAAATGCGTGCTAAAATGCCCTCCTGGGACCCAAAATGCACACTAAAGTTCCCTTTTTTTTCTTTTCGCCCCTGCCCTTCAAAAAGTCTGTGCACGCCACTGTCACTAGATAATTGTTCATGCCAAGATCAAATACAAATATTAATTCTGGGAATGTATTCACAGGATTTTCAACAAAAGCGTCATGAATGATTTGAATTCAATTGAACTTAATTAGCTTCCTTTTTAAACACTATAAAATGTTTTTTGCATGTACAGTATAATTCAATTATCTATCACATTTGCAACTGCAAAGCTCTGTGCATTTCCATTGTGCCTTCTTTCATTAGCACTGTGTACCACAACCACTTGTGCTTTTACAACCACACATCACCAGCTCACTGCATACTTTTGAAGCCATTGGCAGAAGGGTTAGGTTAGGGTGAGGACACAGTGTTTCTGGAAGGAGCACTCCGGGTGGCACGGGCTCTCAGGGGCTATATATATCTCAGTAAGATATTTAAAGTGTTGTTTGTATTGAAAACAAAACAGGTCCTTAAAAAACCTTGTTAAAATTTTGTAAATTGCAATTTTTTGAATGAATGTGGTATTACTGCGATTTCAACATTTAGTTTTACCTTTCGTTTCATGCATATCGAGTAAAATACTGTGGGTGAGGGTACACATGCAAAGATATTTTTATATCATATCTCAGCGAGCCTGTGCCCTATAGAGAGCGCCCGAACAACACATAGTGCGTCCAAATTCACATTTGTTCTTCTCTATAGATTTTCTCTGCAACCGTGGGTCGTAGTGAGAAGCCACTCATATCACATGAAACAGCTGAACTGCAGCTTTCCGACAAGACCAAGCACTTGTCGGTGGTCCAATGTTTTCACAGCGAAAAAAATGATAAAATTACACTAAAAATGATGTAAAACAGAGCTTTCATACAGCTCTGCACACACATTACTCTTGGATGGATTACTCGCGAATCCAGGCTCGCACAGAAATGCCACACATTTCACATGAAAGTGCAGGAGCAGAGGTTTCATGTGATACCACACACATCATTGTGCTGTCATCCCATCATGCTAGAAATCCAGATAAAGTGTAAAATAAAAACCTGACAAATTTCTTTACAATCCATTATACAGATCTTCAGATCAGGCACTTCATGTAGTGAGGACTAATGTTATTACTATTTTTCTATTATCTTTTCTCTCTGTAAATATTGCATGTTTCTTTCAGATAAAACACATTTTTGACTTGTGAATGAGTCAATGGAATATCTTGCAATAATGAAAAAAATACTGGCAATCATGTCCGCCTGGCACAAACCACATGTTTTGGACAGCTGTGAAGTGACAGAATGTCCCACCATCATGGTTCTTATATTGCCAGATTCCAGAGAGTCTCCCCTCTTCATATATGGCAGAATATGTCAACTTCCAGCTTGCTATGGTGAGATACATGTAAAAATGTAAGAATTTAGTAACACGGATTTGTTTTTTTCATTGATATAAAAATTAATATAAAATACAGGCACATAGAAGGACATGTAGTGATGGCAAATCTGGATAGCCCACATTGTCCTAAAATAAAAAAAAAAATAAGAAATAGCATGTGCATGTAGCCTTTATAATGACTGTGACATGAGCTTCAAAGTAAAGGCAATAAAAATACCCCAAAAGGCCTAGGGCCCAAAGGGTTAAACCGTGATATTAAAAGGAAGTTGAGAAATTATTTTCAGCCCCAAAACTATTTTATCTTCAGTGTTTTTTTAAATCCACACTTGAATGTTAGGCATCATCAAGAAAATATGTAGTTTTCTTAAAAATCAACTGGAAGAGTAATGTCATGTGCTTGCATAAGATTTCTGCTCAGTCATTCTAACAAAATGAGCTTGTTTTCTTCACATAGAGGATAACTATGGCCAGCAAGTAAGGACAAGAAATGTTGAGAACAAAAAGCATGACTATGAAAATCTCTGGAAACTTTTATGAGATAGGGGAGAGTGGGGTAGGCAGCCATAGAATTGGTTCTATGTATTTTCTATTATTTGTATTTTTAATATATTTTGATATTTTAAGTTTCAATTTGCACTCCGTGCTCTGAAGTTGGGAGTTTTAACCTCATGGGCGGATCTACCGGGGTGGCATGGGGTGGCAGCTGCCACCCTAAAAGAAAGCCTTGCCACCCCAGCTGCCACCCCAGTTGGCAGCAAAGAATTTTACAGAAAAGTTATGGCCAATTTGACATTTACGAGCGTGAATCTCCAATGTCCGACTGCAGTGAATGCAGCACGAGATAACGCCAGAGCGGCAACAGACTGCTTTGTTTGGAAAACTGAAGACCTCTGAGTATGTTAACCCTGAAATAAGGGAAACTCTGGGTTTCAGTTCCAGAAAGAGAGGTAGATCAAACTCTGGCAACTAAGTCTGTGAACAGGTTAGTCTCCTCCCTCTTACATGCTGTTTCATTTCCTCATTCATTCAGTCCCTGTCGAAACTTGTATCGAAGCGTGTTAATTAGCGGAGATTTACCGTCTGTCACAGTCTAAATCCTGCTCAGGACTGTCTTAAGTTTACTGAGTTTATGCACATCAATC
Organism: Epinephelus cyanopodus; assembly: GCA_026686955.1. Taxonomy (NCBI): domain Eukaryota; kingdom Metazoa; phylum Chordata; class Actinopteri; order Perciformes; family Serranidae; genus Epinephelus; species Epinephelus cyanopodus. The sequence goes on from CM048915.1 coordinate 757,151, forward strand.
ATTTCTTTAGACATCAGTTTTTGTCTGTACATTCAAATATTACACAGCGAGAATTCACCCTCTGCTCAGAATCAAACCTCTGTCCTTTTTAGATTTATTATTTTTTATAACACTGCACAAGGATCAGACTGTCAGTCTGTTAGAGCAGCTCCGAAATGTTTATTGCACATAATGTGTAGGTCTAATTATTTAAATTTTAAAAATCGGTATGAAGCTTTAGACACGTACTATCAATGACTAATGATCTCTATAACTGATGTCATTGGTCGGACTGATGGAACATAATTCCTACAGCCTAATATTGGGGATTATATGTTCATATTTCTGAGTGAGCAATGGTGCAGCATTTCAGTATCTTTAAATTTACTACATTTGTAGCTGAAATAAATTCACTGAATGCTGTTGAGTCAAGATACAAATAGATGTCCAACATTTTAAAATCTACTGTATTTTAACCTCAACGTCTTTTCAGTTGCAAATCACCAAACATATTATTACTGGGTCAGACTGTGAGTTTACAGTCATGTCTTTATGTCTTTGATCTATAGCCTAGACTATATGTTTTAAATCTACCTATTTTTCAGTTGCTGCCTCCTGTGTTTTTCCCCATCAGATTAAATCTGAACAAATATATTATTATATATTATTAATATAATGTAATGTATCGACAGCCTGATACACAGTCAGATTCCACCACTTTATCTTCATTAAGGAAATGTAAGTCTGATAAATGATGAATAAACTTTTTTATTAACTTTATGGTTAACTTATTTACACTTTCCTCGCTCTGACTCAGGCTCTTCTTTTAAAGATAAACATGTACCGTCTGCTACACATGCATTAATATCTCTACATCCACTGGATTAAAATGGAGGCGCTGTCTTTTATTTACCTGTTGCCATGGTGAATTATGGAGTCAGAGCTCCATTGATGATGGCTTTTTATTTTCTGCTTAACTCAGAGTGAACATACTCTGAGTTAGCGGTTCCAGAACAGCTGATTTGAGTTAGTTCAGTCAACTCTGAGTTTCCCATCTCAGGTTAAATCAACTCAGAGTTCAGGGTTAGACTCAGGGTTTGTTGAACCTCCCTCAACACTTATTCCTAACATGAACTGTTTCACATGAAACCTCAAATGCAAGACATTGATTGCATGAGATTAAGTTTGTCTGTGTGAGTTTGTAAATGGCAGCCCGTGTCCTTATGTAGTGTAAACATACTATTTCTCATCAAACTGTGATAACTGTGATCAAATTCAGTATATATACGTCTGCCATATGTTGCCACCCCTCAAAAATTCCTGCCCCCCTCTTGCCACCCCATAAATATTTTTCTAGATCCGCCCTTGTTTAACCTATATTTGTATTTGTATCATTAAAGATCAACATTTTTCCCAATTTCTTTTTCATTTTTTTCATAAAGGGGTTCTTGTTTAATTTATGATTTAATTAATCACAATTAAAAAATAACCCTTAGATACCAGTTTGATCAAATACCACTAACTGCTTTCTTGAAAAATACACGATAATTCAATATTATAAAAGCAAAATTGACTTTGAGTATTATTAGTATCATCAGTTGACCCAAGTAGAAGCAGAAATGATTTTGCACTTGTCCTGTGCATTTGACCCTTACTACTGTATGTAAGAGCAGTGGTGCTATGGCAGACCCTCTACACTGTCATCAGCACAAATTATGTCCCCATGTGAAAAAATCCACCATCCAGCCTGATATATATATATATATATATATATATATATATATATATATATATATATATAATATATATATATATTTTTTTTTTTTTATTTTTTTTTATTTTTTTTTACAGCTTGAGTACTGGTTAGGGCTAACCCTAACCCGCTGAAACTAGCTAGCTAGGTAGCCTACTTATTAACCTGTACTTGCTAGCTACTTACAGCAGTGTCATCATCCAAAAATAGCATTCCTCTGATAGAAATGTTTTTGGGATTTTCTTTTTTGTTTTGTTTTTAACCTAAAAACACTTGCTGGTAAATTTCTCTGGGAGTTTGTGTCAATAACTGAACATCTAACTGTGTAACTGAGCATGTGCAGAGTGAGTGACATCACTCTAGCTTACTTCATCAAATGCATATTGTTGTCTCAAAGGATGTTTGGGTAGGAGTAATTCCTGGACTCCAAATATTTCTTGGAGGTGCTCGTTGGTTAGGGATACATGTAGACATCACAAAGAAGTTTCAAAGCAATCTCTTTAAAAAGTAAAATACCTTTATAATGGCACGATCATATTAGACATAGAAACAATCTCTAGCGCATTTCAGCACCACTCTTTCATGAAGGAACAAACCAAATTTTTTAATATTGGCACAAACAATCATCTCGTGGTATTCCTAATAGCTTTAATGCATTTCTTGACCCAGAAAATGTATATTTTGACAACAAGACTGACCTTCTAAGTAGCTTGGAAGCTGAGATATTGGCACTTATAGATTGGAAATCCAACATGGCTGCCTTCCACCATCTTGATGAAGTGGCTCCCCTTCTAAATTGAAAGTTATGATGATGAAGAACATGTGTAAAAAATTTGGTGCTTTTGTCCGGCGCGTCCCCATTATTTTGCTAAGCTGCCTGACTATGACCTGTGTTCAGCTTTTTTCAGTGTACCACTACACCCAGATTCTCAATATTTGTTTGCCTTCACGTATGATAACCAGCAATGGACATACACGCGCCTAGCCCAAGGGTTCCTTGACAGTCCCTCCATCTTTAACCGCGTGTTGACGCATGACCTCGCCAGTTTGAACGTGCCAAGCACAGTTTTACAGTACGTTGATGATCTGCTCATCTGTAGTCCTACAAAAGAGCAATGTGAAGAAGACTCCATTGCTGTGGTCACTGCTTTAGCAAAAGGAGGCTCACACAAAGTCAGTAAAAACAAATTACAGTTCTGCCAACAATCTGTAGAATACTTGGGCAAACAGTTGTGTGGTGACAAAAGACATATTGCACCTTCTCAGTTGGAGACAGCGATCAAGGCCCCTCAGCCACAAACGGTGGGCCAGATGTTGTCCTTTCTGGGCATGACAAGCTACAGCAGGCCATGGATTTGTGACTATGCCATTAAAACTGCACCGCTCAGGGCTCTGATAAGAGCAGCAGGACAAACTAATAGTACAGCTCAGTTAGACTGGACAGAGGAAGCAGAAGGAGCGTTCCAAGCTTTGAAGGCAGATATGCAGTCTGCTCCAGCATTGGGGACCCCTAACTATGTCAAACCGTTTCATTTGTATGTGGCTGAGAAATCAGGTTTTGCATGTGTTGTGCTGATGCAGGACACTCCTACAGGTAAACAACCTTTAGCCTATTACAACACTAAACTTGATAACATTGAAACTGGGCTACCTCCCTGCTATCAGGGGTTAGCTGCAGCTGTGTTTGCATTTCAGAAAGCATCATCGCTGACCACGGGACACCCTGTGACACTATACACTTCCCACCAACTCCACGCGCTGCTGACAAGTCCAAGGTTCGTTCTGACACAGGCCAGATGCACGGGCTATGAGGTAATTCTATCAGCCCTTGAACTTAACATCCAACGCTGCACCACCATCAATCCAGCTACAAAACTGATACTACCAACAGACGGCACACCACATGACTGCATTCATGACACTGACAAATTTATGCGTGCCAGGGAAGATTTGCATAATCAACCAGTTCCAGCTGACCTCACAATGTTTGTTGACGGGTCATGTTTCCGTGACGCCACCGGCACCCATGTCGGTACAAACTTGCTCAGCCCTGCTCAGCCCAACTCGCTGAGATAAGAGCTCTAACAGCAGCATGTAAAACAGCACAGGGAAAGTCACTAAATGTATACACAGACTCTGCATATGCCTATGGTGTGTGTCATGTTCATGCTAACATATGGAGACAAAGAGGATTTTGCAGAGCTGACGGCACTCCTGTCACCCATGGAGATGCCATCCGTGACCTATTAGAAGCCATGCTTCTCCCCACAGCTTTGGCAGTTATTAAATGTCCAGCCCATCGAAAGACTGACTCACTAATTGCCGGAGGAAACAATTTCGCTGACGAGGCTGCCAAACAAGCTGCCATAGGTGAGGTCATGGCACCCATACTCACCATACAAGACTGTGAAACTCTCACCACCATGCCCTCTCTCATTTTAGCCCAAAACAGAGTGGACGACGCTGAAAAACACCTCTGGGTAAAGCGCGGAGCCATCAGAACAACAGAACCAGGACCAACAAATGGTCCCTGGCGAGACGCTCATGGTCATTTTGTACTACCAACTTTATCATTAAGACATGCAATCCTTTTGGCACATGGTAATGACCATTGCGCAAGGGGGGAGATACTAAGGTAATTACAAGCAGTATGGTGGTCACCATTGATGGCAGCCACAGTAGATAGAATACTAAGTGAATGCGAAACTTGCGCGAGATATAACATCAGGAAAGTTTTTACAGCCAGAATAGTGCATATACCACCTCCAGACGGTCCCTTCAGACACCTCATGCTAGACTATATAGACATGGTACCACAGTCAAGAGCAAGAGGAATGAGATATATATTGGTGGTCATATGCAGATACAGCAGATGGGTGGAAGCAAAAGCCACCGCAAAATGAGATCACAGAACAGTTGCAAAATTTTTGTGTCAAGAAGTTTTCCCAAGATTTGGGATGCCAGATACCATATCATCAGACAACGGCAGCCATTTTGTGTCCAATGTCATACAAGAGACACTAAAGCAATTGGGAATCAAACAAAAGTTTGGCTGCGTCTACCATCCACAGTCACAGGGAGCAGTAGAAAGAGCAAATGGTATCTTGAAAGCCAAAATAGCCAAGATAGTAGCAGACAGTGGAGATAAGCTTAACTGGGTGGATGCTTTGCCACTTGCACTAATGTCAATGCGCTCACAAGCCAGCAGAGTCACGCATCTAACACCGCATGAAATGCTTACAGGCCAGCCTATGCCAACACTGTATTTGAGAGGGCCCCATGAGGGACCCTCATTGGAGCAGTTGCAATGTGAAATGTTTGAATACTTACGAAGTCTGACTTGCATCCACAGGGCTGTGTTCCAGCAGGTGAAAGGTGCCACCAAGGACAGACAGGTGGAGATCCCCGAAGACCTTCAACGCATACTTCCTGGAGAGTGGGTGTACGTCAAAGTGTTCAAAAGGAAGTGGGACCAGCCACGCAGGGAAGGTCCATACAAGGTCTTAGTAGCTACACTAACTGCCTTGAAAGTTGAAGGTAAGGACGTTTGGTTCCATCTTAACCACTGCTGCAGAGCTAACAACCCAGAGAGGCCGATATCTCGGCCTAGAGCCAGACAGAGAGCTGCTCCACAAAGGGAGGGCGAAGCCGGCCCAAGGGAAGCAGAAGGGGAAGGCGATGCCTCCCTGCAGGAACAGGGGGCCAGGAGGTTGGAGCGCTTGGCACGCCAGCGGGACCAGGGCAGACTCCAGAGCGACAGCAGCAGGTTGCTACCAGAGAGGGTGTCGACAGAGAGCACCTCAGAGCGGAGCATCCCTACCTCAGTGGCTGAGGATGAACCTCATGAGTCGCCACCTGGTAGCCGCAGGACTGATGATGAGGGCCCAAGCGCAGAGAGAACAGAGACAGCAGAGAGAGCAGAGGCAGATAGAGAACAGAGAGAAGAAAGCAGCAGCTCAGAAACAGGCGAAACTAGAAGCCCAGCAGGGTCAGACGCAGACAGAAGCAGCACAGACTCAGGGGACCCAGACCTCAGAGAACAGCCCAGGGAACAGCTCCCTAATAGGTAAGCACAGGGAAAGAACACAGGCAACATGGGGGGAGGAGTTAAACTGGGAATAGTAATGCTACTAACCATATTGCTTATCCTAGTGGGAGTAAAACAGAGTGAAGGGGCAGAGCCAGACAGCCAAAGCTAGATACAATTAGGCGAGTGTGCAGTAGCGCTAGGAACCATAGCCGCAAAACAGGGCAAGATACCTTACAGGGAGATCATACAACTAACCTATTACAAATCGCATGCTTATAATGACATCTTGGTGGAGGGCACAGGAGACATTAGGTTGCATGGCTGGTCTATAGGACAATGCTGTAATGCAGAGGGAAGGGTGACAGCAAGGGTTATGTGTAACATGAAAGGATGTACCCACACAACCACAGGGCGCACCATATCCGCAAAAGTAGCCCGCCAGTGGCTCCAATTAGGTCCAATGAGAAAACCAAGAAATGTGCTGATGTATAAAACAGAGTTAATAAGAACGACCACGTGGAAATCCAACACATTCTATCAATGGTTAGAATACTCAGCTAGACAGGTAACCTATAGTACCTGCATAGCCTGTCACAGGAGGAAGGGTCTACCTAGGATCAGGCCTCTCCCAGACATAGACAATTGCTGGAACCACACCACATGTTTTGCTGCATGCACCATGTGGATGGCAGCAGGATGAAAAAAATGGATCAACATGACTACAATCTGTCAAGAAAGTCTAAAAAATAAATATGCTTCTGACCAAATTCAGCAGGAATTCCACGTGCCTCCAGTAGTGCATCTGGCACCAAATCTTGTATTCCCATTCTGCATGGCACGAGGCAACAAGATAGAACACTGGTTAAACAATGCCACTTTGAGTAATGTAGTGGCAAAACTACTATTTAATGAACAGTTTAAAGAAAAAGTCTTCACACGTCGACTGTCTTTTTTGAGTTTTAATAAGCATTCATGAATGGAGACACTCACACATACAACCACATGAACAGTCAGTTAGTGAACGAGTGCCTAGCAAGTCCTCTCGCCCTGCTATCTTTATAGTTCCCCAAAACACATGCACATCAACAGTCAAAATATGTGGCGCCTTGACATTCCTAAAACACAACATCTCTTGAGACTAACAAGGACACTTGGTGTCCTCCCTGGCTCATAATCTTGGTGCCTGAGCCTCCCTGGCTCGTGACCTTGATGTCTCTCATTGCTGTCACAATAGGGGTTAAATGAGCAACACACATCGTTCATCATAGCATTACCAAATACCAGAATTTTCCATCACATTCCACCCTTTTTAGCATTCCCATGCTAAACCATAAGCATGGAAAATTATCTTACTACCTTATGTCCTGCGAGTTCCACCCGTACCAGCCAAATGCCAGTATCACCAGCCTCCAACATGGGTGACGAAAACCCAGGCAGAAGTCACAGGCTATAAGCATGGACAAGCCAAACATCCCCCTCCCTGTTAACGAAGGAGAAGGTAAAAGACTTGACCATCTAGCTACACTACCTAATAAGGGAAAAACCTCTATTTGATGAGGGCAAAAATCCCTTATACCACACTCTAAGCTACTTAAATGAGAATACACAATAGTAACAAATCAATTAAGGGAACTCTGACTGTCATGCGAAAGTTTATACAAAAGTAAATGAAGATGAATAATGACAAATAAAAAATAAAATGAAAGTGAAAATCAAAAGAATAAACTACTAAGTGTAATCAATGTGAGGTAGTGTATTGTGATTAAATGTGATTTGCTAATCAAACTACTAATGAATCAACTTTAATGATCAAAACATTTCTAAACTAAAACACATAAATGTGAATCAGAATAAGAACTTAAAGGAGTGACTCCTGTGAATTGTCAGGAGGAGTCCACAGATCCATCTGCATGAAGCTTCCTACAGCACTCAAAGAGAACCAGGACCACAGGTCCATACCTGCTCCAAATTCAGTGTCACGGCTCTTCTTCAGATGTAGCAGATCATTAAGATGAGCAGCCACATGTGTCATGTTATCAGTGATGTCAGGTATGTATGTACAGCAATCAGTATCCACAATATGACAAACCCCCCTTGGCTAGCCAGGACCAAATCCATAGCCATCCTGTTCTGCAGAGCAACATTTCTGAGGCCCTATACTGCTAGTGTGAGTGAGCCAAATCCTGTAGCCACGTTGTCTGTGAGATTTTCCAAGTCCACAGCTACAGCATCAATCTTGTCTGCATTGTTTCCTGTTCCCCACCTTGGCAGGAAGCCCCCAAAGCCCTTCTCCACAGGGGCCATCCTTACCACAGCTCGTCTTGCTCTGTGCGGTGGGTAGTAGTGATCATAGTCCAGGCGTGATGTCTGAGTGATCCATACCCATCACTGCTGTCTCTGTCACCAAAAGCACCTGGAACGGACCTCACTACAATGTTGTTGCCTGCATCAGATCATGCAGCTTCCCTTCCACTGGTTTGGGCAGGGCAGCTTTCACCTGTTGGAGGATTTCAGACAAAACAGAGGACAAGATTGCACAATATCGTAACTTTCATCTTCGCAGTGACCAGTGTCTGGCAACTGTCTTTTAACGGGCCCAATCCCGGTATTGAGAGGTCTGCCAAATAAGATCTCAAATGGACTGAATCCATTTCTGCTCCTCCCTCTAGCCCTCATGTGCATCAACACAATAGGAAGACCTTTTGTCCATGACATCTTAGTCTCCTCACACACGTTCACACGTTTGTTTTAAAGTTGCATTTTCCGTGTCACATGCCCCTCCAGAGGCTGGGTGATATGCACAATGGTGTCTCAGTTCAATACTAACCAACTCACCAACAGTTTTCAAGGCTGCGCTCACAAAAGCTGATTTTAGTTGGAATTCCCCACCCATGGGCGGATCTACAGGGGTGGCATAGGGTGGCAACTGCCACCCTAAAAGAAAGCCATGCCACCCCTGCTGCCACCCCAGTTGGCAGCAATGAATTCAAAGAAAAGTTATGGCCAATTTGTCTTTTTACGAGTGTGAATCTCCAATGTCAGACTGTGCTGAATGCAGCACGAGATAATGCCAGAACGGCAAGAGACTGCTTTGTTTGGAAAACTGAATGGAGCCAGAGGGGTAGCCTATTCCAGAAAGACCTCTGAGTATGTTAACCCTGAAATGAGGGAAACTCTGGGGTTTCAGTTCCAGCAAGAGAGGTAAATCAAACTCTGAGTCAATCACCATGGCAACTGAGGCTGTGAACAGGTTAGGTTTTTCTCTGTCTCCTCCCTCTTACACACTGTTTCATTTCCTCATTCATTCAGTTCGTGTCAAAGCTTGTATCGAAGCGCATTCATTAGCAGAGATTTACCATCTGTCACAGTCTAAATCCTGCTGGATATTAGTTTGTTACTCAGGACTGTCTTAAGTTACTGAATTTATGCACATCAATCATTTCTTTGGACATCAGTTTTTGTCTTTCCATTCAAATATTACACAGCAAGAATTCACCCTCAGCTCAGAATCAAACCTCTGTCCTTTTTATATTTATTATTTTTTTATAACACTGCACAAGGATCAGACTGTCAGTCTGTTAGGCCTAATTATTTAAATTTTAAAACTCGGTATGAAGCTTTAGACACGTAGCATCAATGACTAATGATCTCTATCACTGATGTCATTGGTCGCACTGATGGAACATAATTCCTATAGCCTAATATTGGGGATTATATGTTAATATTTCTGAGTGAGCAATGGTGCAGCATTTCAGTGTCTTTAAATTTACTACATTTGTAGCTGAAATAAAGTCACTGAATGCTGTTGAAGATACAAATAGATGTCCAACATTTTAAAATCTACTGAATTTTAACCTCATTGGTTTTCAATTGCAAATCACCAAACATATTATTACTGGGTCAGACTGTGAGTTTACAGTCATGTCTTTATGTCTTTGACCTATAGCCTAGCCTATATGTTTTAAATCTTCCTATTTTCCAGCTGCTGCCTCCTGTGTTTTTTCCCATCAGATTAAATCTGAACAAATATATTATTATATATTATTAATATAATATAATGTATCTACAGCCTGATACTCAGTCAGATTCCACCACTTTATCTTCATTAAGGAAATGTAAGTCTGATAAATGATGAATAAACGGACAACACTGAATAAAACTTTTTTTTTAATTAACTTTATGGTTACCGTATTTTCCGCACTATAAGGCGCATCGGATTATAAGGCGCACCTTCAATGAATGGCCTATTTTAAAACTGTTTTCATATATAGGGCGCACCGCATTATAAGGCGCATAGAATAGAAACTACTGTAGTGGCTGGGGTTGCGTTATGCATCCACTAGATGGAGCTGCGCTAAAGGGAATGTCAACAAAACAGTCAGCTAAGTCAGTCAGTCAAACTTTATTAATAGAAAACAAACCAACGTTCTGACAACTCTGTTCACTCCCAAAACTGCGTGACTGATAGCCTTGGGTTTCAACTCTGCGTCGTAAGCGTGTCTCTTGAAAGGTGCCATTTTGGGGTCTTTATGCACACACAAATGGTGTGGGACTGGAATTCCCCTTTACCGTTTTTACTGCTGTTACTTCGGCGACGCCCCCTGACTACGGTAGCCATAATTAACCAATATTGATCCATATATAAGGCGCATCGGATTATAAGGTGCACTGTCGGTTTTTGAGAAAATTAAAGGCTTTTAGGTGCGCCTTATAGTGCGGAAAATACGGTAACTTATTTACACTTTCCTCGCTCTGAATCAGGCTCTTCTTTTAAAGATACACATGCATTAATATCTCTACATCCACTAGATTAAAATGGAGGCACTGTCTTTTATTTGTGAGTGAACATACTCAGAGTTGACTGAACTAACTCAAATCAGTTCTGTTCTGGAACCGCTAACTCAGAGTTTCCCATCTCAGGGTAAATCAACTCAGAGTTCAGGGTTAGACTCAGGGTTTGTTGAACCTCCTTCAACACTTATTCCTAATATGAACTGTTTTACATGAAACCTCAAATGCAAGACATTGATTGCATGAGATTAAGTTTGTATGAGTTTGTAAATGGCCGTGCCCTCATGTAGTGTGAACATACTATTTCTCATCAAACTGTGATAACTATGATTAAATACGTCTGCCATATGTTGCCACCCCTCAAAAATTCCTGCCCCCCTCTTGCCACCCCATAAATATTTTTCTAGATCCGCCCCTGTCCCCACCTGGGAATCAGAGTCATCAAAGCCTTTGCTACTGCTGCATCCTGTTTAGCTGTGGGAAAAGCTTCAACCCTTCAACCCTTTTGAAAACATGCACACAATCACCAAAACAAACTTTTTCCCCTCGCTTCAAAAGGTCTTTCTATAAAAAGGTATACTATAAAGTATAGTAGCACAGATCACACATCTTTTGCAAAACGTAATGGCATAACTGGAAAACTGTAAACCAGTATCTCAGTATCTCAGTATCTCATCTCATCTCATCAACCATTCCTCCCTTTGACACGTGGTCCAAACCATGTGTCAATTTAGCAAAGAAATGAAAAAGGTAGCTAGGGAGACAGGCCAGGCCATCAGGGCCCGTCCACACTTTATCAACCACAGTACAACGTGCTTTTTTCCAAATGTCCTTCTCTGCTGGAGAGGCCCTTATCGGCAGGTCTGTTATCTCAGCCGTAGCCACGACTGTAGGAGTAGAAGCAGGGGTTAGTGAGGTAGCATGCAAGGCTAAAGACAATGGGAGCACATGATGAGCAACTTCCCCGTTGAAGTTAAGAGAATCCCTATCCTTCCCAATTTGTCCAAAATCATGAACCCTACCCCGAGCATATCTGCTGTCAGTGTAAATGTTTACAGATTTGCCCTCTGCCAGTTTACATGCCTCTGTCAGAGCCACCAATTCAGCCGCTTGAGCCGAATGTGAGGATGACAAAGGACGTGCAATCACTGTCTCCTGCAGTGTTGTGACAACAAGAGCTGAAACATTTTTACCAGTGCAAGGGTCTCTTGAAGCTGATCCATCTATAAAAATTCAAATCAGCGTTGGCAATCAGTGGGTTTCTCAAATCTGGCCTGGGAGAGCAAGCAGAAGTTATCACAGCTACACAGTCATGTGTGGACACTATCAAGTTTAGATGTAAAATAAGCTACAGGTCCCCCCCGTGTTCTTGTAACAGTATAGAAGTCATGTACCCACCTTTTTCGTCCACAGTCTTAGTAAAAGGTCATGTACAGTCAGGCAGTCCAAGAGTAGGAGGTGTTTGCAAAGAAAGTTCAAATCAACAAAAGATTTCTCTGCATCAGGACTCCAAATGACACGATCAGATGCTTTCAGGCCTTTCCCATGAGCAATTGCTGCTAATGGTGCCTCAATTTCAGCATATTTATTGCCTGCAGTAGCCTGTCATCCCTAAAAATGACATGACTCGTTTTTTTTGCCCCAATTTTTTCTCAGGTTTTTGGGATCTTTTGAATGGCTTCAATGTGCTTGGATGTGAGGGTCTTTCCCTCAGGAGAGATCACATGACCCAGGAATGTGACCTCTTGTACAACAAATACTAGCTTTGACAGGCTGGCTTTATGGCCCTGTTCAACCAAATGAGTCAGCAAGGTGAGGGTGTCAGCAACACAGCCCTCTCTGGTTTCACTCACAACCAAAATGTCATCAGCATACTGCAACAAAGCACTTCCTTTAGGCAGTAAAAGACTTTCCAAACCATCTCTCAAAGCAGAATTTCAAATCAAAATGCAAACCAGAATTGACTCTCTTGGTGTACTGGAACACTGAAAAAAGCATTTGACAGATCAACAACTGAAAACCATTTGCTATCAGCTGGAACTTGGGACAGAATTTGGGACCGTAGGCGCCCTGGCCTGCACAGCAATATTTACAGCTTGCAGGTCTTTGTACAAATCTCCACTCTACAGGTTCGCCATCAGGTCGTATTTTGCGCACAGGAAATATGGGCATTCTCACAGGGGAGTCTCAACATGGGACAATCACGCCCACTTTCAACAGATCTTCAAATACAGGTTTAATGCCTTCAACTGCCTCACATCTTAGGATATTGATTACGACAGGGTCTGTTCTCTGATTTAGGTGTTATTATCACAGGCTCGCAGTTTTTTAACAGACCAACATCAATCATCAATCAATCAGTTTTATTTGTAAAGCCCAATATCACACATCACAATTTGCCTCACAGGGCACATCATGTTTACTTTTGGCCCAGAGATAAGTGGGAACCTGCTGTAGCTCTGGGATGTCTTCAATGAATTTAACCATGCACATACAGTGGTGGAAAAAAGTTTTCGGACACCCTTAAAATTTTACACAATCTCAAATATTATCATGAAATATTTGTGGAAAAATCTTTTTTGTGTTTCAAAAGGTGTGGCTGCATTAGACAGATACAAACAAATACAAATTATATTTTTTTGTTCATTGTTTACAAGAAAAACTAACAAAACTGAATTCTTGACAGTTTCAATATGTCAGTTCTCAATATTGTCGGTATCAAAGTCAACAAATAACAGAGAATGTGTTCAAAACTGAACAAAAAATAATTAAACCATCACATCATCAAACTAATATTTAGTAGTCCTGCCATTGGCACGTAGTAGAGCTCTAATCCTGGCTGGCATGTTCCCTACGAGCCTTTCACATTGTTGAGGGTAATCTTGTCCCATTTCTTGATTTACTGCTTTTAATTCTTCTAAATTCTTGGTTTATGCTTTGAACAGACCTTTTGATAATTCACACACAGATTTTCAATGGGGCTCATGTCCGGCGATTGAGCTGGCCACTCTAAGACCTGGATACTGTGCTCCTGCAGCCAGGTTCTACTGGCCTTGGATGTGTGGCACGGGGCATTATCTTGTTGAAACATCCAGTTTTTACCTCGACGGAAAAGTGCACGCGCAGAAGGGAGCATGTGGGTTTCGAGAATGGTACAATACTTGGTAGAGTTCAATGTGCCATCACAGACGGTGAGATGACCAACACCAGCAGCACTCATGCATCCCCAAACCATGATACTGCCTCCACCATGCTTGACAGTAGGTACTGTACATGCTGGAGATAATGCTTCGTCTGGCCTTCTGCGTACCCTCACATTAATAGGAGGAAGATAAAGCTGGAAACTGGACTCATCTGACCACAAAATCTTCTTCTAATTCCTGGCTGTCCAGTTCTTGTGTGCCTGGGCCCAACGACGCCAGGCTAACTTCTGTCTCTCATTGATCAGGGGCTTCTTGATAGCCTTGTAAGACCTTAAGCCATGATCTAAAAGTCGGCCACGTACAGTGCGGGTGGAACACTGGACACCAGTTTGGTTTGACCACTGCTGCTGAGGCTCCTATGATGTCATTCGGCGGGTTTTGCCTGCACATGCGGATCAGGATGCGGTCATTTCTTGCTGAAGAAACCCTTGGACGCCCAGATCTTGGTTTGTCTTCCAAGCTGTTGGTTCGTCTGTATTTCTGCAGAGTGTATCCAACTGCTGAAGGACTGCATCTGCACTTCCTGGCTATCTGGCGGCAGCTGTACCCTTCCTGGCTGGGAATCTTTATCTTCAGGCGTGTTTCCTGCGTTAGGTTCCTTGTTTTAGCCATTTTTGTGTCTGAAGAACTTTCAAATGTGCTGGCTTTATGTAGACACGAAGCTTGGCAACAAAAAATGTGTCTTTTAATAAAAAGAACGACCTCCATCACTGGTACCACAATGACCCAATACTCAAAATTTCTTATGTATTTTTATGGAACCAATCAATTTTAAGTTTTTGATGGCTTTTTTTAGGATTTATTTAGTATTTTGGCTGTGACTGTACTAAAAGAAATTGCACTTGAAGACCTAAGAGTGATTCTTAATGCAATATTTCACAAATGCATGGGGTGTCCGAAAACTTTTTTCCACCACTGTATGTATCAAAAAACCAGCCTTGTCTGTAAACACAACAGAACAGGAAGTCCCAGTGGCACAATTTAGTTTCTTTCTGTACACCCTCATTTCCTCATTAAAATCAATATGAGGATCAGTTGTAGACTTCCAGCATGGAGTGGCGTTCAGCTCCTCCACCCACTGACCCAGGTCTGCACGTTTGCGATTTACTAGTGAGATGTGTGGTTCACAGTTTTGTGACAAAATCAACTCATGCAATCGATTAGGAAGTTTCACCGAGACAGCACAATTAACGTCATTCCAATACAACCAGTCTAGCTGTAACCTGTCCTTTTCCTGTCCTGTATTACACCAGATGTCCTCATAATCACGGTCAGTGTGTGAAATAGGAACCATTTGTGCTGTACAGTGCAGGCATGTGACGTCAGCATGTGTGTGTGTGTCTGAGAGCTGCAGCAAAACAGAGGGAGAGAGAGAGATCTGTCTTCCACTCGCACACAAACTGTCCCTCAGCGTTTTGGAAAAAAAGTAGAACTTTCATTCATTTAATTCACTCTCCTCACCTGAATGCCGTCAGGTGTACAAATCAAAACAGTTCCCAATCTACACATGAGATCTCGTCCCATCAGATTGATAGGGCATCTGTCAGAATACAAAAATGAGTGTTTGAAAGATTTCCCTGTCCCAGAATCAAAACAATTCAGCGGAGCAGTGTATTTTTCAACAATTGTTTTCTGATATCTCACACTGAGCTTAGGTGTAACGTTAGGAGGAAATTCACAACGTCGCACGACTGATTCCACAGCTCGGAATCCACCGAGAAAGAGAATTCAACACCTTTAACTGTCAGTGTACATCTAGGAATTTTTTTATATGCCTTTGCTGAAAAGTCAGCCAGCATACTACAATGCTCACTCTCTCTGTTTAGATGGTTCAAGGTGCAGAATCGCGTCAGAAACAAGCTCTCTCTCTGCATCAGTCATGATGTGCGTGTTGTGTGTTTCTGTATTTGTGTTAGTGTCAGTGTTCTTACGTGTCTGAAGTGTTGGTTGGTTTTCCGGGTCAGTGTCGTCACCGTCCTTGTGCTCCCACATAGTCAACCTGACTCATCTGCCCCATCTTTTTTCTTGTTGTTTCCCCCTTTACGGCAGTTTCTTGCCCAATGTCTCTTTTTGCCGCACTTGAAACAACCGTCATTGTCTTTGTGTCCTCCTTTTGACTTTCCTCAAATTCGGTCAGTCCACCATACTGCATCGCTGCTTGTCTCAGGCGTTACAGATAAGCAGAGACAGTCTCATCTGCATCCTGATTAACCACCACCACTTTTCCCAGTCCAAACGAACAGGGAACTCTGTTTTCAATCTTCTTTTTCAACAGCCGAATAACAATGTCTCTGTAAGCAGCGCTGATTCAGAGAGGCCAGCTGCTCCCTCTGGTTCGTGGTGTTCAACAGTGGAGGCCGCTCAGGTGGAGCCGAGTCAAGGTCCGAATCCAGCTTCAAACACTGCACCAGGAAACCTTTGGGGCCCTGCCTATGCTTGGCTTCTCTCATCCAACTACTAAAAGCTGACCAGTCTGCCTGGAACTTGACCTTACCTCCAAACTTCTCTTCTGATCCCATTCTTTCTAAGTCTGTCAACCTCACCTCTAAAGCCTCGAGCTGTTTAACACTCAGGCTGCCTGTTCTCAGGAAACAGCACTTATTGACCCACAGATCTAACTGAGCCACGCTCTCCTTTTCATAATTAATCTCCATAAATCTCATGTTGGGAGCACCATAATCAGGCTCAATTTTCCCCTCTGAGCTTGTGCTCTGTCCAGATCCCATTGTAATCAAACTCTCAGTTTTCTTAGTAGTATTAGAAGTAAGTCAAATTTGTGGAAGCAAAAATCAATCGCAAAAAAAAGTGCACAAATTTATCACTTTAAAGGATTTTTTTTTTTTTTTTTACCTTGAAAACGCACACAACTTGCAAAAAGGAAATAAAGAAAAAGACGCGCTTCACTCACTCTGTCTGTTCCACTTTGATAGCAAGTGTCTCTACTTCTCCTTTAACCCAGACGGCTTCTCACTGTCATTCTCACCACCTTTTGTTCTGCCTTTAACGGCTGAAATAATCAGGTGTCGTGTTAGGTTCCTAACCTACACTACTATAGGTCCCTGACCTAAACCAAGCTCACCACCTTTCCTGCACTCCGCTTCCCAGAAACGGTGCCTGGCACGTCTGCCAACCTATCTCAGTAGGTAGAAAAGACTTTTCCTGCGCAGTCCTCAAAACTCACCAGCAAAGACAGCGAGGTGTTGACACCCACCAAATTCGTTGGACCCCAACGGTGAAGGGAATCCCAGTTTTCCAGACGTCAGGCCCTCCTTTCAACCTTCCTTTGTGGGAGAGTTCGAGGTGGTAAGAGCCTCAGCTCTTGCTGTGCACACAGTCTTCACACCTTCAGTCCAGAATTCCAGAATCCGCTCACAGATGAGGTCCCTTCGTGGTCGCCAATTTTGTGGTGGCAAAACTATTATTTAATGAACAGTTTAAAGAAAAAGTCTTCACACGTCGGCTGTCTTTCTTGAGTTTTAATAAGCATTCATGAATGGAGACACTCACACATACAACCGCATGAACAGTCAGTCAGTGAACGAGTGCCTAGCAAGTCCTCTCGCCCTGCTATCTTTATAGTTCCCCAAAACACATGCACATCAACAGTCAAAATATGTGGCGCCTTGACATTCCTAAAACACAACATCTCTTGAGACTAACAAGGACATTTGGTGTCCTCCCTGGCTCATAATCTTGGTGTCTGAGCCTCCCTGGCTCGTGACCTTGATGTCTCTCATTGCTGTCACAGTAGGGGTTAAATGAGCAACACACATCGTTCATCATAGCATTACCAAATACCAGAATTTTCCATCATAGTAACAATTCCCAGGAAGCAGAGCAGTTGATTAAATGCAGATATGAAGACATCATAGGGAATGTGTCCTCAACAGCAGGTGAGATGCAACTCACAGGGGTCCAGAAGGTATGTAATACAACTAGAGAAGCTAAAATCCAATGTCACCAGGTGGTCAATGGGGAAAATGATTTGTGGGTTATGGGAAGTAATTACAATAGTACCACCTGTATTTTGACACTTGACCTAACCAATGGTACAGTCCCATTAGCAGACATATTCTGGGTGTGTGAAAACGAACTCCAAGTGAAGGCTGTGCTACCAGCCAATTGGACTGGAATTTGTGCTCCAGTAATGTTAACAGGACAAGTCATGATAATAAGTTTAAACAACAATCTAACCAACAATACTACAGGGCGACGACGTAGATCGGTTGACACCCAGACATCCCTTTGGCAGAAAGACGCCAACATGTACATTGCATATGAGCAAATACCGTACGGGATACCTGAGGGAGAGCAGGCTATATCAGCAGAATACATAAGGTGGGCTAAAGGGTGGAGCGCTGTGCCCCTGGTTGGATACTTTATCAATACCAGATACATAGAACGCAACACTCGTTGGGTTAATTATTTGTGGAATAATCAGCAGAGATTCATAAATTGGACCACAGAAGCCCTTCAAGGCGTCAGTGAACAATTACATGCCACATCTGTCATGACGATACAAAATAGGTTTATTATTGAGACAATGTTAGCCCAAGACCAGGGAGTTTGTGATGTAATAGGTGAAGACTGTTGCACGGTCATTCCTATGCACACAGGGGAGGGTGGCAACTTAACTCAGGCCTTACAGAACATATGTTCGTTAAGAGACAGACAGGTGCAGCATTCCAGTTGGAACACTAGGGTTTCCTCAATTTGGGATTGGCTAGCCTCCCTATCCCCCATGAAGCTAAGAACTGGGTGATCAAGCAGCAGGCAGACCCACATATCCAGGCTGTAAGGAGGTATGTGGAACAGCGCTTATACCCTACTGGGCCCGAGAGGAAGATGCTCTCAGCCGGTGCAGCCAAGTTGTTGAAGCAATACAAGAGACTCTGTGTCCATGACGGTGTCCTGTGTCATAAGTTTACTGACCCTAACACCTATGAGCAATGGTTCCAGATTGTGTGTCCAGGTCTTGAGCACCAGGAAGTATGGAAACAGCACCATGAGGCTGCTGCACACACTGGAGCTGAAAGAACATTGACTGCACTGAGACGGCGTTTCTTCTTGGTGGACATGGAGAAGGAGGTGCGGGGTTTCCAATCTGGGTGTGTTGTTTGCAGCCTACAGAAAGACAGGGCAGAGCCAAGGGCCCCCCTAAATCCAGTCACAGTCATCTATCCACTTGAGGTAGTAGCCCTTGATTTCCTCTCCCTCAGTAGGCCTAGTGACACATACCAGAACATTTTAGTTATGTCCGACACGTTCACTCGGTATGCCTGAGCTGTGCCCACTCGTGATCAGATGGCCAAAACCACAGTACGTGCAATTTGGTCACAAATTATTCAAACTTTTGGTTGCCCTGCACGTTTCCATTCAGATCACGGTCCAAACTTTGAGTCTGACCTGATGAAGCAGCTCTGTGATCTGTATGGGATTTCTAAAAGTAGGACTACCCCGTATCACCCTGCAGGTAATGGCCGAGTTGAAAGAAAGAATCAGACCCTCCTGAATATGCTCCGTATCCTTGAGGCTGAGAAACAGAGTAGGTGGCCTGAGTGCTTGCCCGAATTGTTACAAGCATATAATAACACGTTACATAGTGCTACAGAGTTTGCCCCATCTTATCTCATGTTTGGTCGACACCTGAGGCTCCCGGTGGATGTGGGGTTGGGAACCATGCAGGAGAACCCAAATTGTGATTTGATGGGCTGGGTTCATGACCATCACAAAAAACTGACTTATGCATATGATTTGGCTCGAAAAAAATGACAAAAGCAGCGGAGCAGACCAAATCCTGCTATGATAAAAAAGCTAATGCAACCCCATTATTGCCTGGTGAACGTGTGTGGGTTAGGAATAGGAACAGACAAGGGCAAGGGAAGTTACATGGTGGCTGGGACCCTGAACCTCACATCATTTTGGTAACAGTGGGGGACACTGGACTGGTGTACAGAGTGAGGCCAGAGAAGGGAGGGAGAGAGAAGGTTTTGCACAGAAATTCCCTTAATGAGGGAAGACCCATGGACATACCTGTGTTTTACTATGTTCCTGCCCCCAACATGCCTGGAGGCATGGAGGACAAGCAACAAGTAAAGCGATCGTCAAGGAGGAATCTGGGAGTGCCACCAGCACGCTATAGACTGTAAGACTGTTGCAGAGACTGCCAATCTTTAGTTGTGGGGGGATGTGACGGGGTCGGTGTTGATAGGGGGTTTTATGCATGTTTTAATATATTTTGCTGCATGTTTTACTTGTTTTAAGTTGCTGTGTTTGGGTTTTTAGTAGAGATTTATTGACCTGTGTTTTTAGTGTGAGCTTCTTATTTTTGCATGCAGTGTTTTTTGTCCAATTGCCCCTGAACACAACAGACACTGACCAAAACCCGAGAAGCTATCAGCAGATGAGCAACAGGTGCAGCACGCTGGATGAAAAAGGAAATAAAAGCAGAGGCACTCGGCAGAGCACAAGGAGACGGGGACACGAGACAGAGACACGAGACGGGGACACAAGCCGGAGACACGAGCGATGGAGCGGCCACGCACAGCCATCAGCCTGAAGCGCAGCAGCCTGTACCCGTTTGGTGAGGATATTCCAGCCTTCGTCGGTAGTTTGACTGTCGCCCGGGAAGATCGTGAATACCTTTCAACTTTGTTGCGGCGGGTACTGGAAGGCCGGCTGCGGGGCCAGGCAATCGGTATAATCTGGGCTTGTTGTGTGTATGTGCCCGATACTGGTTCTGGTCTGTTCATTTTTCCCAGGACAACCGGAGCAGCAGAGGAGGCGCTGCGGGAAGAGGAGCATCGGGAGTCAATCTGGACTAGGAACGAGTTGACATCTGAGGGGCAGCTGCTGGCGTTCCCATGTGCAAGTGACTCTGGGGCAGAGGGTATTTGATTGGACTTTAATGGGCTTGTTTTAGGCATCATCTATTTTATTTTGTAAAATGTTGCTTTTATTGTAATAAACCCGCCAATATTTACCCTTGGCTTGTTTTTTTTTTTAACTCTGCTCACTCCTGGTTACAAAGAACCTGTAAGCCTTTTAAGAGTTCCAGAGCTCTATAGACTTCTAGGTGGCATTGTCGGTTTTTATACCATTTCTTTAAAAACTTAAATTATTTTTAAATTAATTTAAATCATTATTTAAATTGTTCTTAATTGGCATTTTTTAAATAGTCTTTTTAAAAAACTCTAAATTAACTTCAGGCCATGCAACACTTGCATGGTACCTTCCAGAGGGAAGCAGTGCAAAGAGTTTATTACCAGGGTGGAAACTGTCCTTGATGATCCTCCTGGCTCTCCTGTGGCACAGAGAGCTCAAGATGTCCTCCAGAGAGGGCAGGGGACAGCCGATCACCTTTTCTGCTGTCCTGATAACCCTATGGAGGGCCTTCCTGTCTGCAGCAGGGCAGACAGTGTATCACACAATGATGCATTACGGCAGCACACTCTCAATAGTGGAGCAGTAGAAGGTCACCAACAGGTTGTCTTTTAGTCCGCTTTTATTGAGCAGTCATCTTCTCCTACACCATTTATCATATCGGCTTCAAACTTGCACACATGACAGATCAGCTCCTTCTAATCAGGTCTTCTGTATAACTTTTTCATTACTCGATTAGTTTGGATTTTATGGGCCCCTAAAGGTGACATTTCACAAAATGTCCTGACGATCTTCGAAAGCTGTCCCATAGGAAATGAATGGCAGCAGGGGGAGAAAGGAACCAATCTTAGGGCTTTTTCTAGTCTTTACAGCGTCTCCATACTTTGTGCAGACTCCATTCCAACTCTCAAATGTTGCCACAGGTCTCATCTATTCACTCATGTTTTCATCTTTTCCATATCTTTTACCATTTTTAATCTGTGACTCTCAAAGTACCATGAGCAAATGTGGAGAAATTGTCAGTTTATAATGGGTGTGTATTTCACAGAATGCTGTGAGCTAGAGTGGAGAGGGCTCTAAAAATCGTCTAAAACTTTTGTCTTTAACTCGCAGCCATGGCCACAATTTTACTGTATATACACAATTTATACAAAAAACGTAGGAAAATTTGTCCTGGTCACAGATATGTTGACATGGAATCTCTCACATGTACACATTTTTTCTGAGTGGCTCCAAAGCGAAGGGAGCGCCAATTTTTTTCTCATTCACTCCCATGTAAACTGAGAGGAGAAATTTCTGGAAACAGCTGAGGTGCAACACATATGTAACTCGCTCGTCTGACCACATTTTTGACTCTAGAGATATACAACATGACACGTGCGTTCACGAGAAGTGGCTCTCTTTCACCATCACTTTATTTTCATGATTGGACCAACGGTTTGGGAATGAGAAGCACTTGTTCAAGGAGTTCTAACCCATATTAAACAGCCTTTGCTGATCTGCTTTCTCATGAGCTCTCTGCGTGCCCCACAGGTGCAGGCAAGTCATTAATCGCCATGACAACGGTTGCACACACAGACACGGCCACACGGCTCTCGGTCTGTGTTAGACGGTGGGCCGAACGCGTTTTTCGTGTTGTTGATTGATCTCCATCGATAGAGTACACAGTTTTTCGTGTGTGATATTAAACAATTCTATAGAGTCCGGGAAAATTTGTTGGCAGCTCTGGTTTGATCATATATTTTCACAAACTTGTATTTTAATTGTCACTCTGCTCAGGCAACTTGCAGGATAACTCTAGCTGATAAACCAATCAGATTGTAGTTTAGAGAATATCAACCAATGGCAGACGGCCTTAAGACCCGAAAATGTAAACAGGAAAACTGACAGCTCTGTCTTTTTTTGACTTATTGTGTCAAAATGAACAATTTAATGTAAATATATGATAATCACCATCATCATTAATATCTCTATGTAACATGATTGTATAATCTTAGGGTCTACACAAATCCCTTTGCAGGTGCTAAAAATGGCCAGTTCTGATTTATTTTTCTATGTATGCCCCCGTTAAGTTTCTTTAATATTGCTGATAATAGCAACAGTCTCTGCGTTGTGTTGTGATAATGACGGTGGACTAACGGCTAACAGTTAGTAACATCAGTTGGCTCCAACGAAGACACACAGACACTCCGATGTCGATTCAGTGATGACTGTTTATTGCTTACAAGCACTTCGGGATCTGAGGGGATACAAGCCCGGTCTCAGTAAAACTATTTAATATAAATAAAATCATAATCAAAGGAAACTTACAATACTACTAAATGATGTCAACGTGACGAAGCTTAATAACCATTAAATAACAAATTACATGGTCAACGGTCTAACCTTGACCAGGATCAAACTTACTATATTACAAATTACATAAAAGACACTATTAATACAGATGAATCAGTACAGATAGATAATCACTCTGAATGTCAGTATAGTTATAATTAGCAAAGTCTCTCTCAGCTCAGCTATACATTAAAATTTACAGGTTTCCATTTAACAGTCACACACTCACCTGGGGGATACAAGCCCGGTCTGACTTGTTCCCCCGGTGATGGGCTTTTTAGCTGCATCGTTACCTTGGATACTGTGTAGCCAAGTATTAAATTTGAAATATAAAATAACAGCATAAAAATATGAAAATAACACGAATATGTACACCTTACAACTATTAAATAAAGGTAAAATTACTGACAAAATTATATTCTACATTACAAGATTTTGCTATTAGACAGAGTTACCATTTAAAGCTCAACTGATGTATTTAATGTAAGATGCAAGAGGCATATGTTACATCTGCTTCTCATATTGTTCTAATACTAAACAAAAGAGTAATTTTAATATATATTTAATATCATATATATGTATATATATTTCTTAATAACAGACCCTAAACTGACTAGTTTATAAGCTTCTAGAGTCTAATGAATGACCTAATAAACTACAATATACAAGTGATGAGTCTGACTCGTTTTCTCCACTTGATTTAATTTTTTTTAAAATGTCATCTCATTTGCAAAACCCAAACACATGTTTACGTCAGCTAGCACATCTTCAGCTAAGGATGCAACCTGGAAAATATTGAGTGCTGTATGCACGTAGCAGGCAGCAGGACTCCTAATATTGTACAGTTTTCAGCTGAAAGTTGGGCAGCATTTGTCAGAAGTTCTCTGGAGTGGGTCAGTTTTGATATTAAAGAAAGCCAAGTTGCAGCATCAGCTGTAGAAAAATATGATTTAAAGGAAAATGTCTTTGTGTGCCAGCTAATGTTGGCGACCACCAAGAATGTTATATGCAATATGCCAACAGAAGAAACATTGAGAGAGCTCGCAAGAGTAAAGAGAGTGCAATACAGCAGATTGGTTTGTACAACATTGTGGTTTTGACTTTGGACAGTACATTCAATTTCAATTTTCATATCATAAATATTCATATATCATAGTATGATATATGGTGAAGTATTCAGATCCTTTTGTTATTCATATATCATACAATGGTGAAGTATTCGGATCCTTTTGTTCAGTAAAAGCACTAATACCATAGTCACACATAGTTTGATAGTTAGATAGTTTCGATAGTAGATAGTTTGCGTCTGATTTCCTGTCAACTCCATGGTCTCTCGAACCAGCAGGCGAGGATCAAGATGTCACACGTGTCCAGACGATGTGTAACAGCCTTTCGGTCATTCATTCAGTCAGTGGCGAAGATGAAGACGGCCCGTCGATGTCGTCCATGACAGCAGGGCCCAAGCATTGCAGTCAGGATACTCTGAGCGTTAGCTGGGTTACTCACAGCACAGTCCGTTTATTCCTCAGGTTCTCGGAAACTATGAACTCCAGCCTCAGTAAGCTGAGTTAGCTATACTCATACAGGCTGCTAGTGATGAATGCTAACTACACATCGATGGCTAATGAGCTAATACACAATGTGAATAACTGTTCAAAGCTCTTCAACTAAAGTTAGAAACGTCTTCAGCTTCTCATGGAAGATATGCAGAAAATGTCCAGGTGAATACTGTCGGTTAGATAGCATAACGACCATGAATAAAGACACAGACTACATACTTTTTACGGTTAACTCCGGTCAACTCCTCTGAGCCGTGTTTACTTCCTATTTGGCTGAATATCACTGGCACACTTCAAGTCAGGTGATGCTGGAACTTGTTGATTGGTTTGCAGTATAGTACGCCATAGCGTTTGCCTGATTAGTTTATCAAACAAAAGTTTAGTTAATTAATAAAAATAGGAATGTCTTAGAAAGATCTAACCAAAACTGGCGTGTTTGACTTGCAAATCACGCACTGGCACCCATGACCTAAATCCAGCAGGAAGTGAGCTATTTGCCCTTTCAAAGTAAGATTTCGCCTAAAACATTCTCTTAAAAAAATCTCCTCCTACACCGTTTATTGTATTGGCTTCAAAGACGCACACATGACAGCTCAACTGCTGCTAAACAGATCTTCTGTATAACTTTATCTCTCTCACCATCACATTATTTTGATGATTGGACCAACGATTTGGGAACTGGAATAATTTGTTCGAGGAGTTAAATCTCCACTAAAAGAGGTCTCTTCTTCGGGGCGTCGGTAGCATAGTGGATAGTGCTGGCGCCCCATGTGTAGAGGTGATGCCTCGCGGCAGCGGTCGCAGGTGCGACTCTGGCTTGCAACCCTTTGCTGCATGTCAACCCACTCTCTCTCTCTCACCCCATTTCACTCTGTCCTGTTCATTAAGGGCAAAAAGCCCAAAAAAATAATCTTAAAAAAAAAGGGGTCTCTTCTCTGTGTGCTGTCTGTCTGTCTCTGCTCTTCTGCTAGGTGCACATGGCAACCGCTGTTACACACGAACTCACAGAAACATGATGTGTGTGTGTGTCTACATCTTACATGCAGACATGACAGGGGCAGCAACTCCATTTTAACCCTTCAGGTGCCGGTTTATTGAGGAAAATATTCCATTTTCATTTCAACATTTCAAAAGGCTGTCGCTTGAAAGTGGTGAGAGATAAAGGCATACTTTAAATGAGAAAACTATTCATCATGACCCCAAGTTTGTGATGGGAGTAAATTAACTCATCTCATTTGCATATTGTGGGGTCACTAGGTGGCGGCCATATCGGATTTCATACATCTCAGTAAAACATCATTTTGAACATATTTACACAGTAGATTTCTTTTGTTTTGTGTTGTTTTTCTCATCTCATCCTCAAAATAAAGGAAGAGGAATCTGATGGCAGTAAATGCGCTCATCTAATTTGCATATTGTGACATCACTTCTACATACCTACAGCAACAGAAAGCATTCAAACATCAAAACATTCAGCTCTGTAAGGATTTTTTGATGTTTGTGGAAATGTGTTTGATATTTCTAAATAATTGACGATGACGACATGAGCTAGAGGCCAAAACGGGCACGAGTGCGAGGTCCCGCCCAACGCTGCTCGCAGCTTTAATTATTATTATTCTTTCTTTCTTTCTTCTGCCGCCACTTTAAACTGGAAATTGGCATGTATGTCAGGACTGGCGAAAAATTTTAGGAAATGAAAAACTTAATCCAAAAAGTCACCATCACGTGTGCATGTGCACATTCATTTGTAATACTACTATATATGGTTGCACATGTTTTCACATTCAATTCATATTAAGAATATACAATAAATGTGTATGACTTTGTTGTGTATAGTTCAATATCTCAACCATAATGTTTAAGATTTTACTATAATGTAACTCTAGTATTAAAAAAAATTATCATATCCATGCACATATACCAAAATGCATTTAATTAATATAAGATACACTCATTATGCCCACACTTAGTATTTGCCTTTGATTTACTATAGATAAGGGTTGGATGCAAGACATCCTATGACTGGTCAAAACACTTTGTTCACACCCTTTCTGCCATGACACACCCAAAGCACACAATTTTTATAGTGTATGTGGGACATCCTGACATCACTGCACCTAGATTCCTCTGACGCGAGCTGACATTTTCTGTCTATACAGACTAATATATTATTTTATTTAAAAAAAAAAATTAAACACCACCTAACATTAGATTTTGCTGTTTTCCATCTGTAACTTCTACAACAACCTTAAATACTACTTGCTGGATCATGACTGTTATTACATACTGTATTGAATCCTATTGTAATTATATCATGGATATACAGTACAGGCCAAAAGTTTGGACACACCTTCTCATTCAATGCGTTTTCTTTATTTTCATGACTTTTTACATTGTAGATTCTCACTGAAGGCATCAAAACTATGAATGAACACGTGGAGTTCTGTACTTAACAAAAAAAGGTGAAATAACTGAAAACATGTTTTATATTCTAGTTTCTTCAAAATAGCCACCCTTTGCTCTGATCACTGCTTTGCACACTCTTGAAATTCTCTCCATGAGCTTCAAGAGGTAGTCACCTGAAATGGTTTTCACTTCACATGTGTGCCTTATCAGGGTTAATTAGTGGAATTCCTTGCTTTATCAATGAGGTTGGGACCATCAGTTGTGTTGTGCAGAAGTCAGGTTAATACACAGCCAACAGCCCTATTGGACAACTGTTAAAATTCATATTATGGCAAGAACCAATCAGCTAACTAAAGAAAAACGAGTGGCCATCATTACTTTAAGAAATGAAGGTCAGTCAGTCCGGAAAATTGCAAAAACTTTAAATGTGTCCCCAAGTGGAGGCGCAAAAACCATCAAGCGCTACAACGAAACTGGCACACATGAGGACCGACCCAGGAAAGGAAGACCAAGAGTCATCTCTGCTTCTGAGGATAAGTTCATCCAAGTCACCAGCCTCAGAAATCGCAAGTTAACAGCAGCTCCGATCAGAGACCAGATGAATGCCACACAGAGTTCTAGCAGCAGACCCATCTCTAGAACAACTGTTAAGAGGAGACTGCGCGAATCAGGCCTTCATGGTCAAATAGCTGCTAGCAAACCACTGCTAAGGAGAGGCAACAAGCAGAAGAGATTTGTTTGGGCCAAGAAACACAAGGAATGGACATTAGACCAGTGGAAATCTGTGCTTTGGTCTGATGAGTCCAAATTTGAGATCTTTGGTTCCAACCGCCGTGTCTTTGTGAGACGCAGAAAAGGTGAACGGATGGATTCCACATGCCTGGTTCCCACTGTGAAGCATGGAGGAGGAGGTGTGATGGTGTGGGGGTGTTTTGCTGGTGACACTGTTGGGGATTTATTCAAAATTGAAGGCACACTGAACCAGCATGGCTACCACAGCATCCTGCAGCGACATGCCATCCCATCCGGTTTGCGTTTAGTTGGACGATCATTTATTTTTCAACAGGACAATGACCCCAAACACACCTCCAGGCTGTGTAAGGGCTATTTGACCAAGAAGGAGAGTGATGGAGTGCTGCGGCAGATGACCTGGCCTCCACAGTCACCGGACCTGAACCCAATCGAGATGGTTTGGGGTGAGCTGGACCGCAGAGTGAAGGCAAAGGGGCCAACAAGTGCTAAACACCTCTGGGAACTCCTTCAAGACTGTTGGAAAACCATTTCAGGTGACTACCTCTTGAAGCTTGAGAGAATGCCAAGAGTGTGCAAAGCAGTAATCAGAGCAAAGGGTGGCTATTTTGAAGAAACTAGAATATAAAACATGTTTTCAGTTATTTCACCTTTTTTGTTAAGTACAGAACTCCACATGTGTTCATTCATAGTTTTGATGCCTTCAGTGAGAATCTACAATGTAAATAGTCATGAAAATAAAGAAAACGCATTGAATGAGAAGGTGTGTCCAAACTTTTGGCCTGTACTGTATATATAAATGTACTTACATCAAAATGTGTTACACACTATCCAGAGGACTGTCACTACAGACCTTCGTCTTTTACAATGCATGGAAACACTTCAATTCCTAACACTATGACATAAACCATGTTGTTGTTAACATTATATAATTTCTTTATCAAGACAGTGTATGTCATTCAGTGTGGATGTTTTGCACAAGACATTTAATTAACATAGCTGACATATCACAGGTACATTTTATTTAATACATCGTTGAAAATTATATACATATTGTAATGTACTTTCATATGAATTCCCTCTATTGCCAAAAATGACCTTGCGTTCTCTTGCATTGCTTGTTTTATCTACATTCTACATTTACAAATAATTTTGGTGTCTACGTGAGCTGGAGGCGACAGTGAGAGGCCGAGGTCCCGCCCAACACTGCTCACGGCTTTAATTAGGGACCTCAGCTGAAGGGCGAGGACCCTCTTGTTTTTGGTGCGTTTATTATTAGGGCCCGAGCACCTAGCGGTGCGAGGACCCTATTGAAATGCAAGGATTTTTTATTATTATTATTATCATTATTATTATCATTATTATTATTATTATTATTCCTCCAAATGAATTACCTTTTTGGGAGCCTTAACATACGAAAACCCATGAAACTTTGCACACATCTCAGAACTGGTGAAAAATTTGATATTTTAAGTGTCTCATGCGTGGGTTCCAAAAAATGACTCAGTAGCGCCCCCTACAAATGTTTGAGGAAACAGCCCCTGAAGTTAGTTTAACCTACATATATGAAACTTGGCAGGCTTATGTAACCCTCTGAGACATACAAAAAAGCCTCTTGGAGGCATGCTCTAAACCCAACAGGAAGTTAGCCATTTTGAATTTACTGTGCAATTTTGATGCATTTTTGGCCATTTTCCAGGGGTCATTAATGAACGAAGTCCTAGAGATTTCATCCGATCAACTTCAAACCTTGGTCTGTCCCATCCCAAGACCTTGAAGATGAAAAGTTATCAAAAGCTTGAGTTTTCATCAATGCATGTGACCGTGGGATAGCGTCAAAGTTAGGCGTCTCGCCACTAAACAGGAAGTAGTTTATAACTCCAGCATACATGGTCCAATCTTGCCCAGACTTCACAGAAGTGATGACAGTCCCGTCCTGAACACATCTACATGTCAATAATTAGAGATAAACATAGCGCCCCGTACTGGCAACAGGAAATGTCATGTTTTAGACTTTAATGTACACCTTCTACAGACTTGAACAGATCCACTTCAAACTTGGTGAAAAAAGTCATAAGACGTTGATGACGTTTATTGTGGAAACTGTGAGTTTTCGTCAAAGGGCGTGGCCATGGCCTGGCGGCGAACTTTGATGTTTCGCTGTGATGATAAACATTGCTGTAACTTGACTCCACATGGGAATATCTTGCCAAAACTTCACACATATGATAACAGTGCAGCCCTGAACACATCTACAGAGGAATTTTGGATCACCACCATAGCGCCACCTTCTGGCAACAGAAAGCTACTTTATACATTCTTTGATGTCCCGCTTCGAGCAGGTTAATCAGACCAACCTCAAACTTGCTGGTCTAAGTCCTTAGACCTTGATGACACTTAAAAATGAAGCTTTTCAGTTTTCATCAAACGCTGTCATCGTGGCGCCGCCTTGTTCGCCATCAAACACGATGTTGTTTTGAAGGGACAAGGGATGCTTGAAAACTCACCAAACTTGGCTTACACATCACAGGTCACAAGTCCTGTTGTCTGATGTGATTTTTGTGCTTTGATGTTTTGATGTTGTTCAATAAACATGCATTTTATCTCGGGATGTCTTGAAATTTTCTTCACCCCTTCTTCATTCTGCAATGAATGAGTGCACCAGCTTTCTACTACGCCACAGCGCCACTGTAGCGGTTGGGAGGTGTATTGCACATTGGTAGTACATCTCGAGATAAAATGCATGTTTATTGAACAATAACGGATATACAAACACACGGCAACCCCCGTACACCTTCCTAACATCTGTGCCTATGAGGTGAGTACATTACATGTTTGATTTGAAAGTTTATGGAGACGTGAATCGGTCTAGACCGGGAACAACCACACGAAAAACGGGGTTCGTTCTCAAGACGTTCATGCAATGAACGTCTTGGTCCAAGGCTATTACTCTAAATGAAAAGAGAAATGCATTATGTATTTATGTGTATATTTATGTGTTCTGTAAATTGTAAAAAAAAAAAAAAAAAAAAATAAATATTTATTGTTACATTATTGGTGTGAGAATATATTCAATCAAGAAAATAATAATAATAATAAATAAAAATTCTAATTCTAATATTAATAAGTAATAATTATTATTATATGTTAGCAACCCAACTTGCTGGTTTTAAAGAACCCAGCAGTGTAGTCAATATGAACCCTTAATTGAGTTATATGAACAACCCAGTTGGGTTGTATAAACAACCCAATTGTTGTATTAAGGGAACCAACCCAATTTGTTGGGTTAAATTAACCCAGCGTGTGTTCTGTCCAATATTTAACCAGCGCTGGGTTGGGAAACTACCCAAATTGGGTTGTTTTTAACCCAACATTTTTAAGTGTGATTTGTACAGAGGAAGAGATTGCACTGATCCACTGGTGTTTACTTTCTCTCTGAGCATCTCTGCCTGTAGATGTTCAGCTGAGGGAATACGCTGCTCAACTGTTGAGCCGACTCCCGTCAGGAGCTCATTACGCTATATACATTTTTTCTTTTATATCGGCCTAGCAGTTTGGGCCACTGAAACAAATAGTGCGGTCACAGCATTACAGATAATCAGATAGGTAATCAGTAAAGTTAATCATTTCACTTTGATGTGGCCATGAATAAATTAATTTCAATGTTTTGCCTGTTTACCCAAACACAAATTTTGAATATGTCTATGCTATTTTCACAGTTAAAAAGGTCTTTGTTGTCATTGTACAGAGACAATAGGCTGAGATTTGCTTGTACAGCACCTAAAAAATTCACTGTGTATTCATACGCACACCCAGCCTTGCTTTCAATAAAACACACTCACATTCTATAATTGTGATCAGTAAAATATATGAAAACAATATAAAACACAATTTAAAAATGACAGTTGTTGCTCTAGTTTATTTTGTTTAAATGGATAAATCTTCGTATTTAAAAGTACCGCAATGTTCAGCTGTCAGAAATTAAAATCAGTCTCCTCTCTTTACTTGTTATTCATTATCATATTTGCAGCAACAGTGTTGCTTTTGGCTGTGATCAAACTTTTTTATATCACTCATGCTCTCTCCATTAAAGCAACCTGCACCTCTTGGCTGAAATCAGCGGCCGTGTGCGGAAGCATAATCATATGATGCCAAACACCTCTTTTTATGTGAAAGCGCACAGAGCACAAAGCTGAGAGTCGGACTTGATAAACCAAGTTGAGTTGGCTTTAGGTTTTGTTAAGCCAGAACATGAACACAAAGCCTGGCTATGTTGAGCCTCCTTCACAGTACAGGCCTCAGACATGTCCATAACCCTCATGTTCTACTATTTACTGTAGATGTTACCTTGAGCTGGAGGTGTGCTGTCCTTTCCACTGGTGGATCTCTCTCTCTCATAGGATTTATCTGGAAACACAACAGCTCTCTTAATAAAAGAAGTAGTGAACCTGATGAATATGAAACCTTAATAACATAAAACATTACTAGGTCTACAGATGGCCTCGTCTGTGTCTCTCCTAATGTTTCCCACTGAGCTCTGCCCCATTTGAAATCAGAAGAAGGGAAGCTCACATGTGGAAAGACATGGCCTCCGAGATGTAGAATGTGTGTTGTAGAAGATAAACACACATGTCAGGGCCGATGACTTGTATCCTCAGAAGAGACCTGTCCTGTGATTGTCAGCCTCCTTTCATATTTAAGCTGAAAATCACAGGGCATATCTGAGGATAGAAGTCTGCAGCTCCAGCATGATATGTAAATGATGATATGATGGGCTAAACACCAAATATGTGTTTAAATAAAAAATGATGTACTTATAGTAAAATAAAATATAAACAACTAAATAATAAGGCAAAAAGGTGAACTTTATTTCAATCTAGGCCTGTTTGAATGTCTGCCCCCCAAGGATTCTGTTGCAAAAAATTCTGGTCCTGCAGTAGACCCAGTGTTGATGGTGTTACTATATTGTGACTCTTTTTCATCACTGGTAGGAGATCAGGCAGGACTGAATGTTTAGGTTCCATCAGGAGCTCAGACAGTACAGTACTTTTATTGTTAATTTCCTGAGGTTTCTTGTGTCCTGCACTGAGCTGAATCTTAAGTGAATAAAAGCTGCTTTTCCAATTCTGCCTAATTCTGCCTTTGTGATTATGTTATTGTCCCTTGTCATCCTCAAGCTGCAATAGCTATGTATCTTTCAGTGTTATCAACATTTTTAACAATGTCAACAACAAATATACATATAAAGGATTCAAAAGAACATGACTACAATTGTATAAATGATACGTTTATGAAGCATTTCAAATAACTATTTCCAATCTTTTAAATTCCACCAGTTAATCTTTACTGTTATTTAAGAAATGTAAAAAAAAATGCAATCAAAAAAATGCAATCAAAATACATATGAAAAAAGAATAAAATTACTACCCAATAGTTGTCACCTTACTTGATGAAGGTGTGGAGGATGTTGAAAGTCTGGAGGATGTTGAAAGTCTGGAGGATGGTGAATGTGTGGAGGATGAAGGTCTGGAGGATGATGAAGGTGTGGAGGGCGTAGAAAAAAGGTGTAGAAGCAGCCATCTGGTCGTCGTCTTCATCCAAGTCTGATTGGTCACTGTCCTGAGCTATTTCCTCTGAGGAGCACAGTAACCACATGGATAAAAGTATTGAATACACAGTCATCAGTACATGACAGCAACATCCCACAAGAGGTCAAAACGTAGGCTGCGCAACTAAGAAGAATGGGACTATGATAAATTAAAGAGAGAAACAAATGAATACAGTTACCACAGAGGTTGTTTTACCTTGCGGATCAATGGAGATCTCATCCAGAGTTTGTTCCTTGAACTCTGCCATTTTCCCTCTTTCCAGGGCCATCAACATTTTGCTGACCTTAGCCAGCTGTAATGTTCCTTCAGGCAGCCTGTAGTATTGGCAATGAACTCTTATGTCATGATCTAAGAAATCTGCAAGGTTGTCCATTTCATTGTCCTTGAGATTGAGAAGATGGAACATTGTGGCCATGTGTTTCCTGAGCTTAGAAAAGTCAGTGCCCCTGGGTTACTGGCCCCACAGGATTGAGCTATCTGTCGAATAACATCCGATCTCCGAAAGTGCGTTAGTGCCTGTGGCCTTACAAACATGAATTGATTGCTGTCTGGAACTTTGCAGTCATTACGAGTCTTTGCAAGGAGCTCCACTGATGCCTGCATTTCTGGGGTGAGGAGCAATGGGACTTTCCGTCCTCGTTTCCCTCTTATCTCTATCCTTTGAAAATGTTCACACAGTGTCTTCTCCAGGTCAGTCAATGCCAGCTCCACATCAGGATGAGACCAGGTCTGTCGTGCTGTGAAAGAACTGACAGACAACCCTCCCCCTTTCTTCTGCAGTTAAAAATAAGTAACTCACTGAGTGTAA
Organism: Epinephelus cyanopodus; assembly: GCA_026686955.1. NCBI lineage: Eukaryota > Metazoa > Chordata > Actinopteri > Perciformes > Serranidae > Epinephelus > Epinephelus cyanopodus. Next base: position 791,255 of record CM048915.1, read on the forward strand.
GTTTTGCAGATTCTGACCAATTTTTCTTGCTTTTTTCAAGTTCAAGTTTTTGTTGGAAATCCTTTCTCTTTTTATCAATACATTGATGCATCTTTTTCACGTCCTCCGTGAAGGGCAGGAGCTGTGGCCTGTTCCATTTCGCCTCAGTGAGTGTCCTGAGGGCCTGCGATGAAATGCATTCATTCCATTTTGTGTTGCATATCTGTCTGAACACCTTTGCATTGTGAATGGCCTCCTTGTCACCTGACATCATGCCCTCACATTCGAGAATATTGGCCAACTTTTTAAGGCTATGGCCTAATTTCAACGCTAAGGATGGTGTTTTGTCAGTCTCAGTTTCCTCGCTAAATCCAGCTACCACCTTTACAGCTTCAATCACGTGAGAAAAATTGGCTGGTGCAAAAAAATCAGACATTAACTTCAAATTCTGGCTCTGCTGTCCCTGTAGGAGCAAGCGACCTGACTCGCACATCTTTTGTCGAACATATTCATGCTTTGTGATATCATGACCATGTTTGTTAAACAGATGTTCACCCAACTTGAATATGAGCCTTTCATTGCGGACAGCATGTGCTACATCATCTTCATTCATAGAAAGAACCAATTTCCAGAGCTGCTCATTGACACTGTTTGGAACTGGCTGAGTGTATATGCATAGAGGGTTTGGACCCCTAGACTTTCCTCTTTTGTACCCCTCAGCTGTCCTCTTTAGGTGGCAGATCTTCATGTGTTGCCACAGTGATTTTCTTTTTAGATAAGCCTCGCAGTTTATACAGTGCATATAATCAGAAGGCTTTACAGGATCTTTTGGTTGCTGACAAGGTATCACAATCCCATTTCCCTTTTTGAGCACATCACTATTGTGGATATGGTTCCCCTTATTCCTTAAGAGAGCTAACTGAATCCTTCGCTCTTTAGAGCCTTTTGGAAACACAATTGCTCTAGCCACATCTAGCTTGTCTTTATGTTTAGACTCTAAATGACAAGCCATTTTAAGGTTTTGAACAAAATGTACAATAAGATGTTTTGTTGTACAATCTGCCACCATCAGGTTTTTTTTAAATGTTTAACTATCACAGACTTGTCAGAAGATGATCCACTCTCTTTTGATGTCTGAGAACACCTTTTCTTGCAAGGTACATTGACTTCCTCAGCATGATCTGGAGATCTTTTCTGGGATTTTCTCTTACTCGTCTTTTTTTGTCGTGTGACGTGAGCTGCATCATCGCTGTCCTGACATGTCATGACAGTGACAGAATCATCTGTTGAAGACGGTCCACTCTCTTTGCAGCCAGGAGATGCGTTTTCTTGAGTAGGACAGATACTTTCTGATCTGAATGTGTTTTTTGCACTTTTCTCTTCCTTTTAAGTTTGACATCAAGTGAGCTATCACTGTTGGTTGCTCCACATTCAGGGACATAGTCATCCTCACTAAATTCAAAACTTGATTCCTCTGACACCAACCCGAGAGCTTCTCTGTCCAGCTAAAAAACAAGAGGTTAAAAGTCAGATTTCTAAGTCCTGCTTGGTAAGTATCTGAAATCATTTTTTTCACAGCAGATCTCATTGTTTGAGAAAACACTGACATGCTCACTGTCAACCTGAACAGGTAAGTACTCTAAATAATGCTAGTTACAAGCAATAGTAACTAGAATTCCCACTACACATGAAACAGTTACTGGTTTCACACTATATCACTAGCATTACATTTTTGCCATTGCTATTTTACAGTGAAGATTATTCATGTGTATCTATATACATGTACTGTATAGTAGTTTGGTAGTAGTAGTAGTTTGTCTGACATTAGGTTCTCCAATGGCATCAATCAGCAGCTGCCTCTCTGTGAGAAGACTAATGTCTTTCTGTTATGTGTCAGTGTAAACACGGCAACATCTTTGACTGTGCACCTTTTTAACTATAGGCCAGTGGGTGTGAGCAGGTTTGTCACAAAGAGTAAACCCACTGAAAATATGTTATATATGTTACAGTGATCACAAGATCACGGAGTGAGCTGTAGCCACTGAGCATCTGTTAGCTCAGGGATCACAGAGGCTGCAGCACAGTCACTGACTGAAGCTTCTTACATGGCTACAGCTAACGCTGTAGTCATGTGATCACTCTGAAACACAAATTTTAACACTAACATATATAACATATTTTCGGTGGGTTTACTCTTTGTGACAAACCTGCTCACACCCACTGCACTGGCCTATGGTGTAAAAAGCTGTGAGGCTACACTGTCAAACATGTTGCAATGTTTACACTGACACACAACAGAAAGACATACTTTTCACACAGAGAGGCAGCTGCTGGTTGTTGCTGTGCATGCAGCAGTCACATGTTGTAGTAGTGTGAATAACATAGAATTGAAGTAAACAAATCTGTGTCATGGACCTGCCTCATTTACCTGATCCAGCTAATTAGTCAATATCGGAGCCAATATCCGATCTTAATATCGGATCTATATCTATAGGTATTAGAAAGAATTGTGTATAGTAGATTAAGTGGTTATCTAGACAACTTAAATATTCTTGTCCCATCTCAGTATGGCTTCAGGAAAAAAAAGTACTACTTGTATGGCAGTTCTTGATCTTATTGAAAGTATAAATGATGCTATTGAAAAAGGTGAATGCGGCATTGGTATTTTTCTGGACCTGACAAAGGCGTTTGACACTATCGACTTTGAGATTCTGTTGAACAAATTACATCATTATGGTGTCAGAGGTATTGCACTCAGCTGGTTTAGAAGTTACTTGTATGGAAGACAACAATATGTGTCTCTAAATGGCCACAAATCATTAAGTAAATTCATCAAATATGGGGTGCCACAGGGCTCTATTTTGGGACCGCTCTTGTTTATCCTGTATATGAATGACTTTGTAAATTCCACCTGTGTTCTTCATAAAATACTGTTTGCTGATGATACCAACTTGTTTTTGTCGCACAAGAGTCCACCTGAACTTCAAGGAATTCTAAATAGGGAGCTCCTGAAGGTGGACTGTTGGTTTAAATGCAACAAACTATCTCTCAATATCAGCAAGACAAATTATATTGTTTTTGGCTCTAATAATAATTAAAAAAAATGCTGAACATGTTTGTATTAAAATAAACGGGCAGGATATTGTTAGAGTAATTTCTACAAAATTTCTGGGGGTCCACATTGACGAGTATTTAAATTTCAAATGCCATATTGATGATTTAACAAAAAAATTGTCTAAATATGTTGGCTTGTTCTTTAAACTAAGGAATTTTCTTCCACTTTCAGCACTCCTTACTTTATATAAATCTCTATTTGAGCCGCATATAAATTACTGTAATATTATTTGGTGCAACACTTTTCCTAGTCACCTCAAAAAATTAGAGGTGGTCCAGTGGTAATGCTTCAACAGGTCCCTTTTTCCGCAAGTATGATCTTCTGAGGCTTGCTGAGTGCAATGTCTTTCATAATGCATGTACAATGTATCAGGTTGTTCATGGGTTAAACTGCCAATTATGTCACCTTGTTCCAGTCTGCCTCCCTCTGCACATGTATGACACCAGGAAAAAACATCTTATTATGGGAAAAAAACGAAGGCTTAAATGCACCAGCTTGAGCATTGTGAGCAGAGGACCGCAGATATGGAACGAGCTAGAAGACGATATTAAAATGTCACATTCTGTCTTCCTTTTCAAAAAGAATCTAAAGAGGAAGCTGTTATCTACATATAAGGAACTGTGAACTCATGCCCCAGGTTTTTTGATCTGATTTGTATCTTGTAAATTTACATTATTGATATGCTGATATTTTGTTTGTTTGGTGCCTGATTATGGAGTATCTGGGGCACTCCTTGACTTTTTGATACTTTTGATACTCTTGATACTTCTGATGCGGATGCATGATTGAATATATGTTCAGAGGAACATTACCTATGGTAATATCGGACTGATCTAGTGTCTGGGGATTGTTTGTTTGTATGTTTCTTTTTTTTGTGTATTATGTCTAATGTTCTATTTGTGTTTTATGTTGGGTCCCCTCCTAAAAGCTTTGGGTAGCTTACTTGGGGTGTCCCCTTCACACATCCAAATTTGTGATGCATTTATTGAATGGTATCGGTATTATTTTGATGTGTGAATAAAAATCAAATCAAATCAATCAAATCAAATCTACGCATCCCTGTTTAAAGGGTGTAACAGGGCTTACTGCTGTATCCTGCTGACGAAGTAGAACCAAGGTCTTCCTCTCCTCTTTTTGCCTCTCTGCCTGTGCCGCCTCGTAGCAATTTTCACACGTCATGGTGTGATTTGAGCTTCTGTATATAAAGCATATACTTTTTGCCTGTGAAACACCAAACACCTGTAAAAATGAAGTTCAAATGTTTTTCACATTTGTTCAGTAAAAGCTATACGCCTTTTCTATTTTGGCATTTAAATCTAATTTGAGGGGACCATGTAAAGAGCCAGAGCAAAGAGAAGGAACAACACATAACAAAGGATCTAGACTAGAAACAACACTGAACAACCATGGCACCGGAGATGCAGAAATTGAACCACTGTGCTGAACACCATGTGCTTACCTTTAGTTGTCTGACCACAGCATATAAAAATATTGTGTCTTAAATGGAACAGACAGTATGAGTCTGTTCAGACACTATGAGACTGTCTGAGCAGATTCATAGGAGTCAAAACCATCAACTCTGAGTTTATGGGAGGCCACCAATCTGATCCTGGTGTTTGTGTTATCCTGTGGAGTCTGTTCACTTTCAGTCTTATCTGGTGATTTTACTGGTTTAAATGTTACTTGTAAGAAGATGGCATAACCCACCTCCTCCTCATGTTCAGGCTCACTGCTACCATCAACATCTAAAAATAAAAATCACAGAAAAGGTAAATGTTAAATCAGCTGAGGTTGAGCCTCTCACTGACCAGTTGGAGTCGTCCAGTCTTTGTGTACTAGATGTTGTTACTTGTTCTGAGGTTGTAATCATGGTCAATGTGTTAGTTGCATTGATTCAGTTTAAAGGAGCAGTGAAACAGAAACTGAGTGATGAGCTGCTTTGAACGGGAAAGCAGAACAACATCATCTTAGCTGCTTCAAAACATGACCATAGAAAAAATTGATATCGGTTGGTGTTTGTTTTCTCTTGAGTACTTTCACCACCTTCTTCATATTTTTTAGACTATGTTTTCTGCTTTTTCTGATCTCGCTGTGTCTCTACCGTATGCTAGGTATTATATTCTTTCTAATTTTACTATGAAGCACTTTGTGAATTCTTTCTGTGTAAAGTACTGTAAAAAAAATAAACATTACTTACTTACTTACTTCTCTGTTGTTGAATAGACCTTTAATTTGAAGCTACAATTTTTCAACCACTGAACAATTGTGCTCCTGCACACAAACACTCCTCCTCTGTCCGACTCAAACAGCTGATTTGTGGATCATTACTGTGTGAACCCAGGGTAAGCTTGTGTACAGTTATACAGTAGTTTAAGGGTTCACAAACTGTAGCTCCAGAGCAAAGGTCTGTTTGATGGTGAGACATGGGAGAAAATACTCAAATAAAAGCATTAACTGATATTAGGTTTTTTTTCTTCTTTTTTTCATTTAGCTGACATGTGTTAGTGGAGGATCCAGTACACAGCAGCTCCTCACTCAGCTTGCAAATTATTGCATAATTTGGTTACACAATAATTTATATGATTAAATATATAATTATGTCAAAATGCAAACTAACTGAATAATGATGATATACATTTACTAAAGACTAACAATAACACTAACAGTAGCCTTTAACAGAGGGTTGTGTGCTCAGCTGTCCAAGTTACGTTTCCCATCATTACTGAATCAAGATTCAATATTCTCTTTATTGTCATTCAGAAGAAAACATCAAAGATGCAGAGTAGAACAAAAGTACAAGCATGGCTTGATAAAAAACACAGATAAATAATAAACAGAATGCAAAGAACGATTCAATACATATACAAGTTACACAAATTACTTTCTGGATTGCATTATTACTTTCATACCTGCACATTCAGAGCTGAGTCCTGTGGATCTCAAACTCGGGCCATCCTCCTGTCAGCACAGACACAGTCAACATGTCAGATTACATACAGCAGTCAAAGTAATAACAGCAGTATTCAATCATCTACAACAATAATAGTCATTACTTGCTATTTTGTGATGTTTAATTTTTTTTTTTTTTGATATCACCAATATTCATCTCCAAAATATTATCAAACCACTAACTCAAGTATTGTTCACTGTTTTCCACAAAATAGATCAGATTCTGGCATCACTCAGTGAAAAAAAGGCAATGTAACTTCACTCAGCAGAACACTTCACATTCACATCACAATAGCCAATTTCTGGATTGAGAAATGAAAAATGAGCATAACAAGTTTCACAGAGTCTCTCTCTCTCATCCACGCAGTCTGTGTCACATGAGACATGAAGCCGCGACCAGAGTTAAAAAGTACAAATGGTTAAATCCCGACCAACACTCTCCGTTTATATCCGGTCTTAAGACCTGGCCAATAATGTAGCACGTGAAGCTAGCTTTATGTTCAGCTAACATTAGCTTACAAAGGCTAACCCACACAGCTAACTTCCTAAACTGCATTTTGCAACGTCATTCTCTATTTTCATGCTGGACACAATTGTACAGTTGTTATAAATGTAACTCAAGAAGACATGATGAGCCCATTTCATTAACTTAATACTCACGTCTCCATCACGAATCCAGCTCTGCTGTTTCCCTCCTGCTCCTCTCTGCCTCCGGACGCACTCTGACGTCACTCGTCAGGCACAGGTGCGCGAGTCAACAAAGGGGGGCAGTGGGGGAGGGGCATGGTAATAATAATAATAATAATAATACATTTTATTTAAAAGCGCCTTTCTCAACACTCAAGGACACTTTACAGAGCATTAAAAACAATTAAAATCACAATGAAAATAAATAAAAACAACCAACAAGAGTGATACAAAGTAAAAATGGACATGGGCAATTGTCCCGATGGGGACCTCAAAAATCAGGTTGTGTGTGTTAAGACAGTAATCAACCAGAGTAGGTGGAAGGACTACAGCTTCATAGTAATAACCAATACTCAAGTTGTAAAAAAAAAAAAAAAAAAAAAAAATCAGGGGGGATGGTGGATTTTATCACAGAGGGACATAATTTGTGCAGCGCAGAGGGTCTGCCATAGCACCACTGGTCTTACATAGTTAGGGTCAAATGCACAGGAGAAGTGCAAAATCATTTCTTCTTCTTCTACTTGGGTCAACGGATGATACTAATAATAATCAAAGTCAATTTTGCTTTTAGAATATTGAATTATAGTGTATTTTTCAAAAAAGCAGTTAGTGGTATATGATCAAAACTGGTATCTAAGGGTTAATTTTTAATTGTGATTAATTAAATCATATAAATTAACCCTATGGGCCCTAGGCCTTTTTGGGGTATTTTTACTGCCTTTACTTTTAAGCTCATATCACAGTCAGTATAAAGGCTACATACACATGCTATATCTTGGGGGGGAGGTTTCAGGATAATCTGGGCTAACCAGATTTGCCATCGTTACATGTCCCTCTATGTGCCTGTATTTTATATTCATTTTTTTATCAATGAAAAAAACAAATCTGTGTTACTAAATTCTTACATTTGTACATGTATCTCACCATAGCAAGTTGGAAGTTGACAAATTCTGCCATATGTGAAGAGGGGAGACTCTCTGGAATCTGGCAATATAAGAACCATGATGCTGGGACATTCTGTCACTTCACAGTTGTCCAAAACGTGGTTTGTGCCAGGCGGACATGATTGCCAGTATTTTTTTCATTATTGCAAGAAATTCCACTGACTCATTCACAAGTCAAAAATATGTTTTATCTAAAAGAAACATGCCATATTTACATCTAAGTGTCTCTCTCAGCTTTAACTGATATTGTCCAGCACTTCAAGCCTTCTTACTGTCCTCTTGACAGCATCCCACCTCATCTTTTTAAGGACGTTTTCCATATCATTGGGCCCTCTGTTATGGATCTGATAAATTCATCTTCGTCCCAGCTGCCTTTAAACATGCTGTGGTCCAGCCAAAAACATAATCTTGACCCCACAGTTTTATCCAACTTTAGGCCTATCTCCAAGCTTACTTTTCTTTTTTAAGGTCTTGGAGAAGGTGGTTAATTAACAGCTGCAGTATTTTATTGATCTAAATGGCATTTCCAAGAAGTTCCAGTCTGGTTTTATGTCACGCCATTGCACAGAAACGGCGCTTTTAAGAATTTTAAATGACCTTCTTTTAACAGTTGACTCTGGTAACTCTGCGGTCTTGGTCCCTCTGGATCTGACAGCTGACTTTGATGCAGTGGATCGCAACATTCTCCTGTCTCGCTTAAACACCTGTGTGGGCATAAAGGGTACTGTTCTTAAGTGGTTTCAGTCCTACCTGTCAGACAGGAGCTTCTCTGTCCAGCTTTGGCCACTTCCCCCCTGAGCTGTGGGGTGCCTCAGGGTTCTATTTTGGGTCCCCTCCTCTTTTCGATATATATGTTGCCATTGGGATCCATATTTAGAAAGCACAATGTCTCATTTCACTGCTTTACAGATGACGTACAAATCTATCTGCCTTTAAAAACAAATGAGCAAGCCTCTGTTCAGGTGTTATTAGACTGCCTCAGTGATATCCGATCTTGGATGGAAGTGAACTTTCTCTCCATGAACAAAAATAAAACTGAGATTATTTGATTCAGCCAACAAAATCTGTTAGATGGGTATGACAGCGCTATTGGCACCCTTAAGTCTCACTGTCACCCTTTTGCAAGGAACCTTGGTGTTATTTTGGACAGTAACTTTAGGTTTGATAAGCAAATAAGCTCTATTGTCAAAACGAGCTTCTTCCAGCTAAGATTATTAGCTAAAGTAAAGGCTTATCTCCCCAGAAATGTTTTTGAGAAAGTTATTCACACCTTTGTTACATCACGCCTAGACTACTGTAACTGTTTGTTGGTCTTGACAAGTCAGCACTGCACCGTTTACAGGTAGTCCAAAATGCAGCCGCCTGCCTGCTAACTGTAAAGAAATGGCATGATTACATCAGTCCCATCCTTGCATCTTTGCACTGGTTGCCTGTTAATTTTAGGATCCAGTTCAAGGTTTTACTAATTGTTTTTAAGTATTTAAATGGTCTGGCACCACCTTATTTATCAGAGCTTGTACAGCCTCACAGTACTTCTAGAGCACTTTGGTCGTCAAACCAGCAAAACATTACTGAAAACCCATCTTTTCTCCTTGGTGTTCAGTCCCAGCTAAGCGAGAATCCTTGGCTTTTACTCTTTTGTTTCCTTTTTTATTCTAATTTTAGTTGTTTGTTTTTTTTAATTGAGTTGTTACTATTTCCTTTATTGTTTTATTTATTATGATATTTGTGTATGATTATATTGTATTTTACTAACTGTACAGCACTTTGGTCAACTGAGGTTGTTCTAAAATGTGCTTTATAAATAAAGTTTGACTTGACTTTTATAAGATTATAGATAAATATTAATAATATTATTCCTCACTATATGAAGTGACTGATAACAAGATCTGAATAATGGATTGTAAAGAAATTCGTCAGGTTTTTGTTTTGTAGACAATTGATTTGTATTTACAACGTGATTGGATGACAGCACAATGATGTGTGTGGTATCACTGGAAAGCTCTGGTCCTGCGCTTTCATGTGATATGCATGGCATTTCGCAAGTAATCCATCTAAGAGTAATGTGTGTACAAAGCTGTATGAAAGCTTTATTATACATCATTTTAGTGTGATTTTATCATTTTTTTTCGCTGTGAAAACATTGGACTACAGACAAGTGCTTGCCAGTTGTATCACTGAATACAGCAAAAATACAGTAATGACATCTTCAGCCATGTCTTTATAGATGGATCCACATTGCACATGTTTTATCCATATCAAAACTAGACTGATGATGAACATTTTCTCCTGTTCATGCTTCTCTCTCCTCTCTTCATGATGTACTGCTCCTCTCTCCTTCCCATTCAATGGGAAGGAGAGTTGCTCTGACAACTAGTGTGAACACTTGTATTTGAACATTCAGTTGCAGTTATCATTTTTGTTAATTCACACACTGTGACTCTTAGCTTCTCTGCTAACAGGATAAGCACTAACAACACTGATTAGGGCTCGCAATGATCAATCAGGTGCAGTAACTGTTAATTCACACACTGTGATTCTTTGTAGCTTATCTGCAGACAGGACAGCCAGTGCTAACAAGCACCAGTTAGGCCTACTAATTTATTGTTACTTCACACACTGTGGTTCTTGTAGCTTATCTGCAGACAGGACAGCCAGTGCTAACAAGCACCAGTTAGGCCTACTAATTTATTGTTAATTCACACACTGTGACTTGTTTTTCTGCTAAGAGGACAGACAGAAAATCGACCCACGAGGCCTTTCTCTTTCAAAAGACTTGCTCTTGGAATTTCCATTTGATTTTTTACTATGTTGCACATCAGCACCAGTAAAGGAGGACGATACACATAAATTGCACAACGCAGGTTGAATAGTATGGCAGCAGCCATTTAGTGTAAACAAGAGCCGGTACAAAACACAGACCCAGAGGAAGTGACGCACGGTAACTATAACAACCCCACCGTACATAGCAGAAGTGACGTATGGTCACTATGACAACCACAAACACTACTGGCGTCACCCCTTTTTCTCACAAAACACATAATCCCCTCCCCACTACCAACAGCACAACAAAAATACATGGAACATGGAACCGGCATGGTGCAGGCAGGGGCTCCGCAACGACATCGATGCGAGGAGGGCAAGGAGCAGGCGGGGGCTCAGCAATAGCCGGAGGGATATCAGGACAGTGCGGGGCAGGGATGTTCACGTCCTCATCAGACACAAGATCCCCTGCGAGAGTCCCAGAGGCCAGGCCGGGACCCTCCACCTTGTAACAGTCACACAATCTAACTCTGTAGGAGGTACGACAAAGTTGAGTCCCCGTGAACTTCTGGATATTGCACTACGACCCATCCACGCTTGTGACAAGGTACCTGTCATGCGCCCTTGACTTGTTCCTATCGCCGTACAGGTACACCAGGTCCCCGGACCGGATGGCAGGACGCATGGCCACACGACCAGAGGGCACCTTCGACTTCACACTGTACGGATGGTTGGCGACACGCTCCAAGTGTTGTTTCAGGATGAGGTCCTGATCGACCACAGGTAACTGCCTATGGGAGAACTGGTAACGCTGAAGCAGCATTTCCCAGGAAGACAAACCCACGTGACCTAACACAACTTTTCAGGTGGGCTGTGGCGACAGAGAGTAACGGGGTAACAGCCACCGGGTTCTTGTTGACATTCTTGGCATTACCCACTTCAACAACCAATCTGTGTGCGGCGAGGCCCACATCCCCTGCCAAGGCAGCAAAGCCAGGGGCAGGGTCAGTCCTGATTACAGCAAAGGGGCCGTCGAGAGGGCACAGGCCCACACATAAGCAAGTCAGAGCCTCCCCGAGAGTTTCTCTATGCTCGTCGTCGATGAGGCACGCCAGTGTGAAAGACGTGACACACTCCCGGACAACTGGAATGAACTGGCGGTCCTGCCTCAACACATCAGCTGCAAATGGGGGAGCCGACGACCTCCGGTGGTCACTCATAGACTGGTCGGAAACAAACACAGGGGCTTTCCTCAGCGCCGCACACTGGTGGCAGCCACCAGAGACATGTTGCACAGCAGAGTCCATATCCAACGCGTAGAAGAGGTAAGAGGTAAAATTGAGCCACATTTTCCATAGAGAAAGTGGCCCAAAAAGACTTTACCTTAAAAACATCCAAAAATAATGTTCTAAAATTATGTGGATTTAATATGTTGTATGGGAGGCCTTAGTTGATACTATATCCGATTTGGGGGTAAATCGGGATAAAAATGGCCACACAAGGCCAAAAAAGACATGTTTTACGTGTCAAAGGTCAGCCCAATGTTTGCCAGGTAAAGCTGAGAGCCTTTCTTAATGAGAAAAGTGGCCGAAAAATAAACAAAGGCCAAAGAAAAAGGTGGGAAACTGTCTTTTCTTTAATAATTCATCAACTCTTCGGAAGAGGGGGCTGACATTCGGATATGTGCATCAGGGCGCCAGAGGCAACCACGGTGCCGAATTTCAGACCCGTGCGACCTTAGGAAGTGTCAAAGGTCACTGTTCAGCCTGTGATTTGGGCCTGTGAGGCCTGCTTTTTTTGGAATAAATCACAAACTCTTTGAGGCAGGGGCCTGATATATGAGTATTTTAATCGGGAGACCAGGCACATCAACTGTGTCGAGTTTCAGACCTGAAAAAAGAAGTAGCCGAAAATGAACAAAAGTCAAACAAGGCCAGCAAAGCTGTTTTTTTTGAATTTCTGCCTGATTTTGGACTATGTCGTGCGCCACAGAGCCTTCTGCAAGGATTTTCTCATCTCGTTGCAATACGACTACCGCAGAGCTAGTTAGCTTTACAGAGTGTCTACAGACTTGGGACTCGGGGAGACTGATACAGGTCTTACGTAAGGCCCACCGCCCAAGTTTCACATGGTTCGGTCCATTTTTGTGGCCGTGGCAAGCCTTAATTGGTTCAAAAATGCTAACCTTTAGAGGCCTGCCCCTCGGAAACTACTGGGCCGATCTGCACTGAACTGATGTCTATGCACTCGTCTGGGGCCCTCAAACAACATAGAAATTCAGACTTCTACGACTTTTAGAAAAGTTTTCCTCCAAACCCTCCCCTCTGGTCAAAGGGTGTAAGAGGCCATAAGTCTGAGAGGACCTGATTTTGAGTTTCTGAAACAGGCAAAAAAAAAAAAATCTACAGGACTTTGGGGTTTTTTGTTCCGGATTATCGTTTAGGGCCTCCGGGGGGTCCTCTGTTCTGAATCTGGGACCCCTGGAGTCAGAGGTCGCCACGCAATGGCAAAAAAGACACATTTCTTTAAAAGTACTGTCTTTTCTTTAACACTTTGAGGTAGGGGGCTGAAATTGGAGTCTGTGCTTCAGGATGCCACAGATGGACAGGGTGCAAAATTTCAGACCCATGTGACCTTGGGAAAGGTCAAAGATCAACACTTTTGGGGTGATTTGGACAGTTTTTTCATACGTTTGTTCCAGATTATCGTTTAGTGGCTCCGGGGGATCCCCTGTTCTGAATCTGGGCCCCTGGGGTCAAAGGTCACCGTGCAGTGGCCAAAAAGACACGTTCTTTTAAAAAAGCACTGTCTTTCCTTTAATAATTCATCAACGCTTTGGGGTAGGGGCTGACTTTCGCATATGCGCATCAGGGCGCTGCAGGCGACCACGTTGCCGAGTTTCGGACTCATGCGGCCTTCCCAAGTGTCAAAGGTCAGCCCAATGTTTGCCGGGTAAATTGGGAGCCTGATACTGGTCTTATGTAAGGCCCGTAAGTGTCCCAAACTGAAGGGGGGGGGCAGAAGGACCCCCCGCTGATCGGGACCCTTGCCCATGCGTTTGGGCCTAAGGCGTCCAAAACCGACCGAAAAGTGCCCCAAACTGAAGGGGGGGGCGATCAGGACCCTTTCCCGTACGTTTCGGCTCGTACAATCGAGGTGGCCGAAGAGGAATTATGTTCCCCCAAAACCAACGCATAATGGGCAACTTAGGTTATTTTTGGCCTGCAGAGTTAAAGTGCCTGAATCTGCGTGGCCCCACAGCCATGCAAGGTGTGCCAAAATTCAGCGTTCAGAATACCCCATTCTGAACGGTTCCCTTAGTCTGCTCACCCATCACTTGGCGCGATTTAGCCATGAACATTCTGTCTTGAAAGTGATTATCAGGCCTGCCGGCACATTTGCATAAGGGACATGACTTCCTCAGATGCGCAGGCAGGGCTTGTTTTGACCTGGGGAGCTCAGATATGGCCGCACGCATAGCACGGGCATCCTCCGAGGCCTGCAACTCATCTAGCAGTGAATCAAGGGCTTGTGAGATTTCTGGTTTAATGGATGCCAACGTGCGGGACCGCAGTTCAGTGCCATACCTTCGTTTGGTGAGCTTCGGCAGATCAGCGTGTATGAGGCGGAGCCATGTGAGGACAGCAAAGTTCTCAATTGAGGGCGTTAACTCCTCATCCTCAGTCACAACTTCTCCCATGTGGCTGATGCCGGAATCCTTACACAGTAAGTTGTCGTCAGTAAAACCCATCAGACGTTGATATGGGCCGAGGATAAATTTTAACTCACCCATGTATTGATACTGTGTCCCAGGGGACGGATCTCCAGCACAGGCCGCAGGTATGTTGGCGGTGTGTGAGTCCTGCCTCCCAACCCGGTGGTGGCCAGGGGATCTGGGGCTCGTCCATCTCTTCCTCCTCCGCCTCCGGAGCTGCCACTGGACAACAGGTCCTAAGCCTGCAGGACTTCCCTCCCATGGATGCTTCGTCCAGCTCGCCTGTGGAACCTGCAGGCCCACTTCCAGCTGGCCGTGGTTCTCACCAGTCCGAGCGTCTGCTCGTCCAGCCTGACCCCTCCCCTCCATCCCAGGCTCAGCGCCACAAACCTCGGGCTCCATCGAGTCACCGTCGTTCCTCCAGGCAGTCGGAGGCGCGCACTCGGGAGCAGCGCGCCCCCTCTGTGCTGGTGATTGGGACCTCCATGGTCAGGCACGTGGAAGTGCACAACGGCCGCACCTTCTGCCATCCTGGTGCCCGTGTCAGTGAGGTTGCATCTTCCACCCTCCAGCTGACTGCACGGCACAGCTCGGCCTCCACGCTGGTCCTGGAGGCTGGTATCAACGACCTCAGGAACCAGCAGTCAGAGGTCCTCAAGCAGGACTTTATCTCCCTGGTGGACCGCCTGCTGGACACGGGGAAGTGGCTAATTATTTCCGGCCCATTTCCCCCACCTCGTTATGGTGACGTCACCACCAGCCGCCTTCGTCAGCTGCACCTGTGGCTGAAGGGATACTGCTTGACCAAAAGTATCCCTTTTGTAGATAATTTTATAGCTTTTTTTAAACAGACCCCACCTTTTTAAATGAGACGGCCTTCACCCAAACCAGGAGGGATCACAGCTTTTGTCAGTCAACATCAGGTCACGGACCTGACCGTCCGATCCTGCACCACAGCCACCTCCTGACTCACTGCTCACCCACCTCCTCCCTCTTCCACTACACATTGCACCGCACACACACTTCTCCCTCAGTGGCACCTTATCTGGAACCGGACACACAGGACATTCACACCATAAAAACCATCATTACACTTAGAAAGTTGAAACCCAGGAATGTTTTTAGACCTAACCGTGTTTTTAACATCCATTTGAAAAGACATGAAGAGCGCAAGTTCAGGACAAACATTAAAATGGCAGTGCTGAACTTGCACTCCCTTTTAAACAAACCTTTTATCATAAATGATTTAATTTTAGACAATAACCTTGACAGTATTCTCCTTACAGAGACATGGCTTGGCACCTGTTGTTCTCACTGAGGCTTCCCCACCAAATTTTAACTTTTTATATTCTGTTAGGGGGAGCAAAAGAGGAGGCAGAACTGCATCAGTAACAAAAACCACAATGTCCTTAAATGAAGTTTCTTTTAGCAGTTACACGTCATTTGAGCATCATGCCTTTGTTTTTAGCAGTCCTCCTATCCTTTGCATAACGGTTTACAGACCACCCCAGTACTCCACTTCTTTTATCAGTGATTTCTCTGAATTATTATCAATCATTCACCTACAACAGGATTTTAATAACTGGTGATTTTAATCTACATATCGATAACATCTCGGACCCAGTATTCAGAGAATTTTTAAACCTCTTAAACTGTTTGGATTTTACATATCACACAGCCGACCCACAGCAGAGGGCGCACCCTGGACCTGGTCAAAACCTATGGCCTGTCCATGGGTGTGTCCTCTGTTGTGGATCTGGCTGTGTCTGACCACTTTTGTGTGTTTTTTAACATCACCAGTTTTAACAAACAGGAAGCCCCGGTGAGAACAGTGAGGAAACGCTACCTAACTTCTGAAGTGGCTGTAAATTTTATCCAGATTATACAGAGCACTCCTGCAGAGATTTTACCAGCACCCTGTGATTTTATTGTGGACAATTTTAACAACAAACTCAAGTCAACACTGGACTCAGTGGCTCCACTTTTAATCAAGACAATTAGAACAAAACCTACACCCCCATGGAGAAATCAGGAAATCAAACAACTGAAAAGATACTGCAGGAGTACTGACAGAAGATGGAGAAAATCAAACCTAACAGTCCACTACGAAATATTACGTCAACTTCTCAAAACCTACAATAACGCAGTCAAACAGGCAAGAATTTCCCACTTCAAAAAACGAATCTCTGACAATAAAAACAATCCCATATTCCTCTTCTCTACAATTGATACTTTAACAAACAGTAATTTTAACAGATCACCGAAGACAGCAACCAATGCCCTTTGTGAGGACTTTGCAGACCACTTCAGAAGTAAAATCAGTGTTCTCCCAAGTAAAGCCCACAACCTGCCTTTTAGACCCAATCCCCACACTGTTTTTTAAAACATTTTATGGATTCTTTGATGAATAGCTAATGTATATGGTGAATTGCTCTCTTCAGACAGGTGTCTTCCCGGCCACCTTGAAAACAGCGGTGGTGAAGCCCCTTCTGAAGAAGAGCAATTTAGACCCCAACATTTTTAATAATTATCAGCCTGTATCCAACTTACCATTTTTAAGCAAAACTTTAGAAAGACATCGGGCGAGAGGCAGGGTACACCCTGGACAGGTGTTAACCTAGTCCCCAAATTGCATGTTTTTGGACTGTGGGAGGAAGCCGGAGAGCCTGGAGAGAACCCACGCTGACACGGGGAGAACATGCAAAATATGAACAGAAGGGCTCCCACACCCGGGATTGAACCGGCAACCCTCTTGCTGTGAGGTGACAGTGCTAACCACCACACCACCATGCCACCCCTTATCCAAGTAAATGATTTTTTTTAAATACAAATAACACCTTAGAGAAGTATCAGTCTGGTTTTAGAATGAACCATTAGTACCGAGACAGCCCTTTTAAAGATTTTAAACGACATCAGGTTAGATAACCATAAACTCACAGTCTTGGTACTACTGGATCTAACCGCTGCCTTCGATACAGTAGACCATCACATTTTATTAAATAGACTGAGGCACCTGGTTGGCCTCTCTGGTACTGTTTTTAACTGGTTCATCTGTTACCTTACTGATCGACATTTCTTTGTAAGTACGGATACATGTTCCTCAGGAACCCATGAGATAAAGTTTGGGGTCCCCCAGGGATCAATTTTAGGTCCAACTCTTTTTAATCTCTACATGCTTCCTCTGGGGGACGTCATCAGGAGGCACGGCATCAGCTTTCATAGTTATGCTGATGATACGCAACTGTACATCGCCGTGTCTCCTGATGACACAGGGCCAATTGATGCCCTTTTTAACTGCACCTTAGATATCAAGTCATGGATGGCAGCGAATTTCCTGCAGCTCAACCAGGACAAAACAGAGGTTTTAGTCATTGGTCCTGAAGGCCAGAGAGAGAAACTTTTACCAAAAGTTGGTTTATTTTCCTCAGGATTATTGTTTAGTGGCCCCTGGGGATCCTCTGTTCCGAATCTGGGGTCTGTGGGGTCAAAGATCACTGCCTGGCGGCCAAAAAGACACATTTTACAAACAGTAGCCCAACAGGAGTTTCCTTCCTGGAATTTGAATTTCAAAACGGCGGGAAATTTGAATTTCTTGAATAAACGCTTTGAGCTAGGATGCTGAAATTTGAGTATGTTTATCAAGAGGTCACGGCATTGACTGAGTCGAGTTACAGACCTGGCCTGCTTTTTTTTTCTTCAATAATTCACAAACGCTTTGACACGGGGGTTAAATTTTCTGCTAACAGGACAACTAGTGCTAACAAACACTGGTTGGGCCTCCTATTGATCCCTCAGGTGCAGTTACTGTTAATTCACACACTGTGGCTCTTGTAGTTTTTCTGCTAACAGGACGGCCAGTGCTAACAAACACTGATCAGGCCTCCTAATTATACCTCAGATGCAGTTATGTTCGTCCACACAGTGATGCTTTTAGCTTATTTGCAAACAGGACAACCAGGCTAACACATCTATTTAGTGGAGGTCATTCAGCTGCAATTATTGTTTTTGCCTTTTTAAACAGTGATGCTCTCAAGTTCTCTGTGTACTGGACAATCAGCTGTATTGTTGAATACAATGAATATTGGACCCGTGCGTCTGTACTTTATTTAAGAATCCAAATTGCACATGCTTTATCCATATCAAGACTACACTGTGTTCAATGTTTCCTTTATTCCATGCATTTCTAGTCCTTTGGCTTCTCTTTGTGCTGCTCTACTCCTCTTTCTTCTCTTCATGTTGCTCCATCAACCAGTGCTAACACTTAAATCTCTCAATAATCATTCAGATTCAGTTATCACTTATGTTTGTTCATGCATTGACTGTTGTAGCTATTCTGCTAACTAGGACTAATAGTGCTAACATGTCTATATAGTGATGATCATTCAGATGCAATTATTATTTATTAAGTATACTTATTCACAGTCTGCTGTATTATTGAATATGTAACAAATATACAGGGATGGACCTTCAGCTACATCTGTACTTTATTGATAAATCTACATTGCACATATGCTTTATCCACATCAAGACTATACATGTTTTTTATAAAATGTCACACACCCTTTTAATGATGGTTCACGTAGAGAAACTATAATGTGGTATTAAACTCATGATCAACTTCTCTACCTTTCCCTTGACTCACTGTAATATGAGAATAAATCTTATACTTCCCATTCTGTGAAATGCCCCTTCACTCTTCTGTATTCCAACCTCAACAACATCCTTCAGAGACAATTGTCATATCATCACAACAGGTCTATTCCCTGTGAATGACATTCGGGCAAGTACACCCACAAAAGGATGTGTCTGCAAGACAAACTGAAACATCACAAAACAGCGGGATGGTATCCCTCTGGGACCTTTTAGTGGTACAGCCACATTCTGAAATAACTGATTTGTTGACTGCAGCATTACCGAACATGCATAACAGGAATTTAATGTTATTTTTCTCACTTTCCTTGTCATAAACTGATACCACAAATTAGTGACACTTGGATTATCTGCATGAAATGACAAATCAAACATTTCATTCAGTAAATCCTCATCTTTTTCCTTAAATGTCAATATACCTACAGCATTATAAATACCTTGTCCTCCTATATCATCATCATCATCATCATCAACGGATGCCTCCTGGCGTCCTACCAGGCTTAGGCTTAGGTTAGCAGCGTAAAAGTCTCTTAGCAGGGATGCGTCCAGAATGAGCCTCCTGGAGATCCATGAGCGCTCCTCCAGGCCATACCCCTCCCAATCGACCAAGTACTGGAAACCCCGTCCTCGGGGCCGCACATCCAGAATCTGGGACACAGAGAAGGCGGGGTGGTCATCGATGATCCGGGGGGGTGGAGGGCAACGGCAGGAGGGCTCAGGTCACAGCAAGCGACAGGTTTCAGGAGGGACACACGGAAGGTAGGGTGGATCTTAAGGGAGTCCGGTAAATGGAGTCTGACAGCAGAGGGGTTAATGACTTTGACGACAGTGAAGGGACCAATGAAACGGGGTGACAGCTTACGTGACTCAGTCTGTAATGGGAGGTCATGGGATGATAGCCACACCATCTGACCGGACTGTACTCAGGGCTGGGGACCGGTGTTCGTCCGCTATCCGCTTAGTCCTGGCTGCATTGCGGGTGAGTGAGGCTCTGGCAGTCCTCCACACCTCCTGCAGGCGCCTGGCCACTGCTAGCTCCTGGTCAGGGAATAATGGGGGTTGAAAACCATAGCAACACATGAAGGGCGACATACCTGTGGCCACGCTAGTGAGGGAGTTGTGCACGTGCTCGATCCACGGGATGTGGCAGCTCCAGGTGACTGGATGGTGAGCCGCAACACAGCGCAGCGCAGTCTCCAAACTTTGGTTGGCCTGCTCTGTCTGGCCGTTGGTCTGAGGGTGGTAGCCAGAGGACAAGCTAGCTGTTGCGCCCAGGGACTTACAGAAATCCCTCCAAACCTGGAAAACTGCCACAAAATCCCGTACGTCCCAGACCATCCCTGGCCACCAGAAACTTTGGCGGAGGAAGTGGAGCATTCTCTGGATTCCAGGATGGCAGGTGAGTTTCGACAAATGTCCCCACTGAAGAACCTGAGAACGGGTGGATTCTGGAATGAATCTCCGGTCCAGGGGTCCAGTCTTGGGGTCTTGTTGAGTCTTCAGCGCCTCCTCGAAAACTGCCTCTATCTCTCAGGTGGCGGCGCCGACGAAGCAGGTAGGTGGGAGGATGAGGTCCGGTTCATTAGTGTCTGAAGGAGAGGTGAAGATTCGGGAGAGGGCGTCAGGCTTGGCGTTGCGGGATCCGGGTCTGTAGGACATACTAAAGTTGAATCCGCTCAGAAAAAGTGCCCAGTGGGCTTGGCGGGAGTTGAGGAGCCGAGCAGAGCGCAGATAGGCGAGGTTCTTGTGGTCCGTCCAGATGATGAAAGGAAGGTGTGAACCCTCCAGCCAGTGCCTCCACTCCTGCAGGGCCCACACCACAGCCAGCAACTCTCAGTTTCCCACATCATAATTTCTCGCCTCAGGAGACAGGCGGTGAGAAAAAAACGTGCAGGAATGCAACCTCTGCATCTTGGGGTCCCATTGAGATAGCACTACACCAGCACCGGAGTCGGAGGCGTTCACTTCCACCACAAATTGCAGCGACGGGTGAGGATATTTTAAAACAGGAGCGGAGGTGAACAGAGCTTTCAATCTAGAGAACGCAGAGGCTGCCTCCAGAGACCAGAGGAACGGAGTGTTGGGGGATGTGAGGCGAGAGAGAGGAGCAGCAACCTTACTGTAGTCCCGTATGAATCTCCGGTAGAAGTTTGCAAAGCGAGGAAATGCTGCAACTCCTCGCAGGTGACAGGAGTAGGCCACTCCCTCACCGCCTGGATTTTCGCCGGGTCTGGCTGCAGCTGTCCCTCGGCTATCACATAACCCAGGAAACCCATCGACGAGGTGTGAAATTTGCATTTCTCTGGTTTCACATAAAGGCGGTTCTCTAATAGCCTCTGAAGAACCAGACGGACGTGCTGCCGGTGCTTCTCCTCATCCTGGGAGAAAATGAGAATGTCATCCAAGTAGACAAACACAAACCAGTTCAGCATGTCCCGGAGCACGTCGTTGATTAGGGCCTAGAAGACGGCCGGGGCATTGGTGAGTCCAAATGGCATCACTAAATACTCAAAGTGACCAAGCGGGGTGTTGATTGCCATCTTCCACTCATCTCCCACCTTGATTCTGATGAGGTGGTAAGCATTCCGTAGGTCGAGCTTCGTGAAGATTCTGGCGCTGCACAGGGGTTCGAAGGAGGGATCAATGAGGGGAAGAGGATAATTATTTTTAACTGTGATCTCATTCAGGCCTCGGAAATCTATACAGGGGCGAAGGGAGGCTAAGCTAAGGAGTCCTGAATGTAGGACTCCATGGCCTCCCTCTCAGGATGAGACAGATTGTAGAGACAGCTGCTGGGAAGGGTGGCACCAGGAAGGAGGTCAATGGTACAATCATAGGGGCGGTGTGGGGGTAGGGATAAGGCCAGTTCCTTGCTGAACACAGTAGCGAAGTCATGATACTCTGAGGGAACATTGGTGAGAACAGGTTGGGCTGGGTTGCCATCTGTCGGCGGGAGAAGGGATTGGCGGATCTGAGGCAGTGGGAATGACAATGGACACTCCAGCTGGTTATGGTGGCAGATCTCCAGCTAATTTGCGGATTGTGCAGTTGTAACCAGGGGACCAAGAACTATGGGGGCCTGAGGAGAGGGAATGACATAGAACTGGAGGTCTTCACGATGATTACCGGAGATGATAAGAGTTAAAGGGGCAGTGCGGTGGGTGACATTGGAGATAAGGCGGCCGTCTGTCATCGGCGCCAGAATCGATGAGGGTCTGCAGGGGTAGAGAGTCTCTCTCCCAGAGGAGGCAGGAGGGCACAGAGATCTGTTTAAGAGAGCTGGAGGGGGAAGAGGTGTGGCTCACCAGTGCGCTCTCACTTACTGATGAGCCTTGTCGTTTAACTTATGAGGGCAGGTGGCGAGGAAATGGCCAGCTTGGCCGCAGTAGATGCAGAGTCTCTGAGTGATGCGTCTCTGCCGCTCATTAGGGTGCAACTTCGCCCGCCCCAACTGCATGGGCTCCTCCGGGGGCAGAACGGAGCTGGCAGGAGAGGGTGGCAAAGCAGAGGGTCTTGTCAGGCCGGTAGAGGGAGCCATGCTACAGGGTCTGGATAATCGATGCTGAGTTCTCTCCCTGCGTCTCTCCCTCAAGCGATTATCTATGCGAATTTCTAGAGAAATTAACTCCTCGAGTGAGCCTGGCTCATCTCTGGAGGCTAGCTCATCCTTAAGCTCGTAGGACAAGCCTCTCAAAAATACCCCCTTTAATTCTTGTTCCCCCCACCTGCTCTCTGAAGCTGCAATACAAAAATCAATGGAAAATTCCACCACTGACTGAGACCCTTGAGAAAGAGAAAATAGGCGCTTAGCTGCCTCCTGGCCCTGAATAGGGTGATCAAAAACTCTGCGAAGCTCCTCAGAAAAACTAGAAAAAGAACTTAAAACAGGTGACTGCTGGTCCCAGATGGCTGTGGCCCATTTAGCGGCCTTACCCCGTAACAAACTAATGACATAAGCTATCCTGGCTCTATCGGTGGGATAACTAAAAGGCTGGTGGTCAAAAACTAAAGAACAACATAACAAAAAATCCCTGCAGCTACCAGTCTCCCCAGTGTAAGGCTCAGGAGGGGGAACATAGGGCTCCTTGGGGGGAGATGGAGAGGGAGAGGTGGCTGAGGTGTTAGGAGGGGGAGCCGTACTCACAGTGGGAGTGGAGCCGGATGGCTGGGGAGGTAAGCGGGAGACGAGTTGCTCTGAGAGGTGGGAGACTTGAGCGCTGAGGTCCTGTAGAGAGTCCATGAGACCTTGCAACATGTCCTCATGCTGTCCGAGCCGAATTCCTTGTTTGGTGAGAGCTCTCCTGACGGGGTCTGAGTCTGCTGGGTCCATGTTTGGCCAGAGTATTCTGTGATGGCAGCGAGGTTATGGACCCAAAATGCAGACAGACTGAGGGAAAAGGTTTAACAGTTTTATTGTGCCAGAATAATGCAGAGAACAAAGGAGATCCGGAGTCCAGGTGCAGAGTGAGAAAACCATGTGAGATTGCAGGGCTGTGGGCAGCTGTGTGGCACGGAGGGAGACACTGGAAAAAAAGGTAGGAGAACGAGGGTTAAACACACGAAGAGCAAAAACACAATCAAACTTGCAAGATTACTCAAATCACAGGAGGATCAGAGGAGCCGAGATACCACTGCGTACAGTCGCAAATACTCTGGCACTGAGGCTAGAGTCAGTGGCAGTCTCAAAGCCTGTTGATTGCAGATGACTCTCAGGTGTGCCCACTCAGCCTCAGTGCAGGGCGAGGGAGAGGAGAAGCTTCACAGTTGATTGCAGATGACTCTCAGGAGTACGCACTCAGCCTCAGTGCAGGGCGGGGGAGAGGAGAAGCCTCTGGAGACAGGTAAACACAGCAGCACGCAACCCACACGGGAAGTAAACTCCGGAAATGTTCATAAAATAAAAGCCAAAAGTCCATGCTCACCACATCTACATCTCTTTGGACAAGAAATTTATTTCATTTTCTTCCATAACTCATTACAAAACCCTGGCATTGGAACCTCTGCTCTGTACATGCTTTCCTGACCTCATACTCATATTCACATCCTTGCATGCCTTCATCACAGTAGTGTTAGGAAAAACAACATCATCAGCAACATCCGCAGCCTATAAAAAGTCTTCATCTTGTTCTTGATTCTAGGTTTCATTCAGAGGTGGCATAGCAGTCATAAATCTTGATGTCTTCACTTCAGAATTCAGTTCTGTCATAGCTTGGGTGGACAAAAAGAATACCATATGTCATCAAGGAGAGGTTCAATTTCGCCTCCTCTTCCCCAGTCATCCTGTGTCTGAGGTTCTCGTAGGTCCCGTACAGGTGGGACCGGAGCTCGCTTGACTCGACTGGTGTGGATCCTTGTATGCTGGCCTTTGACCTTAACCGCTGTTCTGGTGACCAACAAAACCTGCGTCGGTGGTCCGTAACGTGGTTCTCCTGGGGTCACCGTTAGACTCCTCACCAACACATAATCCCCCGACTGGAAAGAATGCGTTGCTTCCTCCGCCGGCACTGGAAGGGCATCAGTCACCTGTGTGGAAAACTCAGAAACAAAGTGGTATAAGTGTTTGACATATTCTTGTTGACATTCCTGCAATTGTGTTAAATCAACCACTGGCTTATCATTCATCAAAACTCCCAAAGCAAAAGGACGTCCTATTAATACCTCAGGCGGTGATAAACCAGTGGTTTTATTTGGCATTGCCCCTTTCCACTTGTCCAGAACTCTGCGGGTGATATGGGATATGAAAAGTCCAATTAATTTCTATTGCTGCAGACAATAACTTCATTACCTTAGCTGTAAAAGGTGTGCCATTATCTGAGTCAATTCCAACAACAAGCCAAATCTTGGAATAATATGTTCCAGTAAACACTTAACCACGGTTTGGGCATTTTCTTTATGAGCTGGAAATGCTCCAGGCCACTTAGAAAATCTATCAGCAACAACCAAAAGATAGGAATAACCTTTAAATTTTGGCATATGTGTAAAATCAATCTGCAATTGCTGAAATGGTCCACTAGGTGGGGGCAAATGTTGATGCTTTGGTGCATTCATGTCCGGATTATAACGTCAGCATGTTTCCACTAATTACTTGGACTGACCTAACGTTAGTAGCGTTAGCTTTGCAAGCGAAGGCTGCAGGTAACAGCTTTGCTGTGTTAGGATTATGTTATGTCTTCACTGTGTATTTTCACATATAAGAATACTCGGATGATTTGGGAGTTATGCCCTTTCTCTATCATTTTCATATTGAGACAACATGATCAATATCTTTTTTGTGTCTGTACGTCCAGTGGCTGGGTCTCAGCAGTTAGCATTGCACTTATAGGGGGTCAGTATGTCCTGCACTGTGATCCGCGGAGCGATACACCAGTGAGCAGGCACAGACGTAGCTTGTAAACAAAACTCAGCTGTTTATTTAGCTTAGTGATATCTCCGGATTTTAGCAGCTGCAATGGACGACTTTGAACGTGATTTTGAAGAGTTTCTTGTAGCGGACACAGATGCAGAGCCATACCTGTTTGAGCCGGAGCATATAGATGAGGAACTCCATGTGTTGAATGCTGAGCAGAGATGAGAGAGGCTGAATCCTCTGCTACTATTTTCCTGCACATAGTGGGATTCGGTGCTGCCATCGTTGGGGAGATATATCATCAGGAGGAAAACCGCCGCAGAGAGTGCATCACAAGGAATGAAGACTTTGCAGCAATCACTAATCCTGGCGTGACTGAAACTTTTTTTCATGTTCCTAAGATGAACTGGAAAAAATGCTCCAAGCCTGCAGGAGCTGATGGACAGTTTTCAGTCGGGTGAGTAACATCGTCCATGTCGTCTCTTTGTTTGCCATTTACTGAGTGACTTGGCGTACCTTTCTCAGAGTCAGCTGCAGCTGTTGCTCACTGGTGTATCCCTCCGCGCAAGATGTACTGACAGTGCCATGCTAACCGCTGTCTCAATATGAAAATGATAGAGAAAGGGCATAACTCCCAAATCGTCAGAGTATTCTTTTCACATAATGATGCGGACTCAGCAGATGACTTGTTAACTGTTTATTCCTCCTTACATCGAACGTACATGGCTGCTTCTCATTCTTCCAGTAGCACAACAACGGTTACTACATTACCCAGAATAACTTGAGGCTCACACTACTACGGTAGCCAGATTAGGTTAGATCAGAACAGAAACATGACAGGAGAATTTACTGAGTAATTTTGCTGTTTCCACTATTTACTTGGACTGACCTGATGATAGTTAATCTTCTCGCTCTCCAAAACAAATGCATGCGGTAATTGCCGGCTTTACGACACCAGGCTGTGGGTGTCATACCGCTTCGACCAAAGGGGCCCTATAATCAATGAAAACGAAAAGTTCCGCACAGCTGCTTTAATCAGTGAATCATATGCTATCTTTGGCAATGCTATTCTTCCATCCCCAAATTTCCACAATTCATCAGCATCCTGATAACATCCCCTCTTTTTCCCTGATTTAATTTCAACCTCAGATGCTTGCCTTTGAAATGCAATAAGATCCTTAATTGTAAATGGAGGCCCTAATACTTGTGATGCAATTACAACATTCATCCATGAAGGAAAGTCTGCCTGCAATGCAGCATTTTTTGCACATGTATCAGCTAAGTTGTTGCCTCTAGCAACCTTTGAATCCACCTTCGCATGTCCTGCACACTTCACTATTGCAATGTGTGCTGGTAGCATCACAGCTGCTAAGAGCTCCTTAATTAGAGTTGCATGTTGAATTGGCCTCCCAGCAGTTGTTACAAAGCCCCTGTTTTGAACAACGTTTCGATCCTAGAGGGATCTTCGTCAGGTCTGACCTGACGAAGATCCCTCTAGGATCGAAACGTTGTTTATTAAAGATTGTGGCATGGAGTAAGTGTGCAGGCCCTACCTTTTTTTCATTCATGTTTTGTGCCGGCCTTGCACCTTTTTCGATGTGCGTATAACTACCCTTTGGCACCCAAAGCCCCTGTTTTCCCATATTTTACTAAAATCATGTGCTGCTGAAATGCATATTTTGAGCTGTATAAATTGTTACTGCTTTATTTTCTGCTAACAAACAGGATCTGGTCAACAAAATCAATTCAGCTGATTTCACTGGCAGCTTATATACCTCCAAACAGCGACCCTCTTCATCTACCACTGCATAACCTGATAAAATTGTTCTATCATTTGGGCGCATTGATGACCCATCACAATACAAAACAATATCATTTTTTTCCAGTGGAATCTGTGCAAATCTGCTCTGATACTAGACGTGGAGTTTCTTAATTCCATGTAATCATGCTCAATCTCCATCTCCTCCTCCTATTTGCCCTGTAACAATGTTTTCAAATACACAGCCGGATTTAAGTGTGCTGCTATTGAAATGGTGAGATTTTGAGTTCCGGTCAAAATGTGTTCATAATTACTTCTCCTTTGACTGGTCATGTGTTGTGTTGTGATGTTAAGCAAGATTATGTTAACTGCGTGAGGTATGAAGAATCATGGGATATCCGAGCACAATCATCTGTGCTTTCTCAACCATCATTGCAGCTGCTGCCACAGCACGTAAACAAGACACCATGCCTTTTACAATTAATGGCAGCGTTTTAATACAATAAGCCACAGGTCTTAGTTTCTCCCCGTGCATCTGAGCCAACACAGCGGCCACATTTCCATCCTCTGCCACATAAAGGTGAAAGGTCATCTTGTAATCTGGCAAGCCCAAAGCTGTAGCCGAACACAGCATGTACTTCACATGTCTGAAAGCATGCCTCATTTCTTCTGTCCATTGAATAGTCAGGGGTGTATCTTTCAATGTAGCATTTCCTTCTTTGTCTTTGGTCTTGAATCTCTTTGATCACCTGGATCTTCTCAGAGGATAAATAACGACAGCTGTCTTTCAATACATATCCCAAATAATGAACATAGGTTTGACAAAACTGGAGTTTTGCCAGTGATGCTCTATGGCCACTCACAGCAAGATATGTCAGCAGAGTGAGAGTCTCTGATGCACTCTTCTTCTGATGACAATGCAATAATAATGTCATCCACATACTGCGCTAACACAGATGAACCAGGTAAAACCAAGTAAGATAAATGTGTCTGTGCTGCTGCTGCATAGACAGTAGAGCTATCCACAAAGCCCATGCTTAGCCTTGTAAATTTATATTGGCTGCCACAATATGTGAATGCAAACAAATCCTGTGTATTCTCATGTACTGGAATTGAATAATATGCTGAGCACAAATCCACAACAGTGTACCACTTAGAATCCGCTGGTATCGCAACCAAAATTGCGTTCACATCAGGCACAACTGGAGCTAGAGGAAACACTGCCTGATTAATTTTCCTCAGATCTTGTGTAAATCTATATTTCTTTGTTACGGGTTTCAAAATTGGATTTATAGGAGTATTATTTTGTGACTGACATGGAACAATCACTCCTTGTTCTAGTAAACTTTCAATCACTGGTCGAATCCCTTCCTCTTTCTCTTTTGAAAGTGGATATTGCTTCACATACACATGGTATTTAGCATAATTTATTTTTGCCTGATATGGCTCCATATCTAACAGTCCCACATGATTTGCATGCTGGGCCCACAATTGTGATGGTACAGAGGCTAAAATTGAAGGTTGCTTCACTGAGACCTCTGTGTTGTCTTTTATCTGAATTTGTGGCTTCACATCATTCCGCAATGTTTTGATGAAAAAATGTGAAGAATCCTCATACACCCAAACGATGTAATTTTTATTTCTCTCATCATTTGGTATCATATTAAGAAACTGATAACAAGAATCAAGCATTACATCACTATCAATCTCATCCTTTGTGATTGCACAAATGAAACGCTCTATTTCTCCTTCAACATCCTTCAACAGTAACATGAGTCCATGTGGAGATACAAACAAAATCTGTGGAATTTCTTGCAATTGTTCACTAGACACAAGCCTATCTGAAAATGGCTTGTCAATTGGTTTCATCATCAATATTTTAGAGGCTGCAGCAGCACGACAAGCAGCCAACTCTTTAATTCCATCGACCGTGAAAAGTTTAGAAACAAAATCGACATTTAACAAAACAGATGTGGCTCTGTGACACACTGGAATGCACTTGGACAACAACTGATATGCTCTCTTCGGAGGAATATTAATTTGTACACCATCAGATGAACACATGACACTTGCTTTTAATTTACTTAACAAGTCTCTTCCTAACAGAGAAATAGGAACAGCTGAACTCACAACAAACACGTTACAAACTTTTGTCATCCACTTCTACCAATAATGGTTATGACAGCGGTTCTCGCTGTGGGACACCTGCAATACCGACAGACTGGACAGTTTCCATACTCAAAGGACAATTTAACTCCTTTTCTCGTATATTAGATATTGTTGCTCCTGTATCTATCAACAAAGGAATAATTTTACCTTCAGTTCTCAAATTAAGTTTTGGTAATTGTAGCGATGTGGTTGATGCGTGTAACTGTACTGCATTCACTATAAATTGACTGTCCAGGTCCCCCTGTCGGTTTCCCTATGGATTTTGATCTGCTCTCCACGTGAATGCTCATGGCCACACTCCTGGATGTGCCGGGTTCACTCTGCCCTGCTGCAGGGGCTCTGTTCCCCCTCCTCTTTCTCTTTCTCTCTCTTCATCACTTTGCTTTTGTTGACATTCTCGGGCCCAGTGGCCCTGTCTGAAACAATAGATACAAACATCTGCTGGAACTCTCAGTCCCTGCCAATTAAACCTAAAATTGTTATAACCACATCCTCTCCTAAAAGGACTTCCAAATTCAGCTCTATTTCCTGAAAAATCCTGCTGTGGTCTATAAAATCCTCTACCCCGGCCACGACCGCGGCTGGTATTAAAATTCTGCTGCAATGCTATTATCTCTGTCTTTCCCTCTTTCAGATCACACTGTATAGCCCATAACTTCGCCTTTGTGTTCAAAAACAACCCGACTGCATCCAATTCTCTGACTTTCTTTAACACCTCTGCCAGCGTCAGCGAAAACACATCTGGTGCAGACAACTTAAGTGTGTATGCTTCCTGAGAACTTAACCCATTAAGAATCATTGACAAAAAAATGGGTCAGCTTTATCAGAAACCTCTAACTTCCCTTGCTCCTTCCAGCACTTCAAGAACCTTTCTGCATATTCCAAAACTTGCTCATCAGCCTTCTTTTTGCAATTCAACACTTGTGTAACATCTTGACGGGTCGTGGCATTTGCCATCAAGAATGCCCTAAGTTCTGTTAAGTGTTCCATTTTATGTTCCTTTGTTAACCATGGATATTTTTCATCCTGGGTCACACCATCTCGGGTCAGACCATCATGATCAAAGTCCAAAGTTGGACATTGTTCAATCATTGTCTCAATATTTATATTAGGCATTACTGTAGTCAAGATATACCGAACATCATTGCCGGACATTGCGCCATATAACAAAGCAGAAGTCCACCAATTAATAAATCCTAAAGGATTTGTCAACGGGTTGGGGGCATCCTGTGTAATGCATGAAATGTCAGCTAATGTAAGTGGCTTCTCCATAACTTTATCATCAATAATTAGGAGAGGGACAGCAACTTGTTTTGTTTCACCTGCCTTTCTTTCTTTATTATAATCCACTATTGCTTGAACACATTCAAGAATAGCTTTCACATCATTGTCAACAATGTGATGCATAATGGCTCTGACCTGCTGTTTGTTAATTGGTGACCACACAGCTCCAGCCCTCTCATCAGGCTGACTTTGCTCCACAGCTTTTTCAAAACATCTCATCAGTTTTTCACTCACCACACAATCCTCAGTTTGCACACTTTTTCCCATTCTCTTCATAGCAAGTATTCTCTTAAACTCCACTGCCATGCATTCTCGCATATATACTGCAACTTTCTCAACTCACACATAGTTTTATCACTCTTATACTTTCTATGTGCCGCATCCATCGTTTCACCAACATTCTCATACCACAACTGCACACACTCACCCTTCCACATCTCATAAACTTTATCTTTCACACTCTGTTTGGGAAAAATAACAGTTGCAAAAACTTAACCAAACCGCTGCGGGACCGTTCCTTGTTGCTCTGCATTCGCAAACACCCACATCGTCATCCTCACCCTCATCATAACCCAGTGGCTCTTTTAGCAATGCTGGATATATCGACACATAACCTTTATTAACCTCCTGCGCTCCCCCATGCATTTCATCTGTGTCTGCCCCTGTGTCATGCAACGCGGGCCGGGGGAGAGACAGCGCCTCTTTTCCCCTATTCTCCTCAACCGTCTGCGTCATCATTAATGCCTTAAGTTTACGTTTATCCTTCCTCTTTAATGCTTTTTTAACATTAGCAGGATATTGATCACACAATAATTCCCAAGCATTAAAAACATCTTTCATATAGTTCAAATCCCACTTCGGATCTGCCACTGCTTCATTTGTTATCAAATATGCTCTAATCAAATCCAATTTATCCTTCTCGAAACTGCCATGAAAGGGATACCTGCCATCTGTCCACTTATCTAAATCCGTCAAACATGGTTCAGCATAATAAAATGCAAGTTTACAATTCATCCATTCCCTCGGGGTTAGTTCATCAACATTTTTTCCTCCTATCTCATTCTTCAAATGGAGGTTAGTCTTTAACCATTCCAACACAATTTTCCTCTCTCAGATCATGTTCAGATTTTCTTTTCAGTGTAATAAGTTGACAATTGCTTTACTATGATTCTGCCCCATGGTTCCCTTTTGTGTTCTAAAATTATTAGTTTATTATTTTCATGCAAACAAATGATAAAACAAAAAGCAAATATACAGCAATATATATAAATGCCAATTGAAGATCTGTTAGTCAATCCACCGTTAGTTTTTTTTTCTTTCTATGCTTCTCAATGCTCACTTTTAGATGTTATAGTTTCTTGCATTAGAAGTTTTTAGAATCTTTCACTTTTCACTTTTATTTCACTATTTCGTCTTTTATTTTTCTTTTATCTTTTATTTCACTTTTATCTCTTTCTGCTCTTGTATTTTATTTGTGTTCATCGCCTAATTTCATGTTGATCAACATTTTTCATAGGATGGTTTGGGTGTAAACACATCAAAATCTAATTCACTAGCAAGGATCACGCCACAACAATATGAAGTTAAACATTTTAATGAATGTTCTGGGGTATGAGGTGATGTTGATGGTGAGTGGATGTAGAGGGGAGGGGCAAAGATGGATGGAGGATGTCGTCAGCTAGGCTGGTACGCTGGACGCTGGGCAGAAGGAGACTCAGTGTGGGGGTTCCATCTCGGCTTTTCCCGCCCAAGCTGGTTATGGACCCCCAAAAGAGTTGGATTTTTATAAGCTCAATTGGATGTGAGCTTGACGTAGATCGTTAAGGTTGTTATGTATGTATGTGCGGTATGCCTGAGAGGACTAGCGACCTAGGACCTGGATGGTTTGATCGGAGATGCCCATTCTGGCTGCGGTGGAGGCTGTGCCGATGCGGAAGGAATGGCTTGAGTAATGTTCGGAAGAAATGCCTGAAATGCGGAGGACTGTGTGTAGATGTTTCTGGAACCAGAACCAGATGGCCATTTTTCCTGTGTCTGTGAGAAAATAGTGGGTTGAGGTAATGCGTTGGAAGCAAACCTGGAGTGGATGTATTTTGCCAGTGGCTCATATGGGCTGAGATATGAGTTAAGACGGAAGAGGTAGATGGGAAGGAAATGCCCAGTTGATCGGTTTTGCTCCTTCGGAGTGTGAATATGAGAGAGTCAGAGGTATGGAAGGTTATGTCGGACATACTGGGATGATGAGAAGGGTTGTAAGCGGAAGAAGTTGGGGCGAATTCGGAGCATCTCAGGAACCCGAAGAAGGCCAGCAGGAACATGGATTCGAGGGTTAAGTCGACCATCGGGGACAAGTAGCCTGAACGTAGGGTGTGGATGCAGAGGCTGAGAAGGTCGGAGGTCAGTGGTAGGCGTCTAGTCGGAGGCACGGGTTCCTGTTTACGCAAGCCTTTGACTAGCATTGTAACGTGTGAATGAGAGATGGCTGGACAAGGGGAGCAAGTGACGAGTTTATAGAAACAGTTGATCCCTGCTAGGTAGGTCTGGATGGTGGATGCTCGGATGTTTAAGATGGAATGAGCATGGGTGATGAAGTTGCAGCTGGATGTGATGTCGAGAGAGGGAAATGACATCTGGTAGGTGACGTGATATGCTTTGAAAGAGTTCCAGCCGGTTAGATAGGCAGAGAGAGTGTTGGGAGCGAGGCTGTTCAGTATGGCCTCTTATGAGGCGCTTGTGAGATTTCTTAGCTGTGGAGCTAATTGAATATTGTGGCTGAAAACGGTGGGACTGATGTGGGATGAAGATCTGAGTTTGGAGCCAAGTGTCTGAATTTCTGGAATGAAAAGCGAGACAATGAGTCAGCAATGCTGTTGTGATAACCAGGAACGTGAACTGCCTGGAGAATAAACTGTTGTTGAGCTGAGATTAGTGTGAGTCTGCGCATGAACTGCATGATGATGGGAGAGCGAGATCGCCCTTTGTTGATTATCTCTACGGCTGCTGCGTTGTCGGAGTGGATGACTATGGATTTTTTTGACCATTCGTGCCCCCAAAGAATGGCAGCTATGATGACGGGATATAGCTCATGGAGTGCGGATGAAGGAGAGTGGGACTCTGAATCGAGAGAGCTAAACTCTGGGGGCCAAGCTGAAGCGAAGCACCTCCCTCCGTAGTAGCCGCCAAAACCTTTGGAGGGAGCTGCGTCCGTGTAAAGTTGGATGTCCTCGGGCTGTGTGAGGAAGTCTTCGTAAAAGAACGAAATGCCGTTCCAGGAGGACAGGAAATGCTGCCATATGCGCATTTCCATTTTGCAGGCGTCATCTAGGGTGACTCTGTCGTGGAGCGAGGGGACGGTTGCTGCCTTAGTCAGGAGGTTGGAGAGGAAGGATTTTGCCTGAGGAATTATGCGAATGGCATAATTGAGGTGGCCAAGGAGGGCTAGCAGCTGGCGTTTGGTGCATCTGTCTGCTAGGAGATAGTTGGACAGGAGCAAGGTGATGCGTTGTATTTTCTCGGCTGGAAGAGAAGCTTGGAAGGAGACTGAATCGAGAGTGATGCCCAAGAACTCGATGGATGTGTCGGGCCCTGAGGTTTTCTCTTCAGAAAGAGGAACACCGAGTTCCAAAAAGGCTTTGATGAGGGTAGTGAGCTCGTGGCGAGGGGTTGAGGATGGTGGAGTGACGATGAGAAAATTGTCGAGGAGGTGTAATACGTGAGGGAGTTTGTAGTTGTTGATCAAGATCCAGCAAAGGGCTTCTGAGAGTGAGTCAAAGATCTTAGGACTGCTTCTGCATCCGAAGGTGAGGCGTACTGAGAAGTAAAAACTTCCTTTCCAGCAAACACCGAAAAAACGCCAGTAGTCTGGGTGAAGGGGCAGAACTTTAAATGCGCTGGTGATGTCGGCTTTGGAAAGCCAGGCCCCGCGTCCTGCTAGACGGATGAGGGTGATGGCGTGGTCAATGTTTGTGTATTGCATGGAGAAATCTGGGCATGGTATGACGCTGTTAATGCTCGGATGTGTGAGCCGTGTGGTGAGGATAGATCAATGATTAGCCTCTTTTTGCCTGAATATTTCCGAGTTGCGATGCCTATGGGACTGATGCAGAATATAGGAAATGGGGGACTGTCAAATGGCCCTATCATGAAACCCTCTTTGACTTCCTTAGCCAGCAGGGTGTCGACAGTGTGAGGTTCTGTGAGAGCGGACTGGAGGTTATGACATATATGTGAAGTGTCGGGAATTACTTCCATACCGGGATGGAAACCGTGTGTGAAGCCATTGATGAGAAAATCAACAAACATTCTATCAGGATGATGTTGTAGAGCAGTGGCAAGGATGTTTACCTTAATGGGTGTGGCTAGGTGCCGTGCTAGTCATGCTGCATGTGTGGTAGGGTTGTGAGGGTAGGTGGTCCTGGCGTGCGCAACTCCGCAGAAGGAACAGACATGCAGGAGGCGGCAGTTGGAGAGGGAGCAGTCCAGGTGGTTGAAATTATTGCATACCATCCTTCCTGCCTGGTAGAGGATTGGACGCACCCCCTTAGGCACTGGGACATTGGCTGAGGGACGTAAGTCTGCGGGCTTAGGGATGATTGAAGGTGGGGGTGCAGCTACTGATAAATGGTTGAAAACTGATGTGTCACGTGAAGAAGAAGGACGTGATCGAGGTGGTGGGGCGCTGACTGTGCATGTGGTGGCAGGGTGGGAGGGGGCTCCGCACAAGTCGCAGGAGAGGGATGTGCGGGCGGCGAAGATGCGGCAGTATAACTCGGAATCGAGAGTGCCCCAGTATGTTGCTTGTTGAATTGTTGTATGCGGCGGCTGCTTGATTAGCGAAATGGACGTGGTAAGAGTAAAACCCTGTCCCTCCGAATCGTAGTGCCATGTCGAGCACTATTGACAAGTAGTCGTCTAGCTCAGGTCTCCGTGCGGGAAGGCTGAGCAGATGACATCTCTGTAGAAGGAAAAGGCCAGAGCAAATTCAGCGGGGGTCAGGTCTTTGGACCGAGATGGTAACCGGAGTGAGTGTGAATTTCTCTGGGTTGACTAGTGTCTATAATGGATGGCTGTGGAGTTGGGCTAGATCGACGTAATTACCAGTTAGAATTTGGTGGCGTAAGGTGGGAGAGACGGGAGAAGGGCGATAGAGGGCTGAAGCTGGTTGGCTGGGTGGTGCTGCTGTGGCGAGAGTGTGGTTAGTTGCACAATTGGAAAAAACATTTGGGTGTTGGGGAAGGGGAGAAGGGGGAAAGGATAGACAAGTCGGAAAGAGGGAAGCAGGCTGTGCAGCTTGTGGTGGAGCCCCCTGCATTGTTGCACTGGGTTCTTGACCTGCTGTGCTGCTGGTGAGAGAAGATGGGGGAGCAGAAGCCATGCTGTTTTGGATGTATGAAGGAAGGGTAGAGGAAGGGATGATAGGATGAAAGGATGCGTGCGCACAGGGATTTTGTGAAGCCTGCGAAGACAGGGATGAAAACAAAGCTGAGATTAGCTGAGAGAAGTCAGCGACAGAGGGAGCAGGCATAGGAGGACATACAACCCCCCCCCCCACTAGGGGGGGCTGGTGCTGCAGGTTGTGGTCGTGGCGGGGTGACCTGACCTAACCGGTCTCGTACAGGTCATCGTAGAGATCGCTGTCGGAATCGGGTGGACCGATGTGCAATTCGGCGTCCATGGTGGGTGAGTATCTAATTGCAGAATTGACTTTAGTCAGGGATGCTGTTAAGCTGTGCGTGGAGCACTGTCTGTCTGAGGATCTGATGAGATCTGAGACAAACAGGACTGGATGGGTTGGCCCGGTATAAATAGGCTTGTCAGGTGATTAGAGGTGTGGTTGAGGCGTGACCCTGCTCCCGAACCCAGGTTAACTAGTTAACTTCATTTAATCACACCATATAATGTCTTGCAAATTTGAAGTCCTCTTTACAGTGTCCAATCATAATTCATGGCCAGATTTGTCTCTTTCCAGTTTCCATTTCTTTCACACCAATTCTTTTACAAGGAGGCTCACAGGGAGCAAAATTTCTTCATAAGAAATAAGAATAAAACTTTGCTCACCTGTTTGCCGACCCTGTCGCTGTTTCGTGACGCCAATTGATAGGAAAGAACTTCTGGTCCAAAGACAAACTCTCAAAAGATGCACAATAGATGACAAGTTGATCTTCAATTGATGGTTTATTAGCAGCACTTTGGAGAAGGTACAAGCTCTCTCCTCGTCTGACACATACATATAGATACTTATATAATTGGCCAAAACCCACATCTGGAACCATAATACATTTCTCTACCCTGGGGTGATGTTTCTCCGGGCACTTCTATGTAACTGCCAGGGGCCCCCTAAGTACCTGATCTTCAAGGTCTCATATGGGCCCCCTATGTAACTGATCTGTGACTTCCCGATAGAAAACACATCATCCATTAGTATCCAGACTTTGGGTCTCTGCCCACACCAGATCTAGATGTGCTGGCCATCAATCACTAAAATGAATACAAACATGACTTAGGTATGCCTACACCTAAGTCATTTCATCCTAACACAACATGTTGTACCACAATAGCCAGAATTATAATTATAATATTATTACTTTCATTAATGTTGTTGTAAGCTACTGTCATTACCATCTGTCCTGCATCTCTCTCTGTCTCCCCTTCTGTCTCATTGGGTCCTAAGAACAGAGGGATGTTGTATGCTGTAAAGCCTTGTGAGGCAAATTGTGATTTGTGATATTGATTGATTGATTGACTGATTGATTGATGTCCTCATCAGTAGTTTGGTTTTCAGAACCCATCAAAGTTCTACTCCCAAGTCATGGGTTCATTGTCAAAAATGACCTTGCGTTCTATCGACATTGCGAACAGGCTAATTCACACCGTCTATGTGAGCTAGACGCCGACAGCGAGAGCCCGAGGTCCCGCCCATCGCTGCTCGCAGCTTTAATTTTCTACTTTTTTTGCTTAAATCTCTTAACCAACTCCTACTCAGGTTATACATATCAAAAATGAATTCCTTTTGAGGATTTTAACCCTTTCTATGCCATTTTCATTACATAAAGTCACTGTTAATTTTATGAAAAAAACATGAATTCTATATTATTTTCTATATACTAAATGCTGGATGGATTTTTTAGGGCCGGGACTCGATTAAAAAAATTAATCTAATTAATCAGAGGCTTTGTAATTAATTAATCGAAATTAATCGCATTTTAATCGCATATATTTTATCGCAATATTTGGCCAGAGAACAGTGAGGAGCAATTTAAATAAATTCTCTTTGTCTTCCTTTTCACTGTCATAAAGCTGCTGGATTCTTTTTGTCACCGTCTTTCTGCATGGCAGCTCGTAT
Source organism: Epinephelus cyanopodus (assembly GCA_026686955.1). Lineage (NCBI taxonomy): Eukaryota > Metazoa > Chordata > Actinopteri > Perciformes > Serranidae > Epinephelus > Epinephelus cyanopodus. The sequence goes on from CM048915.1 coordinate 828,957, forward strand.
GTTGTGTCGGACGTTGCAATCTGTAGTACCTTTTACAGCCCCTCATCTTCCACCACTCCAAGTGGTCTACAGTGCAATCCAGTGAGCCAGGGAGTTGGTTATTTTTCAGACGTGGACTTAGTTACCCTGGTCCTGAAACCAGCCATCTGGTTGAGTGTGGGTTGGGTGTGGGTCCTTGTACTCGGAGTCGGGCTACCGTCCACGCTAGCTCCCATGCTAACGCTAGCTGCTATATGCTTAGCATTTAGGTGATATCTGAGGCTTGATGTGCTGCGGTGATACGCAAACTCCTTCTTGCATAATTTGCACACAACCGTGCTCTTGTCTACGCTACCATCCGCCCGCTTTTTAAAAAAAATTTCCCATCCATGGGGCCAACCAAAGCGGTCTCATCTGCTTCTTCGTTCATTGTTGTTGTCTGTAGCATGGATGGTCTGAAGTCATGAACGGTAGGTGGTGTGCTAGTATAATCGGTCCCCCGGAAACTCATAAAGTGAAAGGTTCCGCGGTGCAAAAATTGGTGTGATTAAAATGCGTTAATTTTTTAACGCATTAATTTTTGTGTAATTAATTGATCGTGATTAACGCGTTAAAGTCCCGGCTAATTTTTTTTAATTATCACAGTCTGAGATATGTGAATGAATAGTGACAACACCAATTTTGATGCATTATTATTTTTTGTGCAGTTTCAATTTGAATAAAAGCCAGCACCTGTCCCCTTCAGGACGTTTTTCATCCTTGCTGAAAAATAACCATAAAGATATTATAAATTAATATTTTTTTCTACTTTTTTTGCTGAAATCATTTAACCAACTCCTGCCCAGGTTATACATACCAAATATTCATTCATTTTGAGGATTTTTTGCAGTTTCAATTTCAAATATAAGCCGACACCTGTACAGTAACTGAACAGTAACCTAACCTTGCAGTAACCTGCAGCTTGTAATTTGCAATTTTTTGCTCCAGAATTTCACACAAGCACATGCACACACACAGACACACAATATTTTAGTAGCTACACAGCCACAGCCCCCAGACATCCATATCAACACTAACCGAGCATTTATTTATTTTTATTTTTTTTGCAGCAATGGCTTGTAAACCCGAATAATGGAAAAAATAGGATAAAAATACAGGCAATTTTTCTGCTTATTATTTAGTGTGTGTTTGCTCTGCTGGGGAAGCAGGAGAAAATGTATAATTCAGCTGGAGTTTAGAAAATCTTCAATTTTGATCCCCTAACTCTGGGATGCATGACTAATATCATCAAATTCATGTTTCTAAGTTGCCATTAGGATGTGAGGAAGAAATATGGTATTCATGGTTTTACATTTAGCTATAAAATATATTTTTATATTTTTTTTGTAGCCTATCCCAGCTGACATCCGGCGAGAGGCAGGGTACACCCTGGACAGGTCGCCAGACTATCGCAGGGCTGACACATAGAGACAAACAACCATTCACGCTCACATTCACATCAATTAACCTAGTCCACAAATTGCATGTCTTTGGACTGTGGGAGGAAGCCGGGGTGCCCGGAGAGAACCCACGCTGACACGGGGAGAACATGCAAACTCCGCACAGAAGGGCTCCCACGCCCCGGATCAAACTGGCAACCCTCTTGCTGTGAGGCGACAGTGCTAACCATCACACCACCGTGCCGCTATTTATTATTTTATTTTATTTTATTTTATTTTTTTACAATTCTTGGGTCTCTAACCAACCTGACTGCCAGAGATAGAAAAAAAAAAATCACGTTTTTTTTTTTTTTTTTAAATTGAAGGGGAATCAAAAAACGTCATTTTAATGGGTTTCAATGGGGACGGTTTTCGGCCATAAAAGGTTGGCATTTGTGTATTTTAGGCCTGATTTAGGAGCGGTTTTAAAATTTTAAAATATCACCGAAAATAAGTTTTCTGACCAAATGTCATGCTATATGAACGAACACAGCCAATTGATCAAAAAATTAAAACTGAAAAATGGCTGAAAATGACGTTTTTCGGCTGAGGGGGATCGGAGGGTTAACATGCTGACATGAAGAAAAAACGGCACATACAATCAGACAGGCTTCAAGACATCATTTAGAAAGGCTGTCTACAGCAGCAGAGCAAAATGCTTTTACAACACACAGATAACTCACATAACTCATAACTCGCGGAGGAGCGAAGTGGCGAACAATTTGATTCAGCAAAACTCGTATTCACTGATGAGCATGTTACTGACCTACTGTATTTTTCCAAATAGTAGCCTGGGCATTTAAAAGAACCAGATGGCTATTTGCTCAAGGCTTTTTTTTTTTTTTTTTTTTTTTTTTTGACCTGCACCAGGCTGTTATTTGGTTACAGTTCCTGTCCAGTATGTTTTTTAGTGCAAAAATACTGTATAATGTTGGGGTGAGTTCGTGTAGAAAAATCTCTAAATGTTTACAGTGGGTCACTCTATTAGTGTACGCATGTACATGGGTTTCACCACTGGGTGGTGCTATTGTGTTATACCAGTAAAGGCGAGGCGATCACGGATATTTGATGTGGGAAAGATGTAGCCAGATGTATTACCTGTTTTAGATATGTGGCTTTCTGTCCATCCGTCCGTCCGTAGCACGATTCATGTGCACCACTTCAGCACCGACCCGTGCTTAAAGGCACAAACAGTCTCTCAAGGAGGGACAGCCATGAGGCAATGAATGAGGAAATAATCGGCCGAGCGTTTAATCGGAATGGCGTTTAATACACAAAATGGGGTCAAACCCCGGGGGCTATTTGCCGCCAGGCGATTATTTGGAAATACACAGTATTTAAGTGCAATGCAATGAAAACAACCAACCAGTGCGCCTCGGACTATCTAACATATCACATCTGAATTTCAGGATTGTCATTTTGCAAATCTGGCAACACATAGACCCTGGACATAAAGAACAAAATGAAACATTAAGGTAAATGGGGCCATGCTGTGACGTGTTGCAGCTGCTGAGCCAAGCACCAGAAGTGGGACAAGCTTTTTGGACAAATGACTTTTTTTGTCCTGTAAGCCAGCATTTTATATCTACAGCCAGATGGAAGCAACTTAAACTCATTGAATAAGGGCTGACTGGGATCAGCTAAGAATGACTGGGCCTTCTTTAGCATTCTCGTCATGTACACATCATATTGTTAAAGGTTGTACTTGCAGTTTTGCTGCAAACCATTACATTGCCCAGCAACCTGTTTTTGTGCTTTAAGTTAAGTGCCCCATACCAGCAGATAAAAGAAAAATGGGGATAAAACATTGTCATGAATGTGCCTTCAGCATTAAAACATCAGAGCTTGCGGTAAGAATACATGCACTGATGAGCTTTATTGCGCACGTTGCCAAGATACTTATACTGCTTTACAACCTCAGCAGCCTGATCATTGATAAAAACAGGAGACATGACAGTCACTCTTTCTAAAGTCTAGACTGCCATCTCCTTGGTTTTAGATACGTTAATATCAAGGAAGGAAGACTTGCACCAGTTATTAAATTCTGTTATGAGGGAAGGATCCAGATTGTCATGGGATGACAACCATGACCTCTCTTCAGGCCCATAGCCCTCCCAATAAACAAGATACTGTCAGTAAGGTCCTCTACAGTGCACAGCCAGGAGCCACTTGACTCTGAAGGGCTCCATTAAAGACCCAGGGTGAAGCAGAGAACCAATGGACTTTCTTTGATGGGCTTGACACAAGTGGAAGATCCTGGGCTGACTGCCAAACCCTCTGATCTGGACAATAGGAAGGAAGAATCCACTGCGTGTCTGCAGCCTTCCTTGTTTCTGGCAGCAGCCTTTCACAGGTGACATCTAGCATGGTTCCGGACCCGGTGGCACCAGCGCTGTGTTGCCACAGGTTAAGAATGAGCCCAACATGGCCACTGCAGATGGTCAAGTCCTGGTGTAGCAGTGGTGGACTTCTGCAGGATGATGATGTACCAGACGCCAATGAGATATTGCTGTAATCTACAAATGAAGCTAATGTCTCAGCAGGGATGACCACAGGCAGGGGTTGAAGCTGTGGTCTCAACTTTACAACCTATGTTCATCTTGCTTCCTCAACGTACTTCAACATATTAAAACCATTTAAATGGAAACATACTCAGCTCCATTAGGAATCGACTGCTTGTATTTTTACATTCATATTTTCGGAAATATTCAATGTTTTTTGGAAAATTTTACCCCATACAAGTGGATAGCCGCATCTTCAAACTTGACACAACTTCAAGTTTTCTTAAGGCATTTTGAATTCCCATCTCCTCATTCATACTTTCACGTAGAAACACCATTCCAATTGTAAAATGTTCCCCATCTTCTCTACAGTCTTACTTGAACTCAACATTCATATCCCATTCATACCTTATTAATATTCAGACTTGTTCAGAGCATGGAAAAAATGCCCTCCTCAGGTTTTACAATGGGTCTCTATGGGACAGAGCTAGAGTGCCCGACATCACCGCTAGAGTGTAGAGGGGCACTAAAATTGTAAAAAAAATTCTCTGAAACTCATTCTCTCCTATGTAAACTGAAAAGAGACATTTCTGGAAAACAGCTGGGAGCACCAGTCGTCTAACCTGCGACCAAGATCACATTTTTGACTCAAACACCAAAACAACATCTATGCATTTGAGAGAAGCTTATCTCTCTGGACAACATATTATTTTGATGACTGGACCAACAGTTTGGGTATAACAAGAAGTTGTTTTGAGAAGTGTGATCTCACTAAAACTGCTTTCCCTCGTCTGTTCTGTATGTCCCTCTTCTCTGTGCTCTCTCAGTTGGTCCTCATTAATAACCATGGTAAACACAAACACAACACAAATATTGGTCTATAGTTGGCTAACACCTCTGGATCCAGGGTGGGCTGTTTCAGAAGAGGTTTAATTATAGCTACCTTAAAGGACTGTGGTACATAGCCTGTTAATAAAGATATATTGATCATGTCTAATATATGAGTGTTAACTAAAGGTAAGACTTCCTTAGGTAGCCTAGTTGGGATGGGGTCTAGGAGACACGCTGATGGTTTAGATGAAGAAGTCAGTGCGGTCAATTCTTGAAGAGAAATTGGGGAGAAGCTATCTAAATATATATTAGGTCTAACAGCTGAGGTCATGAATTTTGTCTCTTATAATTAGAATTATGTCATTACAAAAAAAAATTACTGCTACGGGCTAATTGAAGGAATTGTGTCTAGAGCTGTGACTCTCAGTCAGCCTGGCTACAGTGATGAAAAGAAACCTGGGGTTGTTCTTATTTTCTTCTGTTAATGCTGAGCAATAGTTTGCTCTGGTATGGTGGATGCCCCTCTTTTTGAGACTTACTAAACAAGATTCTTCCAGTTTGGTTAATTGCCAAATCCTTCCTTCCTCAGATTTTCACGACATTTGTTTTAATTTTCAGGTTTGAGAGTTGTACCGAGGAACGAACTTTCTTTGCTTTGTTAACTTCTTTTTAAAGGGCCAGTGTGTAAAATGGGTTGAAAACAGTGACATCAGTGGTCAAATTCTAGATTGCAGGGCTCACTCGCTCACCCCTCCCGTCGGGTAAATGAAGGCGGCCTCGTAGGGACAAAAAGGCTTGCGCACGAGTTTTTCAGGAGTAGGTCTATCTAGCCACGAGTTGTATGTTTATTTAGAAATCTAAGCCATGTTACGATATTGTAATGAGTCCCTCACGAGCAGGAGACCAGAGCAGCGTTTGGGAAAAAGGCCCGTTTATTTGAGCACTCCAGAAACTTTGGTAACACTCCACTCCGTCCCAAACTCTGACTCTTAGCGTAACAGACACACTTCATAATTTTACACACATACTCGTTTACAATACCGAGTGGGGACCCCCCTTCTCTCTCTGCTCCGCCAATCTCCAGCCCGTACGCTGACTGACAACGTAGCCTGTAAACAGAGCTCAGCTGTTTATTTAGCCTAGCGATATCTCCGGACTATAGTAGCTGCAATGGACGACTTTGAACGCAATTTTGAAGAGTTTCTTGTAGCAGACACAGCCCCAGAGCCATACCTGTTTGAGCCGGAGCATACAGATGAGGAACTCCATGTGTTTGATGCTGAGCGGGCGAGAAGAGTGGCCGAATGCACAGAATGGGATTTGGTGCAACTGCTGCCATTGTTGGGGATATATATCACCAGGAGGAAAAGCGCCGCGGAGAGTGCATCACAAGGAGTGAAATTGCATCTTCTTTTCCTTGCAGATGACGGTTCAGGTTCATTCTCTCCTGTTGCGTGGTAAGTGTGGTCCATTCGCAAACTTTATAACTAAAAAAACTTTTCACTACTCTCTATCGACAAACTACTAACACTCTGCTGTTTCCTCCTCCTTCTTCCTTCCTTCCGCTGTCTTCGTTGGTTCATTTATAAACGCGAAACGCGTTCTCTGGCTGGCTGGATTGTCCGCTAGGTCTGTCGTACATACATGGTGGCGCAAGATGGCGACCTCTCTAAAGCAAGGCCCTTGCTATATATATATATATATATATATATATATATATATATATAGTCATGGAAAAAATTATTAGACCACCCTTGTTTTCTTCAATTTCTTGTTAATTTTAATGCCTGGCTCAACTAAAGGTACATTTGTTTGGACAATTATAATGATAACAACAAAAATAGCTCATGAGAGTTTAATTTAAGAACTAAGAACTATTCATTTTCCATGGTTTTCTTGATAATAACCAAAATTACTTAAATTCTTACATCAATAGCTATGGCATTGTACCGCCAAAAACACTACTTTTAAGCATTCCATGTTTTCTTTTCTGTTTGCTTTAAACACATGATACACACAAGAGTTAATACTTGATTGCATAACCATTGTTTTTGATGACTGCAGCCATGCGTCTTGGCATGCTCTCCACCAGCTTCTGACATTGTTCTGCTGTCACAGCAGCCCATTCCTGTTGGACAAATTCAAACAAATTTTCTTTGTTTTTGGGCTTGTGGTTCTCCATTTTGAGTTTGATGATTTTCCACAGGTTTTCAATTGGATTAGGATCTGGTGATTGAGCAGGCCAAGGCATGGTGCGAATGTTGTGGTTCTCCATCCAGGCTTTAACTGACCTTGCCGTGTGGCAAGGGGCATTGTCTTGTTGGAAAATCCAGTCATTCGAGGCAGGAAAGAGTTTTCCAGCTGATGAAAGAAGACTGTTTTCAAGGGTAGTCCTGTACATGACCTGGTTCATTCGGCCTTCACACAATTGCATTTGCCCTGTTCCACTCAGACTGAAACAACCCCAGATCATGACTGATCCACCCCCATGTTTTACTGTAGGGGCAAGACAGTCTGGGTTGTAAGCTTCTCCAGGCTTCCTCCTAACCAGTAAGTTGGCTGGAGTGGGCATCAATTCAAAATTGGATTAATCACTGAAGAGAACCTTAGCCCAATCATCAACAGTCCAATCCTTGTGGTCTCGAGCAAAGAGTAACCGGGCCTTCCTCTGCCTTTCATTGATGAAGGGCTTTTGCGTGCTCTGTGTGACTTCAAACCAGCTTCAACAAGTCGGTTTCGAACTGTCCTTGCCGAACAAGTCACATTTCTCGACAGTGCCCACTCATTTTTAAGGTCCCTGGAGGTCTGACGACGATTCCTGACACAGGAACGGATGAGTGCACGGTCATCTCGTGGGGTAGAAAGACGTTTCCTGCCACGGCCAGGTAGCAATTTGGTAGTGCCATGTTCAGCTTGTTTTTTTTTGTTGTAATGAACGGCTGTCTTGGAGATCTTCAGTTTTTTCGCTACCTGTCTCTCACTCATGCCAATTTCCAGCAGTGCCAAGATGGCTGCCTTTGTGGCTTCACATAATTCTTTTGTTTTAGGCATTATGTGAGAGCTGACAACTTCTGAGTTGTGCTACGGCTTGAATGTAAGCAGGAAACCACTCTAGGCCTTTGCATGTGCAGTGCTGCTTGTGACATGAAATGGCCTCTTATATACCCTGGGAATCAATTAAGCTTAAGAATGTCAAATAGGACATAAAGTATTATGTGACCAGCTGCATTTTTTGTTGTGTTCATTGTATTATACGTTTAGTGGTACCAGATATTAGAATGAACAAGAAATTGAAGACAACAAGGGTGGTCTAATAATTTTTTCCATGACTGTATATATATATATAAAACATAACTATAAGACTACGAAAACCAAACGAATTTTATTTTATAGCGATTATACACTTGTATAAACATATTAATGGGTAGAAGATTCAGATTCAGATTGACAATAAACCATGCCAAATATTACACACTGGCCCTTTAAGAGGTGCTACAGAGTCGGGTGTTGTTCTCAGTGAGCCTGCAGCGCTATCGACAAGATGAGTTCGGGAGAGTTTAAAGTCAGTACAGGAAACCTCAGTTACAGAAGGGCATGGTATTAAATTCAACGTCGATGGACTCTTTGCTTTAAATTTTGCGACAGCACTATCTGATAAACATCTAGTAGAGTAACTGTTGCTGAGTGGCGTGTAATCGAGTAAAAAGAAATCAAAAGTTATTAAATAATGATCTGATAGAGAGGGATTCTGTGGAAAGACTGTTAGGTTATCAATTTCAATTCCATACCTCAACTAGATCGAGGGTATGGTTAAATCAGTGAGTGGGTTTATGTACACCCTGACTGAAGCCAATGGAGTCTAATAATGAGATAAATGCAGTAGCCAGGGAGTCATTATCAACATCAACATGAATGTTAAAATCACCTACAATAAAAACTTTATCTGATTTAAGAACTAAACTGGATTAAAAACTCTGAGAATTCAGATACAAATTCAAAATATGGGCCAGGAGCATGGTACACTATAACAAATAAAAGTAGCTGTGAGGTTTTCCAGGTCGGATGTAAAAGACTAAGGGCCAGGTCCACAAAGAATGGATTGCTCCTGCTAATAGCGCCATTATTTGCGCAGAATTAGCTCACGCAATCTGCCCTGTTTTAGCGCCTTATCCTCAAAAGAATTTGCTCTAATCATATGCCGGCACTAACACGCCCACAAAGTTTGGCAGCTGAGCGCAATTTGCGGCACATGGCCCTGCTGATGGATGACTGTGAGAGCCCTGAGACGCCTGCAATGGGGTTCTGGAAAGAGCCAGATGCAAGAACCTGTCGTGTAGACACTAGAGATGCGCAGATGGCAGTTATAACCGCCTGGTCCGCGGTTAATCCGTGGATCGGGTGATAAAAATGAACAATCTGATTAATGGCGGATGGGTTATGGGCGGGTGAAAATAATAGCCTAATAATAACTTTTAATTAAATCGCACCCTTTAAAAACAAGGTTTACAAATTGCTTTGACAAACATTAATGAGGGAAAAATGTATTGCATGCTCTAAAATGTGAAATGAGCCTACTTGTGTCGTGTGCAATACAATAGGCCTTCTATATAATCATGCTTATATCCCGCTGATAAATAATGTATGATTGGTTGGGCAAGCATGCTCTTTAAATGTGTCATGTGGAAGGGTTTATTTAACACAGTGATCCCCGCAGCAGCAGAAATGAGTGTCTCCTCATTAAGAGTGCCAATGTGCGCTTTTACGCACAGAGTAACGGCGCCATTTTATTGATTATTTTAATGTCAGTCAGCTGATGGGATCGGTCAGGATCTAATCTTTCCTGATAATATAAACATGTGGTTGCGGGTGGATGCGGATCTGTAATTACAGAAAATTAATTTGCTCGGATGGGTGGTGGATGGATGATTGATGGATAGATGTGGATTCGGGTGCCGTCAGAGCCCAACCGCGCATCACTAGTACACACTAATTTGACAATGCCAGGTAAAGCATGGGATCTCTGGGTGGCAGGCTCAATGTCATCCTTGATGTCATCTAGTAGCGCAAGGATCATGCAGCCTGGCAACCGGTATCTGCAAATGATTTTATTGTCACTTAAATCAAAAAGTGATACTCTCTTCCGATAAATCTTTTCTGGTGCGCGCCTGCCATTACGGTGCCTTTGCCTAGCTACAATCACTGCTGCCATGATTACCGGAGTCCTGGCATGACAGCCCTTATATAGGCTATGCTCTACAGTTACCACCAATTGAGTGAAATTTGCAATCATTTTGCGTGAGAGAGAGAGTGAGAGAGGGCGAAAGAAAAATTGCGCGGATTTAATACATGGGTCTCACTGGCGTTAAATAGCACCGCTTTACTGCCTGTGGCAAATAGCGCTGGTCTTTGTGGATTAGGTGGTATTTGCAATGAGGCTTCTTTACATAAGAAGGGGGCAATTTTGCACTGAATTTATGAATTCCCTAATTTACATGCATGCAAATTGGACTGGCACAGCTAGGAGTGGCAGTGCAGTTTGTGTTCAGTTTGCGTGCATTTCACCCTTTGCGTGTGCTTTGTGGATTGCACGCTATTTTTTTCTCTCATTTGCACAGGTTTAGCGGTTGCAAAAGCAGTGCAATCCTTTTGTGGGTCTGGCCCTAAGAACAAGGCTTTCAAAGGAATTCTAATCTAGTTTAGGTTTAGGGCTGATTAACAGACTAGAGTTAAAAATGGCTGCAACTCCCCCTCCTCGGCCACTGCCTTGAGGAACTTGGGTACTATTATGACTGGGAGGAGTGGATTCATTTACACTGACATATTCATCTTGTCACAGCCAGGTTTCAGTGAGGCTGAGTAAATCAATATGATTATCTGATATTAATGTGTTTACTAACACTGCTTTGGATGATAGAGGCCTGATATTTAACAGTCCACATTAAATTCTCCTGTTTTGTTTTAATTTTTATTAGGTTGTTATGCACAACTGGCCTGGCATTGCCAGACCCAATTCGCAAAACGCGAATGGGTCTGGACACGGACTGTACATTTTCTCTATTCCCGAGGGGCGGTATCAACGGCTGTCACTCAAAGTGCCCCTTCACACGATTGGAAAGACGGAAAACCAATCAGAGTAAATGAAACATGTGACATAGGCTAGCACAACGCCACAGTAAACAGACCAGCAAGCAAGTGCATTGCAGATGAGCTGTGATGATGTTTGGGAAAGAGTGTTGCCGTCTTTGCGGATTTCCTCCTCGTTGTGGACTCCAAGCTGTATGGCTGCGATTCCCAGCTTAGTTGTTTCCCTGACCTGCTCCTTCATGAGAGCAACTAACGAAGAAGCCACTGGGTTTTCACTGAGTCCCATCTTTTTCCCGATCAACGGAGCCAGTTGTTAAATTAAACTTTTACCAAACCCCATAGGAAGGACGGCAAACACATCCTTCGCATTCACTCCGCTCCTTGTCCCTCCTATTCTGATGATGTAATGACCCGCCCCAAAGTAATAAACAGTTGTGATTGGCCCGGTAACCCAAAACCGATGCCAGAATTCGCATTTATGATCCCATGGCCAAACTGATCTACGGAGCGAAATAGAATATGGGCTTGTGAGATCAGGATGGTTTCACCAGGCTAATGCACAATTCCTCTTTGTTAAGTTGTAGATTTAGATAATTTAGGTGGTCGGGGGACAGACACCGTTTGTATAAAACTATGGGTGGGTAACTGTACTAGAAGCTCAGAGAAGCGTGTAAGATTGCGACTGGTTCCTGGTCTCAACTCTAGGTTGTCAGGGTTTTGAATCACTAATAAATGTGGCCAGGTTTCTAGATATGAGAACAGTTCCATCCAAAGTGGGATGAATGCCGTCTCTCCTAATCAGACCAGGTTTTCCCCAGAAAGTTTGCCAGTGATCAACGAAACCCAAATCGTTTGCTGGACACCACCTGGACAGATTAAATGATGACATGCTGCTAAACATCTAATCAGTGGTCCGATTTGGGAGGGGTCCAGAGAAAACTACTGAGTCCAGAGTCCGTAGTCCATAGTTTTAGCATAGTCACACACCGAGGCAACATTAATTTTTGTGACCTCCCGGCGTAACCGAGTGTCATTGCCGCCGATGTAAATAACAATCTTATTAAATCTATGTTTAGCCTTAGCCAGCAGTTTTGAATTTGACTCAGTGTTGCCCGCTCTGGTCCCAGGGATACATTTGATTATGGCCATTGGTGTTGCTAACTTCACGTTTCTCAAAATACAGCTGTCAATTACCAGAGTTTTCTCCTCAGTGGGTGTGTCGCTGAGTGGGGAAAAATGGTTGAAAACATGAACAGGCTGGTGGTGAACAGTGGGCTTCAGCTACACTTCTCCCGGACAGTTACCCAGCCTGCACGAGGGTTACCGGAGGACCGCTAGCAGAGGCTATGCTAAGTGGCTAACTACCGCAGCGACAGAGTGATTTTCCAAATAAACTACACTAATTACATTTACCACTGTCGCTAAAGGAGGCAGAGGCATAACTGAACATCTGGCACACCAAACAAGAAATGAGAAGTCATCAGAAAATCCAGCAGTCATTTTGCATCACCCTTGGTGGTGGTTTGGAAGAAGTTGGGTGACATGAGAATCTGTAATGATTTCCGCTGGCTCAATGCTCGGACAATAAAGGATGCTCATCCACTTCCCCATCCAGCTGATGCTCTGGCTGCTCTGGGCAGACACTCCTTTTTCTCCACAATGGACCTCACTTCTGGGTACTAAAACGTGGAGGTACATGAAGAGGATCGGAAGCACACAGCTTTCACACGTCCATTCAGATTGTACAAATACAATCGGATGCCTCAGGGACTTTGTAATAGTCCAGCAACATTCATGAAGATGATGCTAAGTATTTTTGGTGATCAAAACTTCCTCAGCCTGCTGTGCTATCTGGATGATGTTCTGGTGTTTGCCTCCACAGAAGCTCTGGCACTGAAATGGCTAGAGGTGGTCTTCCAGCGGCTCAAGGCCCATAACCTCAAGCTTGCTCCAAAGAAATGCCATTTCCTGCAGAGATCAGTGAGGTTTCTGGGACACATTGTCAGTGCTGGTGGCATAAGGTCTGACCCAGATGAGGTAGCAGCCATTACCAGTCCCTCCAGTGGGTTGTTGAGACTTGTTGAGTGATACAGTGTTAACTACTAAATGCACTGTGTGAGACAACTAGGTAGCTAGCTTTAATGCTAAACTGCATGCCAGTCATGTTCTCTGCTCTGTGTTACCCCTGCTCAATCAATATCATAAAGCCTTACAGCATTGAAATCACCCCTTATCAAAAACCAATTTCTGGAGGATGTAACAATATGGAGGCAAGTGAGTCTCTAGTATTACATCAGTCTTTTGGTATGTGTGCCAGCAGCAACTCAACTTAACTGAAATTACTGGAATTTAACATATTTTTCAAGTATATTTTCTCAGTAGAGTTCCACAGAGAATATGTCTCAATGCTAGTTTTTCATAGGTGATAAATCTGTCTTTAATACACGACTGACTGTCAGTTTCCCTATGTTTTGATTTGAAAGAATCCAGTCTGTCTTTGTTTTCAAACTTTATTCATTTAGACATACAGTTTGATATAACAAAGACTGTAGAATATCATCAGGGAGCCTATTGGTAAAGAGTCTGGGCAGTTAAACCTCAGTAGTCTTTTTGGCAGTGAACGTCATCATCAACAAGTGGATTAAAATCAAAGCAGTAAATAGATCATCATTCCAGGAAGCATGACATATTTTATCTTATAAAATATTGTGATGAATTCAGAAGCATCTAGAGAACACATTATTTGTATACATTCACTTTATTGCAAGATTTTCTGAAAGCAAGCATATTATTTGTCTTTTTTTTTGTTTTTCTTTTTTGCATAGTTCGAGCAGTTTGTCTATTTTCTCTGAAAATAGCAATGGTTACATGTGATAATAGGATATTCTGTGACTGAAATCCAGATTATATACATTGAACAATGTATATAATGTATATATTCTTTATTTTCATCATCCACAAATGCTACATCTAGTATCAAATATTGGACACCGCCTTTTGGATGTCATTTCTTTACACATCAGATTCCAATTAATCCAAAAATATCTATGTTCTGCTCCTCAAACAATCCTCAAGAGCAATAAAATAAAAAAGTAGTTTTTGTGAAAAATGCAAAACATAATTGAGTGTAAATATTTCACCTGTCAACTTGTCATTGAATATCCATGTATTTAAAAAATATGAGATGCCTCTTTTGAACATACTGCCTTTCAAAAAAAAAAAAAAGAAGAAAAAAATAAATATTCTCTTAAATTCTTGTTTTGTTTTTGCGCAGTGAGAGCTGTTATCTACTTTCAATGTAAAAGTCAATTTTCTTAATTTTCTGTGCCATATTTTCTGTGACTCTGCGTATGGACATACAATAGTTTTGTACAAAGGCAGGTCACTTTGAAACTGAAGTGTGTAATGGCAAAAAACATAAATAATATACACATATGAAAGGGGAGGTTTGTGCGCAGTGTGTTGTTTGTGTATGTGTTATGTGTATATGTATATGTGTGGTCACAGTGTTCAAATCTGGGGAAGTTACACTGAGGAGGCATTGCGAGAGAGTTGAAACAGCTGAAGACAGAAATTTTCAGAAAGTGTTTTGTAAATATAGTCTTAATGACATGAAATTAAAGTGTCATTGGCAAATGCAATTATGGAGAAACAACATACTTTTGTAAAACTGTTTTTAAATAAAATGTATTCCATGATCAAATAAAAATTAACTCTACTAAAACATTGTTAATATAATATGATTACAAACACATCATGATAATAAATTGTGATTTAAACATTTCAGTTATTTCAAAAGATTTGGTTAATTAATGCATTTAGTGTATTCAAAATGAAACTATGAAATGAATAAGTTATGTATGTAAATGTTATGTTATGTGTTACGTAAAATATATTGATTTCAAAATGTATTATCTAATTATTTAATATTGGCTATTTTAGAGCTCCCCTCAAAGCCATGTGTAGACATTTCTAACCTTGGCAACCCCTGTTGGTCAATGAGTCATTGCATTTCTTCCAGCTTCAAACTCCTTTATAAGTCATGTCATTAATATGTCCATTCATCACAAATATAAAACACAGAGAAATGTTTCACACTTATGGCACTGCATGATTGGGTGAAATGCTGTTCAGATATGTTACATGACAATGTTTTACAGTATATGGTCCATCTTAAAAATGACTGCATCAATAGCTAACTCCTCTTCACACAGACAATCGCTTTTCTAGCTTCTAAGGTCACTTCTATTTCACTTTCACATACACTGTACCATTCCTAAATGCAAAACCAACATACTTTACCTGTATATTTGTAGACAGTCACTGGGGAATTTATTCGGCATTCTGATAAAGTCGACTGAATTTGATTCTAAATGTAAGGGTATTTAACAAAATGTAAACAAAAAAAAAAAAAGAAAAAACCTGCACAAGCGGTTTATGATGAGGTGATCATGCCCGCTCAGGATGCAGGTTGAATGTCATTCATAAGCATCTGCCCTGGATACAAGATTTTGCTCATTGCTAATGATAAGTGCTGAAAAAGTTGAGATGTGAGGTTCATAAAGAGCAATGTACGATGACAGTGTGGAGGTCAGGGTGGTGGATGGCTGTATATGAGTCCCTGTTACTCATCCCATTTTCTACTTGTTGTCTATCCTAATGCTTTCCCCGACTAACCACCAGATGACCATTATTTTTGTCTGAAGGTTAAATAAGTTAGAGACCTAACTGCACTTTAACCACACTGTGGTTGCCTTCAGAACATGTTGAAGGAATACTGGATTGACGATCAGTAAAAAGGCTTCTGGACTCATATTCACCCGTCTTTAAGCTCTGTTCTATCTCTCCCTCTAGTTTTTGTTGTTGCCTCAAATAGATGATTCCTTACATCCAGATTGTAAACAGTCTGCTTTTTCTTTGAATTATCTATTGTAAAAGTTTAATAGACAAGGTACTCTTAAGTATATAATCCAATGCATACTGTATGTTATGCTAGACCTTTCTCATTTCCAGGTCATCTTTTATGTTTTGTTATGCCCCTTTGTGTGAAATTAAGCCAACGGCACTCTTTGGCATCTCTACTCTAACTTACTCCAATGTAAACCCATCTGTGGTAATAACTGAAGCTGAAAGCTACAGACGTAGTATAAAGAGAGACAAACACTGCATGAGGTGGGCAGGAGGGGTGGAGGATGGGTCAAGTTAACATAGTCCAGGAGTCTGCTGTGTGAAACCAAAGGTCAGCGTTGTTTTAAAGTAGCTTTATGTAACTTACATAAGTATGCAACGTACTTAGTCACTCACCTGACATATTTACATCAGGTTACATACTAAAGGTAGTTTTAACCGCAAAGACTGATGTTTTTTCTACACCTTATCAAACAGTTTTGTTACCTAAACCTAACCCTGATGTTTAACAACATTGACCAAGTGTGAGAAGCTGAGGGGGTGTGACAAAGTGTCAGTACATGACAACCTGGGAATGAGAATGATCTGGTTATGTGCTCTTTTAGGTTTGACCAACAAAATGGGGGGAAGGCATGTCACTTTCTCTCTGTAATAAGTTGAATATTTAATCTTTACAATCTGACTTGCTTCCACATAAATAAAGTGATGGGTCATGGTTTGTAATGGTTTTGTTTTTTATCTTCAGCTCTGCCTCGCACTAAACTTGATGCTGTTCTCTTGTGTAGTGTGGGTGTAGTGAGTGATGTATTGTAGCAAAATGAAATCCAGGTGCCATTTAGTTTGACCCAATCACATCAATGTTATTCTAATGAGTGTAACTGATAGCAAACAAAGTTGATAGGATGGTAGTAGTGTAGGAGATGGGGGCCCTTGGGGGATAGGGGCCCTTGGAGTCCTCAGCTTTTTACAAAGGTTGAAAGGCTTCTTTCTTTTTTTCGGTCAGTTGTTAAAGTGTCATAACACGTCCGTGTGGGCAAATATCTTCAGTCTGTCACTGAGACCCACTCCTCACTCTGCCACGAAAACATGTGGTGGTTTTATATGGCTGATATAGAGGTTAGATGGTAATGAACATTCTCCTGACTTTTAATGCCCAGAAGCATGTTCAAAGACTCTCTGTAGGTTTTAGTTAAACTTTTGCCTACTAGTCAACCTCAGGGACATTTATATGGCCAACCCCAAACTCTTTCTCTTGATTTCTCTTTGCAGCTCTTTTCCTTGTTTATCTTCAGAGTGGGCCTCTCATATGCAGTTTTGCCTTGTGAATTAACACTGAACCTCAGTTCAGAGATATCAACATAGTTCATCAGTAATCTCTACTTTGTAAAATATGTCCTGAGCTAAATTATATACAACCCCAATCCCCAAAGGTCAGATGTTGTGTCAAACATAAATAACAGAATGCAAGGATTTGCATATGTAGTTGTCTTCGGCACTAGGCCTGCAGCCTCGTGCCTATGCGTCACTCCCTCTCGTGAGATATTGCTTATACATTTAACATATGTAAGGGATAATGTATAGTGAGCCGGTGACTTATGAAAAATAACTCCTGACAGGGGAAGAGGGTGGGAGTGGATGAACCAGTTAAAGAGTACGTAAAGACGGGACGCTCTAATACTAAAGCGAGCGCACCCACAAGGAGGTAGGGATCATTTCATTGGTCAACAGTAAATCTAGCATTCTATTGTTTGGGGGATTTTGACAAGGTTGTTACACAAAAAAATCCAAGAGCAGGGCAGAAATCTGAGAGCAGAAATTCTGCGAACACAGAAACAGTTTGAGCGCGAGGAGAAAGCGCCGATGCCCAAGCAGGAAATCTGTGCAAGCAACATTGTATCTGAGTGTGAGAACACAGTTTGAGCAGAAACAGATTAGATCCAAGTGCAAGCAGAGGCTATTTGAGTGCGAGGGCAGGGTTTTTGAACGTGAAATCAATAAATAATGCTCTCAAACTGATAGACCACTCTCTTGAATAAAGATAGGGATAAAGCTCCATATAAAAAGGACCATACAGACTGTGTCCTGCTGAAAGTTCCAAGCCAGCATCTGTGATGGTATGGGTTTGTGTAGTGCCCATGGCATCATGGGTAACTTGCACATTATGAATGCTGAAAGGTACATACAAGTTTTGGAGCAACATATGCTGCCATCAGGAGGATATCTTTTTCAGGGACATCCCTGCTTATTCCAGCAAGACAATAAGACTGCACGTGGTAGAACAGCATGGCTTTGTAGTAAAAGAGTGCAGATACTCGACTGACCTGCCCGCAGTCCAGATCTGTCTCCTATTTAAATGTGTGGTACATTATGAAAAACAAAATACAGCAACAGAGACCCTGTACTGTTGAACAGCTGGAGTCATATATCAAGCAAGAATGGGAAAAAAATCATTTTCAAAACTTAACAGTTAGTGTCCTCAGTTCCCAAACACTTGCTGAGTGTTGTTTAAAAAAACATGTGGCAGCCATCACATTTAGAATGAGTGTAAATTCACAAATAAAGTTCAGTTTGAACATTGAATATCTTGTATTTGTACTGTATTCAACTGAATAAAGGTGAAAAAAAAAGATTTGCAAACATTACATTACATTTTTATTTATGTTTTACTCAGCGTCTCAACTTTTTTGGATTTGGGGTTGTAGAAATATTATACACCTTGAAGCTGGTAAGATATCTGGAGCCTTTAACAGGAGACATTAATGAGTTGATTAACTGGAGTTGGGGGCAGTGGGGCGGTTAAACTTACAAGTCATAATAGCTCCCATTTAGGTTATAAATTTGCTCTTGCCTCCTAGGAACCACCTTAAGGTGCTAAAAAAAAACACTTGTCCAGGATCATCTTCATTATTCAGTATGTCCATTGAATCCTTAGAAAGATGCTCCATCAAACTTGACAGCAGCCAGGGCTTGAGCTACAGACAAAAAGAAGCATAGACAGATGGCTTAAGTAAGATACAAAGATAATTTTTAGATTACCTGTGCCATTGGGTACTGAGTGATGTTTGCTATCATGAGACTAATGGAATTCTAATTTTGTAAGCCAGTTAAGGGAAAATATGTAAGACACTGCTACAGCAGGACATGTTTTTTTTATACAGCAAGGGCAGACTTTAAGAAGTCCTCATCTAGCTTGAGTAACACAACATATTCTGAGCTACAGCAGACGGCGTCGACTTGAGAGTGACAAGAAACTCTCAAAACAAGGTCCAACTTAGTTGTTATCTGAGGCTTTCAACTCCGTGTATCATTCGTTCATTCGTTTTTCAAAATAAAACCAAATATGAAGAAAACAAAATAATGACTTGTTTTTTCAATATTTGTTTCCAGAACCAAAATAAAAAAACGGATAACGACTCGTTTTCCAATTTCCGATTTTCTGTTTAAATGGAAAATGGAAAAAAATGGGCCGGATTCGGGCCTTTCATGCACTTTCAATATTTTCATCTCTCCAGAAGCCAAGTTTTTTTCTTTTGCAAGCACTGGTTTCTTGTCGGACCGGTTGGAGTTACAACTACATCCGGTTCATGAAAGCTAACGCTTTGGCTAACAACCGCTGCGTGTGGATGCTGCAACTTTGGAGAAATTGTTCAATATGAGGTAAGTTGTGCTAAGGTAACAATACATGCCAGCTTACTGTTTGCTTCTACAGCTGACATATTGGAATAGGCTTCATGTGGCGAGTAATTTTTACGTTATTTTAAGATTTATGTTTGTCGCGACTCACAAATTCGCCACATTCAGCCATAACGGCAGCATAGAAATAATGCTGTATTTAGGTGGATTTCAGCACTCACATGCATTTTCTTTGGGAAATGCCACTCTAGTTAATTTCTATAAACATTATAAAAGTAGCATGCTGGGATATATATGCATTTTTTGTACTTTGCCACAACACAGAACAAAATGAATGCATCAATGTTCTATGGGAAGCGACCAGGTGGACTTCAAACCAGGGTTCCACCAGTCGAAAGTGATGACAGCTGTCTTGACAGTGGGGAGTGATGAAGGCTACACTCCTACACCACGTCGGCACTATCCATGAAGCTACCGACGCCCCTGTTGATGCCGGTTTCATCACCTGGTCAGGAGTGTAGTCTGTACACACCATGCAAAGACCCCATGCACGGAGGCACCGCCTTGCGGACTCAATCCCAGCCTGTGGCCCGTGTCATTCCCCCATTCTCTATTTCCCCACTTCATGCTGTCCTAAAGCAACAGGCCAAATAGATAATCTTTTTTTTTTAAATAGCAGTAATATTGCTATAATTTCATGTAGAGTTTCAGCTTTTTGCGGTTTACACATGGCCATATGTTTGTGAATGTAACCATGTGTCCATGATGTGTATATAACGTAGATAAAAATGTCTGCACTCTTATACAGTGATTTCTTTTTTCTACACCAGGTGATGAAAGCAGCAGTAGTACTGACAACAGGAGCAGCAGTGATGAAGACTCTGATGGAAATCACCATGCTCTTCCTAGCACCAGTTTTCTAATTAAAAGCTTGAGCTCTGTTTCACATTGGATTATAATAGTTGGTGTTATAGTCAGGACATTGAAAACAATTGTGTGGCATCAATAAAATCTACATACCTGAGACGGGAAATGTGTTTTAATATTATTTTTTCAGTTGTTGTTTTTTTTCCTCATTTTTCCCCATTTATTCCTGTTAATGCTAATTTGTATCATAAATGTATATCTATTCTATATATATATATATATATATATATACATATATATATACATATATATATATAAATATAACAATCTCCACTTAATTTAGCATCCCAGGCTACCATTCCACTCTGTAAATAGATTTTAAAATTTTGATATCATTGAATTATATAAATTATTTTTGCTGATTTCATTATTGTTATTATTGTTTTACTTTTTAGTAGTATTGTATTGTCTGAGGATGACTCATTTTAGTAACTATCTACAGTAAAAAGAAAAAACAAGCAAAGAAACAAATAAAAATCATTTTATACACTGGGCCTTCAAAGTGCTCTCTGAAACTACACCTGGCATGGCTTGTGTCCAAAAAAATGAAAAAAATCTAAACCCTGTCGTAGAGCTAAACCAAATACATCATTGGAAAGGTCTCAACCTGGAGAGTAACATATGTCAGTATAACGATTCTGCATGGCTCTTGCTTTCAGCCATTCACCGTTGAACCTTGACCTCAGTGCATGTTTGCAGGCTTATAACTCAGCAACTAAAGGGGATACAGACATGGGACCAACTGTTATAGGGAGCTCTTGACCTCAACTATCATGTGAGTGTGATCAACAACTGTGGGTGCTGTCTGATAGAGGTAAAATATGGATGAAATTAATTTTCACCCATTTAGAATTTAGATATTTAAAATATGATTACCATGTGTTTACCATCCCCTTAAAGTCCACAGTGTACTCTCAATTAAGTATTTACAACTTCTAAATCTAGGAAAAACACTTATCTTTTTTAAAAACTACAATTCCCTGGGGCCGCGCCACGCAGCTTGATACATATCAGCAATATAGCAGTAGTTCCTCCGATTTGCAATGTAGGATTCTAAATAGGGTTGTGAAAAGATATATATACCCAATATATCTAATATCTAGTAAAGCCGAACTAATAATGACACTGCACCTAGATGAACTATGTTAAGAAAAAGTAAGGATGATGGTTAAATTCAGATCATTTAGAAAGTACTGTAGAAACAGCATTTTTGGGACTGAATATTTGAATAGACCTATATCAAATATCTAGTACACCCGAACTATCATGTTGTTATTATTATTATTATTGGTGGGAAATTATAACAGAGCAATATATTTGCAAAAAAACTTTCATGTTTTTGTGTGTATACAGGAAGTTACTGAATCAGGATCCATTGTAGTGGTGGACACACGGATTCCCTAAGTGACTTTACATTGGCATTGTTTCCGTGGTAATTTCAACCCATTTCGTGCTGCCACCACGGAATGCGGTGTTAAGAGGTCATGGTCATTTTACCTATTTCTGTGAGATCAGGTTTTTTTTTGGCCCAGTGTATAAAATGATTTTTATTTGTTTCTTTTTTTACTGTAGAAAGTTACTAAAATGAGTCATCCTCAGACAATACAATACTACTAAAAAGTAAAACAATAATAACAATAATGAAATAAGCAAAAATAATATTAAAATTATATTGAAATTTTAAAATCTATTTACAGAGTGGAATGGTAGCCTAATAGATCACTTAGATACAATTTATTATTGTTTAGACACTATTTATTGCTTAGATACTATTTAGCCTATTACTATATTTACTTTTAGCATATTCTACTTTTATCTACTGTGGGCTATATGTTTTAATTTATTTAATCACTAAAGTATTTTATGTTAAGCGTACATATTAATATTTTATGTCATTTATCATAGTTTAGTTCTTAACTATCATAATTTAATTCTTAACGTGTGCGCATCCGGCAGGGGGATGCTAAATTAAGTGAGATTGTTATAGATGTATACATAGAATAGATATACATTTAGGTATGATACAAATTAGCAACAACAGGAATAAATGGGGAAAAATGGGAAATAAATAAATAAATAAATAATGTTAAAACACATTTCCCGTCTCAGGTATGTAGATTTTATTGATGCCACACAATTATTTTCAATGTCCTGACTATAACACCAACTATTATAATCCAATGTGAAACAGAGCTCAAGCTTTTCACTTAGAACACTGGTGCTGTCAGTACTACTGCTGCTTTCATCACCTGGTGTAGAAAAAAGAAATCACTGTATAAAGCCTGATTTATGGTCGTGCGTTGAATCGACGACGTCGCTACGTGGCTGCCGTGACGCCGTCGTGAACCCTTCGAACTTCTCCGTCACTCCGTTTCGTTGCGGTGCAATTCACCGCCAGAGCAGTAGGAGGCTACATTCATTTCCTGAGTGGTTAACGTCGTCTCTAGTTGATTCTTCGTTTAGCTTCCGGCTTTTCCGGTCACAGAGAAATGAACGCGGAGCATGGACAGACGGCTCCGGCCGGGTATCCATATCCGTATTGAACGTTGAGCATAATGGCATATATATAATAAAACACTACAACATCTACATCGCAACAGAAGATGTTTAAAGATGGCGGGGCTGTCGGAATCTAGAAATACGGAACCGGAAATGTGTTGCTACCAAGCAAACCAACCAATCACAGCCGTACCGGTCTGCGCTGGGTCTGCGTCGCCGCGATGCGTAGTTACATTTTTGGGGAGGTGCACGTCAGGCTACGGGGGCTACGGCGAGCCTTCTGCGTAGCCCCGTACCCTACGACGTCGATTCAACACACGACCATAAATCAGGCTTAAGAGTGCAAACATTTTTATCTACATTATATACACATCTTGAACACATGGTTACATTCACAAACATATGGCCATGTGTAAACAGCAAAAAGCTGAAACTACACGAAATTATAGCATTATTACTGCTGTTTTTAAAAAAATAAATAAATAAACAAGATTATCTATTTGGCCTGTTGCTTTAGGACAGCATGAAGTGGGGAAATAGAGAATGGGAGAATGACACAGGCCACAGGCTGGGATCGAGCCTGCGACCGTTGTGGCGAGGTGGTGCCTCTGTGCATGGGGTCTGTGCATGCTGCGTACAGACTACACTCCTGACCAGGTGATGAAACCGGCA
Organism: Epinephelus cyanopodus; assembly: GCA_026686955.1. Classification (NCBI taxonomy): domain Eukaryota; kingdom Metazoa; phylum Chordata; class Actinopteri; order Perciformes; family Serranidae; genus Epinephelus; species Epinephelus cyanopodus. The sequence continues at coordinate 852,469 of CM048915.1, forward strand.
TCAACAGGGGCGTCGGTAGCTTCATGGATAGTGCCGACGTGGTGTAGGAGTGTAGCCTTCATCACTATCCCCACTGTCAAGACAGCTGTCATCACTTTCGACTGGTGGAACCCTGGTTTGAAGTCCACCTGGTCGCTTCCCATAGAACATTGATGCATTCATTTTGTTCTGTGTTGTGGCAAAGTACAAAAAATGCATATATATCCCAGCATGCTACTTTTATAATGTTTATAGAAATTAACTAGAGTGGCATTTCCCAAAGAAAATGCATGTGAGTGCTGAAATCCACCTAAATACAGCATTATTTCTATGCTGCCGTTATGGCTGAATGTGGCGAATTTGTGAGTCGCGACAAACATAAATCTTAAAATAACGTAAAAATTACTCGCCACATGAAGCCTATTCCAATATGTCAGCTGTAGAAGCAAACAGTAAGCTGGCATGTATTGTTACCTTAGCACAACTTACCTCATATTGAACAATTTCTCCAAAGTTGCAGCATCCACACGCAGCGGTTGTTAGCCAAAGCGTTAGCTTTCATGAACCGGATGTAGTTGTAACTCCAACCGGTCCGACAAGAAACCAGTGCTTGCAAAAGAAAAAAACTTGGCTTCTGGAGAGATGAAAATATTGAAAGTGCATGAAAGGCCCGAATCCGGCCCGTTATCCATTTTTTTCCATTTTCCATTTAAACAGAAAATCGGAAATTGGAAAACGAGTCGTTATCCGTTTTTTTATTTTGGTTCTGGAAACAAATATTGAAAAAACAAGTCATTATTTTGTTTTCTTCATATTTGGTTTTATTTTGAAAAACAAATGAACGAATGTTACACGGATTTAGCTGAGCTGTGAGATGTTGAAAATGTTCAGAAACATTAATTGGATCTTGTGTTGACAATTTTAAGAATATACCTTCATGTAAATACTAGAAATTTTAAAAAGACTGTTCACACCAAGTCCAGATTATATACAAGATATTTGTAAACAACTAAGCAGGTAGTTAAATTCTGTTGTCACTCTTGCTTCTTGCAAACAAAGACAAAATCAATGGGGGAAAAAAATAGATTTTTTGGGGGGTGAAATTTGGCTGTCAGAAATGAACATTTGACCAATGAAATCTATGTGCATTTAATGATGTTACTAGTTTGAGGATGATATGAAGTGACCAAAAATTAGTCATCACCAGCTTCAATGTATAAACATGAGCATTTCTATTCAAAACGTATTTTGATCAAACACAATGTACTATACTAAAAACCCCAGAAAATGAAATCAGGAGAATCCTGCAAAAGCAGTCCTGAGAGGGAAACATGCACAGGGTCTAAACAGGATGGGAGAGAGTGACTGGCAGAAGTGGTGTCGTGAACGGAGACTCACCTTGTATGACTCACACCTTCATGATGTGGGCGGAGTTGGGGAAGTCAGCAGAGGAAGGGGGAGGGGCCAGGCTGGTCGGGGAGGTGGGGGGACTGGGGGCACACTGGACTGGAATGAGATGGCGGGAGGTTGGAGGAGTGAGCACAGGAAAATGGAAAGAAAGACAAGGAGTGAACCAATTAAAGGGTGAGAAGTACGGTGAGTTAAGTTGGTGAAAACTAGGGACACCTGTGCTTTCAGATGGCTGACTGTAATAAAGAGATATCTCTGGATTTTTTTAGGGTAAAGAAAACAAGAAACCCTGGTGTCTCTAGATCACCATGTATCTTTTAAATGCATATTTAGATTAGGCTCAGCTCTGCATGTGTGACTCCCCTCAAGTCCTCAGCACTACCGAATTATGAGTTGATCTGAGACACAGTGAAAAGTATCATATCAAGTCAGAAGAGCTTCAGGATAAGGGGCACAGATCTGTTTGAATCTACTGAGAAAGATGATTTGGATGCTGGAATCAAAATGAAACCTGTAATGCTAATTATGTTAATCAGTTCATGTTTACCACATATACCCTCTCAGTTTAGTGTGATAGCATGCAACATCTGTCAGTTAGCACTTAAGTCAAAGTACAGCTGATGCTGATGGAAGCTGTAAATAGTTTTGCAGGTATTTTGTCATAAGGTCGAATATTGGTAAAATTGAAAGTTAGGGATCACTAAAGCGTTTAGAATTGTTCCTCTGGGAACCATAAATGTAGATTTTGAAATATTTCACTGGATATGTAAAACCTTGTTCAGGTCCAAAGATTTCCTAATACATAAGGGTTCATCCTTAGGGGACCATGATTTTTTTTTTTTTGTATGATGAAACTTTGTCTATCTGCCTCATCACTGCTGAGGTCTTAGAATGGGCGTCCACACTCTTTTCCTGGTCACCCCTGACAAATGTGTCTGCCTCTCCCTATATTTTCCTAAATTTACCTAATAAAAAATGACAGCAATACAGATGTACAAAAACACAAAGTCATCTGAGAGAAAACAAAGTGAAAGCAAAAACAGCAAAAAACACATTTCTCTCAATGTATATGGTTGTTTAAGGGGATGTGGGTTAATGCATTAATGTGTGATATCTGATGATATCTGATGACATCTTGACTTCAAGATGTATGCAATGAAATACTGAGTGTATAACTGCTGTGTGTGTGTGTGTGTGTGTGAGAGTGTGTGTGTGTGTGCGTGCGTGTGTGCGCGCGTGCGTAAAAAACTTACTGACGGTAAATGGGCGTACTCCTTCACAAATAGTGAGACACACAAATAGTTTTTTTCTCTACAGTGTGTATTCTCTTAACTTATCAACTGAGCTGTCTGGGAGATGAGTGAAATGAGCCAATCGAAAGCCCAGTGGTGTTGTTATTTTATGTTACATGCACTAAGTGGAAAGATGTCTGAGCGAGGGGCTGCCCATGGAGAGGTGCCCCGAGCGGCTCTTGCTCAAGGGCACCACGGCAGTGCCCAGGAGGTGAACTGGCCCCTCTCCAGCTAACAGCCCACACTCCATATTTGGTCTGGACGGGGACTTGCACAGGCGACCCTCCGGTTCCCAACCCAGGTCCCTATGGACTGAGCTACTGACGTTATTTTTATATACAAATAAAAAATTGATTTGGAGGCCCGAAAATGAGCGCACCTGAAATCAGTGTCTTGTGTGGGATGCTTGCTGTGCACCAAAAAGTTCAGTGCCAGTACTAACCTATCACTGTGAGACCCATGACCATACACCACATCAGTGATCAAACAGACTCACAGATGGCTACTGGCATAGGAAGATTAGTAGAAATGGGGTGTGGGCTATAGTAAAGAAGCAAAAGCAATGGCAGCCTTAATAAATCATTGATCATGATTCAGTGATCAATGAACTAAGAACTAAGAAAAAATGAACTAAGAACTAAGAAAAAAGATCATATTCTCCTGTTTTTTTTCTATGCACTGGCTCCCTGTAAAGCCCAGAACTGAATTTAAAATCCTACTGTTAACTTATAAAGCTCTAAATGGTCAAGCTCTGTCATATCTTAGAGAGCTCATAGTACCATATTATCCCACCAGAATTCCGCTCGGAAAATGCAGGTTTATTCGTAGTCCGTAAAGTCTCCAAAAGTAGATCAGGAGCCAGAGCCTTCAGCTATCAGGCTCCTCTCCTGTGGAATCATCTTCCTGTTACAGTCTGGGAGGCAGACACCGTCTCCACATTGAAGACTAGACTTAAGACTTCCGTCTTTGATAAAGCTTATAGTTAGGGCTGGCTCAGGCTTGCCTTGTACCAGCCCCTAGTTAGGCTGACTTAGGCTTAGTCTGCCGGAGGACCCCCTATAATACACCGGGCACCTTCTCTCCTTTTCTCTCTCTCTCTCTCTCTCTCTCTCTCTCTCTCTCTCTCTCTCTCTCTCGTGTCCTATTACTGCATCTTGCTAACTTGGCCATTCTGGATGTCACTAACTCGGCTAATTCTCCGCAGCCTTTGTGCAGCCTTTGTGAGGACCCTATTGTAATCGAGCTGTTTATTATTATTATTATTATGATTATTTATTATTACTATTAGGGCCGGAGTGACGACAAAGTCGTCCGTGAGGACCCTATTGTAATCACGCTGTTGATTAGGGCCCGAGCGACGAAAAAATGGTCCGCGTGGACCCTTTTGTAATTGCGCTGTTGATTATTATTATTAGGGCCCGAGCGACGACGAAGTCGTCTGTGAGGACCCAATTGTAATCGCGCTGTTTATCATTATTATTATTATTATTATTATTATTATTTATTATTTTTAGGGCCCGAGCGACGACGAAGTCGTCCGAGGACCCTATTTAAATCGCGCTGTTTAATTATCATTATTATTATTATTCTTTACCCGACTTTGTGCCCAAATTTTGCTCCTTTCCCAAATTTCAAAATGCTTCTAACTTTCCACATTTGTCCAGCCACATCCGAATTAGACATTTTTGGGTGGTTGCACATGGTTGACACAAAATGCCAAAATAGCGCTCCCTACAAATTTTCAAAAACTCCTCCTCATTGGGGTTAGTTTGTCATAGGCAAACGCAATTTGGTACACACATGTACCATACCCAGACGTACAAAAAAAGTCTCTTAACGTCATGGTAAAATGCCAACAGGAAGTCGGACATTTTGTTTTGAATTTTTTCGTTACGGCTTTCGTCTGATCGACTTCAAATTTGGTACAGATCATCCTGAGAACATGCTGATCAAAAGTTATTAAAAGCTTTTCTCTATGTCAAGGGGCGTGGCCGCTAGGACATGAGAAATTTTGGTGACTTTACGATTTCTTGCCATTGAATTTCGAATGACTCTCCCACCAACATACTTGATCTCAGCAGCTTCAAACTTGCTGAACATGATGATGGCTCCACCCCAAATGGCCAGATATGTTAATATCCCACCTTACTCATATTGCCCCCCGGTGGTGACAGGAAGTGACCAGTTTTTACTTTAACATGTACTAATGACACAAACTTGACTGCATCAACTTCATTTCACTTCTAATGCATGCAGAACAAGTTGGTGAAGCTACCTTATGAATGCTGGGAAGCTATGTCTAATGGTGTCCATGTGGCAGCGTGGCAACTATCGATCCCTTGCCACTAAATACGTTTGACAATTTGATGGCTTCAGTGACCTCATCCTCATGAAAATTGATACACAGGTCAAGAATGGCAAGCTCTTCAATCTGATAGGGGCGTCGACCATGGGGGGGGGGGGGGGGGGGACAAAATGCCTCTACAGCGCACCCTTGAAATTTCAAAAACACCTCCCCATAGGGTTTTTTTTGGAGTTGGAACATGAAAATTGGTACACATGTGTATGTTGTCCAGACGCACATAAAAGTCTCTTGCACCAATGGTCTACTCCAAACAGGAAGTCAGCCATTTTGATTTTGACTTGTCATTTTGGCGTGATTTCCGCATGTTGTATTTTAACAATTAGTCCTAGGGATTTCATCCAGTGAACTTCAAATTTTTTACAGATCATCCAGAGACCATGCTGATCAAAAGTTGTGCTCTGCATGTCTGTAGGTCAAAGGGCGTGGCTGCTATGGCGTTGCCATTTTTGATCCATTGCCATGCATATTCAAGCAGATCTCTCTCCCACATAATTCATCCAAACTGCTTCAAAATTTCTGTACATGATAAGAGCCCCACCCTCAACGCCTCCATATGCTCGTAGGCAATGTCGCTCATGGTGCCCCCTTGTGGAAACAGGAAATGCCATCTTTTACACTGACAAACACCAACTTCAAGCTCCTGACCTGATCAACTACATTTTGTGGCCACATGACGATAAAGTGGATGAATCTCCACAGTGACACATGGTCCTGTCATGTTGCAGGCTTTTCATCCTTCGCCACTGAACATAAACTTGGTATAAATCCTTCATGCATTGTCCGATTTGTTGGAAATTTCACATGTGTGATGAGGGTCCACCCCTGAACGCACCTGGCCACATCTGGTTACGCTCGTAGCGCCACCTAGTGGATGAAAAAAACATTGTGTTTTTTTCGCTCCTGCCAGGTTTTTTGTCCCTTCTCGCTTCGTGCGACAGCTCCCACGTGCCTTAGGCCCCGATGGTTGCATGGGGGAGCGAGGGCCCGATCACAGCTGCTTGCAGCTTTAACTATTATTATTATTGTTCTTACAAACTTTTAATCCCCAATTTCGTCCCTTTCCCAAATTAAAAAACTCATCAAATTTGGCACACGCGTTTGGTCTGGCAAAAATTTGATATTTCGGCAGTGTTGTATGTGGGCGGGACCAAATGACGACATAGCGCCCCCTAGAAAATTTCGTGCTTCGAGCCCCGCCTGCTTCGAGCCCCGCCTTTGAGTTCACCTACACGCATGAAAGTTGGTGGGCTCATAGAACATGCCAAGACGCATAAAAAAATCCTCTTGGACCCATGCCGTAAACCCAACAGGAAGTTGGCCATTTTGATTTGAATTTTTGACATGCTTGAACGAACTCCTCCTCGGGATTTCGTCCGATCGACTTCACATTTGGTACAGATCACCCTGAGAACATGCTGATCAAAAGTTATTAAAAGCTTTTCTCTATGTCAAGGGGTGTGGCCGCTATGACGCCGTCCTCGTCACCAAATACGTTTGACTTTTTGATGGCATCAGCAACCTCATATCCTCATTTGTTGATAGGTCAAGAATGGCGAGCTCTTACATGTGATAGGGGCGTCGCCCATGGGTGGGACAAAATGCCTCTATAGCGCCCCCTTGAAATTTTCAAGAAACCTTTCCCATAGGGTTTTTTTTGGAGTAGGAAGAAGTCAGGGTTAACTTACTCTGAGTTTTCACATAACCACTTCAGTGATGCGTGCTGCTGGCCCCCCGTGGCGCAGGAGAGCAAGGGCCCGATCACAGCTGCTTACAGCTTCAATTATAATATTATAACTTTAATTAATGTTGTTGTAAGCTACTGTCATTACCGTCTGTCCTGCGTCTCTCTCTGTCTCTGTCTGTCTCTCTCTCTCTCTCTTATTATGCTGATCTGTTCTGTATGACATCTATTGCACGTCTGTCCATCCTGGAAGAGGGATCCCTCCTCAGTTGCTCTTCCTGAGGTTTCTACCGTTTTTTTTTCCCCCCGTTAAAGGTTTTTTTTGGGGGAGTTTTTCCTTATCCGCTGTGAGGGTCCTAAGGACAGAGGGATGTCATATGCTGTAAAGCCCTGTGAGGCAAACTGTGATTTGTGATATTGGGCTTTATAAATAAAATTGAAATTGAATTGAAATCACCCCACCCCCATCTGAGTAAGAAGTGTAAATTATACATGTAATTTGTTAAGCAATGAATAAGGCTGCTTGGTTAATTTATACAATGTAAAAGTGCCTAAGCTAATAATGGTGAGCAGAAAAAAACAGTTGTTTGTCTATGTTTCTTGACAGTTATTACTTAACTGAATTTGATACTATTGTTAAATGATGTTGTTAATCCATGTCTTATGGCTGTTTTATGGCAGGGCCAGATAGCCCTGAAGTTTTCGGAAAAAGATGATGGTTTGGGTTAAAATGAAAAGAGTTCTTCTGGAAAGGTCTCTCTGACATAAAAGCCTTGGAGGTTAACTTATCCCATGTGCTATTTTATGTGTGTTAGTGGAGTCAGTATAAAGGAAATTTTACTGCACTTAACCAGTGACAATTATTTACCAATATTTCTGTATTGTTTTTATCTTTTATGGCCAAATGCAAAAAAGAAAGGGGTTGCAGCTTCTTCTGTATGTCATTATGTTTAACGGACATATCATTGTCCAGAAAGCAGATAAAATAACATATTGTGATGAAACTAGGGATTTACAGTGCCAAACGCAACCACTAGAAAAGTAATTTTCATCAGTAAATCAATTAAAAAGTCTTAACCTTCCAGCTATACTTTTTCTCAAAATGGATATTAAAGGTTTTTCCTTGTAAAAATACCCTGGCTAATTACTTTGGCAGAATTTGGATCATAAATAACACATTAATATCAGCATTACTTTTCAAAAATGATCTGGGTGGGGAAATAGGCATGAGGTTGTGTTGGGAGTAAATAATGTGGCCTGTCATGAGCTGTGTAATCATGGTGAGTGGTTAGTAGGGGAGGGTTAGTGATGTGGCAGTGGTGACTACAGCAGCCGTGTGGAGACAGTCCTTACCAGAGAGAAGGCGGCTGCGACGAGAGGCCTCAGCAGCCAGGGCACAGGAGATCTCAATGCGTTTCTCCTGCTCCTGCAACTGCTGCTGGGAGCTGACTGGAGTTCCCCCTCTGCCGGGCCGTCCAGGATAGGAACCATATTCTGCAAGCTATCAATGTAAGATGTGAAAAGAGACAGAGAAACATGAAGACAGAAGGAAAATGGTGGTGGTTTTGTTAGTTATAGCTTACCATAATGCTACATCTGACATTTAGAATACATTATCATCTTCATATAAGGACATTTAATATATGCTATTAATACCTATCTGATCTTGCTGAAACAAACTATAATGAATAAATTGGGCAACCATTCTCGGTTCCTCTGCAATCAAGAAGTAATGGAACCATTTCCTAAGATGAAGGCTTTTATATTGACATAAATAATTTGAATCCATTCTCTTGAATACATGGCCTGTTGTCTTTGCATATATATATATATATATATATATATATATATATATATATATATATATACTGCCTATTAGAGGCACCTGCTTTTTTTTATCAATCATAATAAATTATTTTAGGGGAAAAAGTAATGAGAAATAAGGGGAAAAAAACATACAAAATGGCAGGGGTGTGGCAAGAGACATGGCACTGAGTATTAAATCACTGACAAAGTCTAATGTCAAACTCCTCACTAGCTCAGTGGCCTAGTGGTAGAGTGTCCGCCCTGAGACTGGGAAGTCATGGGTTTAATCCCCAGCCGGGTCATACCAAAGACTATAAAAAAGGGACCCATTGCCTCCCTGCTTGGCACTCAGCACAGCACCGCTGCTGCTCACTGCTCCCTCAAGGGATGGGTCAAATGCGGAGAACAAATCTCACACAATCAGCAGAACATTACCTTTACCTTTAGGGGCCAAAGGGCCCACTGTATGTGTCTAAAAGACTTCACATTTTAGGAGCACAGAGTTAACGTCACCCCCTCTGTGTGGATGTTTTATTATCTGAGAGTGAAAGTGTTGTGTTTTGCCTTGTAAAAGTGTACAGCTAATGGATGTTACATTGTTTCTGATAGTACCCTGCTGTTATGTGAAATGAGTTTTCAAAGATTTGGTGGTCTTACAGACGTTTGCCATCAATATGAGCATTTGACATTATGACATCATGGTTATGATTATGGGCATTATATAAATGACATTAGCAGTCAAACATGTATTACACCTTTACTGTTGTATTTCCTTCCTGTGTGGGGATGGTTGAGTGAGTCAGTTTTATGTGTGAAATAGCATTGTTGGCTTTGACTACATGTCATTTTCAGTGGGGACAGATGAGAGAAGATGAGAGGCTGATGGGAAAGAGGGATGATCTGTTTTCACCAACATGTTACCTAGGTTAGGGGGGGTCTCTTGGAAAGTACACAAGGGGACTTAGAAATGCAGTTTATTAATACTGAATCTGTGCCAGTAATGTGCCAGTGTTCTTTCATAAACATTCCCTATAGCCTTAGAAATATACAAATGCTGAAAAGCACAAACCAATTGTTCTTTTTCTGTTGGGTTAGTTGTAGCAGGGCATTCAGTTTGTGACAGGTTGGAAAAATGTGATGAGGCACTTTTATTCAGTATCTCCTTATATCTTTGTCTGAAGTGACTTTTTTCTTGCATGTCCCAAGTGCTTGTAATGTACACTCAGTATATATGACCCCTATTTAGCCCAAGGCCTTTATGGAGCACCTATCTATGGGGGGTTGGCAGGGAATACATACTAGTATTTTTCACGTGTGTACCATAGTCCTCTTATTTAAACCTTTTGTATATTTTTAGGCTTAGTATCTGTGTATATGCTTATTATAGTGTTGTTTCTTGCTGGCAGTTTCTGATGTCTATTTGCATTATCGGTGATGGTGACTGGGTATTTTTTTAAAAGTCTGGGGAAGAGCCTGGTGCTCCAAACAATACACAGAATCAAAATCCTTTTAATTGGAATTTCTAGGTTTACAGATCTATCTCTGTCAACTCTGCTAGAAATGTCTGTGATCCAGCACCCATCCTTGTGGGTACTGTGATGTGTGCGTCTTTTTAATCATGTTTTTGTAATGTCTTCAATCAAACCCACTTTGATTTGGCAATGAGGGTCTTGATTCGCTCCAGTTTCTTCTGCTTCTCCTTCTGTTCCTCTGGGCTAAGAGGAGTGTTATCCACCTCATCCACGTAGCGCTCCGGAATAAGAACCTTGTCAGGAGTCATCAGCTGGAACATATACACCTTTATAAATATGGATCCACACACATGTAGCCCACATACATACAAATACACTGATAAACCAACATAATATCCCTTTCATAAAATAGAAACAGTGAGCTAGCATGCTCTTTCATCAGCATGTTCAAATCTGCCTATTGTGTGTTGTCATTTTATAAAAAAAAAGTTATATTTTGGTGATTTTTTTTTTTTAAGTCTGTTTCTTTTCAAGCATATTTAAAAAAAATTTGTCATGCTTTTCTTAGTCTTCAGAAGAAGTGGAATTATCATTATTTGCTATTCTCTTTATTTAAACAGGGAAGGGCATTGAGAGCAAGGAAGCACTGATTGCAGTACATTAAAAGCAAAAGGAACACATAGAAGTTATGGTATACATCAACAAATAAAAAAAAAACAAGAACAACACGCAAGTTGCAGTATGTATCATAGGGGACAAAATCAATTCACAGAAAACACATCCATTAACATGGCTCTAATTCAGTCCAAAGGGATTTCAGTTGATTAAAAGGGATTACCTTGTTTTACAAGCCTCTGCAGATTATTCTACTTATGTGGTGCAATATTAATTAAGAACCAGTTTCCCAGTCTCGTCCACCCATAAACTCAGCTACATTTTAAAATTTTCAGATGATAAAACCATCCTTGGACTTACCGAGGGAGACAACAAACCAGACAGCTGGTGGATGAGAGCTCACTTATGGGAAGGCTGACAGTTTTGTCCCCTACACTGACAAGATGAAGGAGTTAAGCCTGATTTATGGTCGTGCGTTGAATCGACGACGTCGCTACGTCGTAGGGTACGGGGCTACGCAGAAGGCTCGCCGTAGCCCCCGGCATAGCCTGACATGCACCTCCCCAAAAATGTAACTACGCGTCGAGGCGACGCAGACCCAGTGCAGACCGGCACGGCTGTGATTGGTTTGCTTGGTACCAGCCCATTTCCGGTTCCATATTTCCAGATTCTGCCATCCCCGCCATCTTTAAACATCTTCTGTTGCGATGTAGATGTTGCACTGTTAAGGCTCATCATATATATGCCATTATGCTCAACGTTCAATAAGGATACGGCCGGAGCCGTCTGTCCGTGCTCCGCGTTCATTTCTCTGCGACCGGAAAAGCCGGAAGCTAAACAAAGAATCAACTAGAGATGACGTTAACCCCTCAGGAAAGGAGCGCAGCCTCCTACTGCTCTGGCGGTGAATTGCACCGCGACGAAACGGAGTGACGGAGAAGTTCGAAGGGTTCACGACGCCATCACGGCAACCACGTAGCGACATCGTTGATTCAACGCACGACCATAAATCAGGCTTCTGGCAGTGAATTGCACCGCGACGAAACGGAGTGACGGAGAAGTTCGAAGGGTTCTGTCTCCTTTGTTAGAAATCTGTGCAGCACAGTGACTGCTGGAATGCAACACTCCTCTGTAACAACAGACCTTCCTGAACCACCAACTGGAGAGTGTGAGCAGTACAGGTCAGGCTGGGGAGTTCAGCATCATTCATGGCCTCTCTAGCACTATGTGGACAGACGTCTTCGGAATCCCAGGTCTGAAGCATGCTGTCGAAAGCATCTGCAATGGCTCGGCTTTGCATGTGGTGTGACTTGATGGCGAGTGGACTGCGCATCATTCCATTGTGCAGTTAAACCGAGCAGAGACATTGGGCAGACACTGCTCATCCAAATGTCTGTTGTAAAACTGAAGGCTGTAACTCCATGAATCAGGCCGCTAATGTGTTTTTTTACCTCCTCAAACACTTTTGGCAGCATAACATCCTCCGTGATTGTAGGGGCGGCTAGGAATGTCTTCACGCAGCTCGAGTGTGCGAAGTAGATGGCAAAATCCCACATCTTCTAGGACCCACAGTACCTGGTCATCCAGGGCAATAAAATAAGTTAGAGCCGCTGTTATCTTAACTGCCCGTGGATTGTCTCTTGCCATTTTTGCTCGCTTTTCCAAAACCTGAGTCAAGGTTGGCTGTTGCAGTCTTGCAGTAGCATTAGCAAACTCTGTGTACTCAGGTTTATGATGGGTCTTCAGATGTTTTATCAAGTTGCTGGTATTAAACAACATACTCTCCTTTCCTCCCCTGGGCACCTTAGCAGCACATAACTTGCTAAGTCTGCTTTGCTTCTGTCATTGTCCCTTATCTTGAAATATGTCCACACTGCTGACATGATGCTTGCTTGCTATTGCTGCCAGTCTTACTCGCTCCTAGTCCTAACATGCTGACTCCGGGTTGACATCTCCCCCCTCGAGACGAATCTGATAAAAGTGGTGGGGAAGTTTGGGAAGTACGAGTATGAGTATATGAGAGCAGTATCGGCCCGATACCCAATGCCAGTATCGGTATCAGTGCATCCCTGATATTTATTATGGTTTTTTTTCTTAACTGAGAGATCAGCACGAGAGATCCAATGGGCACAGGGACTTTTGCTCCCCTACTTGGTGCCTCCTCACAGGCACTGTAAGGGTGAATTCCAATTCCTGTCTTAACCCTCAGTCTTAACCCTCAATCTCAAAAATGCGCACTCCCGCGAAGTGCAAGTGCTGTCCCGATTCTCAGAACGTTGAGTTGAGGGTCAAGAATAAGGGCTGTATGGCCCTCACTTTTAAGATTTTCCACCCTTGGTAGTGAGTGCTATCCCAGAATCCTTTGCGCATCATCCGCCGAGCCCAGCCGAGCCCGGCCGAGTCCAGACGATTCAGTCAATGCAAGATGGCGGCGACAAGCGTAAGGAAGCGGAGTTATCAATGTGAGTATTTTCCTCGTTAATAATTGTTTTAAAATTATGATAACCATTGCATTATCTTAGTTTAACGTCATTTTATGGACTATAGACCTCTATGTAGTGTAACACACATATCTTTTGGCTAGCTAACGAAGCCGGCGCAGGCGCTTGCCCCTGCACATAACCCCGGTTCTCTGATAACCGAGTATGCTGTCATTCAGTTACAAAAAGTCATTTTTCTCAGTGATAACGTAGTTGTTAAGTTGTTTTAATATACGTGAAATGTTTGCATTGACATTTTGGTAAGATGACTGGACGGTGTCATCCCCTGTAGCCATAGAGTCTGCAGCTGGTAACGTTACAGCTGCAGGTTAATGTTAGTGATTGTATTATCTGGTCACTTTCCGCTGAATAAGTTACGTCAGTTGTTGTGGTACAGATTATTTGGTTGAATATCAATTTATAACCCAAAGAGTGAAACGTTAACGTGGATGAAAGTCACCAGATGACACTTGTGTGACCATATAAACAGCCTCACTAGTTCTGCGGGATGTTGACTACAGTATTCATTGTGATAATACTTGCAATACTGCATGAAACTAAACTGATAACTTAACGAATATCTGACAGGTAGCCAAAAAAATAAAAGAAAGTAATGTTGTTATCTCTGTTCCATTTCAGGGCCACCAGACAAAACACAAGCCCTGATTCATGTCAGGGCCACCAATGAAGACAAGTTTACAAAAAGCAAGCAGGCTCCAAAAAAACTATGGGAGTGAGTAACTTATAACTTGTGAACTGTTCATATTCATAACATAATTCTTGGGCACAACGGCAACTCTTCCCCTAGTGATCAAGCATTCTGTTTCAATATGAAATCAACACAGCTGCAGACGGCAGCAGATTATTGTTTGGTAAGTGCACATTTGTTTTGCTGCCCCTATACTGTCACTTTTTGGAAAGATTTTGTCAAGTATATTCATTGTAACATTTATGTTCTATTTTCACTACTGTACAAAGATTCATTTTTCTGCAATCAAAAGGAAACACCTCAATTGCATGAATCAATGTCCTAGGCAGCAGTGAGATGGATAAAGCTGATCAAAATCACTTTAGCCAGTTGGCATCCATGTTCTTCAAATGATCTTGCTTATTTATTATGTAAATGTGCATTTCTGTCCCACGAGGCAGTACCACATTTGATACTGATTGACTCAAAATCCACAAATTTCAATTCATATTACTGTTTTTTCATTTTATTATTTTTACATAATGCAGATTTGCAAAGAATCAATCATGGCAGCCTTAAAGGCTCTATAAGTCTTCCTAAGCTTTAAAAGTTTTTGTCACATAGAGCAAACATCTCACGATCCGCTAGCTACATGTCCTCTGAATATGTTGTGAAAAAGTCCGGTCTCTGTAGGCAGCCCAGGCTCTGCAAATGGCAACAAAAACACTTCACCTCTGTTTACAATCAATAATGTTATCAAACACAACTAAGCTAGCTCGCCTTTTAGCCTCATTGTAGCCTGTAGCTCTAACGGCCTCTCTGGGCACCGCATTCACGTGTGTGTGCTTGCGCGAGACCGTGAGACATGGGCACCACGTTCATGTGTGTGTGCTTGTTTTCGCTGGTCTCGCACTGGCTGGTTGATGCAGCCCGGTCCAAAATGTTTTTGTTGCCATTTGCGGAGCCTGGGCTGCCTACAGAGACCGGACTTTTTCACAGCATATTCAGAGGACATGTAGCTAGTGGATCGTGAGATGTTTGCTGTATGTGACAAAAACTTTTCAAGCTTAGGTAGACTTAGAGAGCCTTTAAGGCTGCCATGATTGATTCTTTGCCAATCTGCATTATGTAAAAAATAATAAAATGAAAAAAAAAAAACATGAACAGTAATCCCTTTAATTGTCCAAGAGGTGGATGTTTTGGCCTTAAATGGTAGCATCAACATCAGGACGACTGGGATTAAAATCGATGTCAAGCACTGGGACATAATTTCTAGTTATGGTGCCAAGTTTCATTTCTCTTACTTATTCCAGTTTACGTTAAATTACACAAAGATGCACCATGCATCATTAGGTCACTGTCCACTGTTCAGATTTGTCCACTGAGTTTAATCAGGACTGGTCAAGGAAAATTTGAGTTGTGACCTATTCCCCTCTAAGACACGCCATTTTTGAAGGTTTTTGATTAATGGCGCCCATGTTATTTTTTTTAACCCATCTTGCTCATTTATAATAAAATGTGTCTCTCAGTCCCATAAGGCTGTGAGATTTGGTGTTTTGGTGATAGAGTCAAAATTAAGTAAAGTCCAGTAGTTGTACTGTTTATCACATTATGCAAATTATCAAAAAATCCAACATGGCAGACTTTTATGGCTTTTCTATTCTTACACATAAATTACAGCACCACTGTGTGGTGATGGTGTGGTCTATAGAAATACTACCCTTCAGGTTAAGTAATTTATCACAAATGTAAGCAAAATATACTATGCAGTGCATCATATTTCATCAGCTATCATCTCTGAACTGTTGTAAAGCAGAAGCAGCCAAATTTAAAAAATCTCAGCAAAAGAAAAAGCACCTTTAATTTGGACTTAAAGGGCCAGTGTGTAATATTTGGCATGGTTTATTGTCAATCTGAATCTGAATCTGAATCTTCTACCCATAAAAATAAAATTCGTTTGGTTTTTGTAGCCTTATAGTTATGCTTTTAAATATATATATATATATAGCAAGGGCCTTGCTTTAGAAAGGTCGGTATCTTGCACCGCCGTGTGTACGGCAGACCAAGCAGACAATCCAGCCAGCCAGAGAACGCGTTTCGCGTTTATAAATGAACCAACGAAGACAGCAGGAGGAAGGAAGAAGGAGGAGAAAACAGCAGAGAGTGTTAGTAGTTCGTCGATAGAGAGTAGTGAAAAGTTTTTTTAGTTATAAAGTTTGCGAATGGACCACACTTAACACGCAACAGGAAAGAATGAACCCGAACCGTCATCTGCGAGGAAAAGAAGACGTAACTTCACTCCTTGTGATGCACTCTCTGTGGCGCTTTCCCTCCTGGTGATATATATCCCCAACAATGGCAGCAGTAGCACCGAATCCCATTCTGTGCATTCAGCCTCTCTTCTCGCCTGCTCAGCATCAAACACATGGAGTTCCTCATCTGTATACTCCGGCTCAAACAGGTATGGCTCTGGGTCTGTGTCTGCTACAAGAAACTCTTCAAAATTGCGTTCAAAGTCATCCATTGCAGCTGCTATAGTCCGGAGATATCGCTAGGCTAAATAAACAGCTGAGCTCTGTTTACAGGCTACGTTGTCAGTCAGCGTGCGGGCTGGAGATTGGCGGAGCAGAGAGGGGAAGGGGGTCCCCACTTGGTATTGTAAACGAGTATGTGTGTAAAGTTATGAAGTGTCTCTGTTACGCTAAGAGTCAGAGTTTGGGACGGAGTGGAGTGTTACCAAAGTTTCTGGAGTGCTCAAATAAACGGGCCTTTTTCCCAAATGCTCCTCTGGTCTCCTGCTCGTGAGGGATTCATTACAATATCGTAACATGGCTTAGATTTCTAAATAAACATACAACTCATGGCTAGATAGACCTACTCCTGAAAAACTCAAGGCTTTTTGTCCCTACGAGGCCGCCATCATTTACCCAACGGGAGGGGTGAGCGAGTGAGCCCTGCAATCTAGAATTTGACCACTGATGTCACTGTTTTCAACCCATTTTACACACTGGCCCTTTAAGAACATTACTCGAGTAAGTGTATTTAGTTGCATTCCAGATTACATTACATTACTTTTAGACAGAGGTGGAAAAAGTATTGAAAAATTCTACTCAAGTAAAAGTACCTTTACTTTAATGAAATGCAATTTAAGTACAAGTAAAGCTACCCATTTTGTAAATCTACTCAAGTAAAAGTTGTTTTTTAAAATACTTAAAGTAGAAGTTACATAGTTACTTCCAACAACTTGATGGGGGGTCACTCCTATGCAGTACAAAAATGGTCCAGGGGTCATAAATCCTATCCAAAACTGGTTATTTTTCATTAAAGGAAAATCTTTAATCTCAAATATAAGAGCATAATAACATTAAACATATCAACACAACACTTAAGTGTGTCTTTTGGGCAGTACAACTTAGTCAGACCATCACATAAAACCATAAAACATTGTCAGATACAATTGAATTGAATTCTATGATGAACCATAGAATTCAATTCAATTTAGGGCTGCACAATATCATAAGAGCATCACCTTGTGTTGTGCAAAAGTCACATTGTGAGATTTGCAGTATAAGTTCATCATATCACTATAATATTAGCCAAAAGCAATATGCCATACTTATTTTGCTGGTTAACACTTTAGGTTGTGAAGTTCCCAATTTCCATGACAGTTTGATTGTAAAATGTATATTTAATGCAAATACAGCCTTTCCAAATCCCAAATGATTCTACAATGATGACTTCTTTCCAAATAGAGCTATTTAAGTTATTGCAATACACTGTATATTGCAATACATATCGCAGTATACAAAAGTTGCATTGTCAATTTTGTCTAATATCACGCAGCTCTCATTCAATTTGACTCACCAACACAACTGTTAGACTGATGATACACAGAGCAACTTTTTGAGCAATGTTGATGGGCATTATTCTATCTTACCAGGCAGGCACAGCTTGCACACAGCTTGATTCACCCCTTTAGTTTCTATTTAGCTGAAAACTTTTGTTTTAACTTAGCAATGGATGAGATTTCACATGTAGCAAAGTACAATACTCGTCAGAATTTACTTTAGTAAAAGTAAAACTACAGATTTCAAAAACGACTGAAAAAAAAAAAAAATACGCAAAAAAAATACTCAATTACAGTAACGTGAGTAAATGTAACAGTTACTCTCCACCTCTGCTTTTAGATTAAACACAGAAGTCATGTAGTTAAGGGTGGTCACCGGCCATCTTTGGGTACTGGCTCCCTTATTTAGTAATCATTTCTTTTTTGATAGATTTGTTTTGTATTGCATTAGTTAATATTTTGTCACAAGCACCACAGGTATTTATAGTTAATTATTCTTCATGAAAAATCCCTTGATAAAATTCATGTTATCACAATATCTGACAATTCATAACATTTGTGTTGTTCCTTATTCTCCACACTTGTATAACATGGCACAGGTCTATTGCGCTTGTTTTACCAGCCTTGCCTGTTACCTTGGTTTGTTTCTGGAAGCCTACCTGCACTTTTGGACATGGGCCCTGCTGTGTTTTGTTTGCCTGGCACATTGTTTGTCTGCTTGTTGCCATCCATAGTCTTTCACGTGGACTCGGCCGTGACACATGTGCATGGAGAGCCGAAAATGCATGATGTGGGAAAAATTCTGCCATGAACAGAATGAGAGGGAGAGAGAGAGAGAGCGACACGAACAGAATGAGAGAGAGAGAGAGAGAGAGAGACAGAGAGAGACAGAGAGAGAGAGAGAGAGAGAGCATCAGCTGACTTTTCTCACCTCTTTGCTAATGTCCAGATCGTAGGGTTCAACCTTTAACCGTCTCAGGCGAGCGATTTCTTCCCGAGGTGACTCCTGCCCCTGGCCTCGAACCGCTGCCTCCAAGTCTTTAATGTCAATCTCGTGAGCTGTCAGACGCCTACGAATCTGTCCACAGGTTGTCCACACACACACACACACACAGAAACATGGCAATTGCTGCTTTTCCTTCACCCCAGTTTACACTTCTACACTGATATACTTTTACTGCTGGGAGGTTCACTCTGGGGGTACAACCCAAGATTTGTACAGATTATTCAAGCCCAAGCATCAGAGGCAGTGTAAATCCTATCGAAATCACAAAATCTGACCAGACGCTGTGGAACATCCTGGCATTTTTTGGCATAGTACATTTGACAATCCATGTACTGGGACATATAAAAACCTTTTCTGGCATACTGAATAGTATAATAGTATAGGTATTGGAATGCACAGTTTGTGTTGTGTGGTCCACACATGAAGTGGAACAATACCTGTCATGTCAAGTCACATGTCATGCAGGATAGGATATCTATCTATCTATCTATCTATCTATCTATATGCACATATACAGTCATGGAAAAAATTATTAGACCACCCTTGTTTTCTTCAATTTCTTGTTAATTTTAATGCCTGGCTCAACTAAAGGTACATTTGTTTGGACAATTATAATGATAACAACAAAAATAGCTCATGAGAGTTTAATTTAAGAACTAAGAACTATTCATTTTCCATGGTTTTCTTGATAATAACCAAAATTACTTAAATTCTTACATCAATAGCTATGGCATTGTACCGCCAAAAACACTACTTTTAAGCATTCCATGTTTTCTTTTCTGTTTGCTTTAAACACATGATACACACAAGAGTTAATACTTGATTGCATAACCATTGTTTTTGATGACTGCAGCATGCGTCTTGGCATGCTCTCCACCAGCTTCTGACATTGTTTCTGCTGTCACAGCAGCCCATTCCTGTTGGACAAATTCAACAAATTTTTCTTTGTTTTTGGGCTTGTGGTTCTCCATTTTGAGTTTGATGATTTTCCACAGGTTTTCAATTGGATTAGGATCTGGTGATTGAGCAGGCCAAGGCATGGTGCGAATGTTGTGGTTCTCCATCCAGGCTTTAACTGACCTTGCCGTGTGGCAAGGGCATTGTCTTGTTGGAAAATCCAGTCATTCGAGAGCAGGAAAGAGTTTTCCAGCTGATGAAAGAAGACTGTTTTCAAGGGTAGTCCTGTACATGACCTGGTTCATTCAGCCTTCACACAATTGCATTTGCCCTGTTCCACTCAGACTGAAACAACCCAGATCATGACTGATCCACCCCATGTTTTACTGTAGGGGCAAGACAGTCTGGGTTGTAAGCTTCTCCAGGCTTCCTCCTAACCAGTAAGTTGGCTGGAGTGGGCATCAATTCAAAATTGGATTAATCACTGAAGAGAACCTTAGCCCATCATCAAGTCCAATCCTTGTGGTCTCGAGCAAAGAGTAACGGGCCTTCCTCTGCCTTTCATTGATGAAGGGCTTCTTGCGTGCTCTGTGTGACTTCAAACCAGCTTCAACAAGTCGGTTTCGAACTGTCCTTGCCGAACAAGTCACATTTCTCGACAGTGCCCACTCATTTTTAAGGTCCCTGGAGGTCTGACGACGATTCCTGACACAGGAACGGATGAGTGCACGGTCATCTCGTGGGGTAGAAAGACGTTTCCTGCCACGGCCAGGTAGCAATTTGGTAGTGCCATGTTCAGCTTGTTTTTTTTGTTGTTGTAATGAAACGGCTGTCTTGGAGATCTTCAGTTTTTTCGCTACCTGTCTCTCACTCATGCCAATTTCCAGCAGTGCCAAGATGGCTGCCTTTGTGGCTTCACATAATTCTTTTGTTTTAGCATTATGTGAGAGCTGACAACTTCTGAGTTGTGCTACGGCTTGAATGTAAGCAGGAAACCACTCTAGGCCTTTGCATGTGCAGTGCTGCTTGTGACATGAAATGGCCTCTTATATACCCTGGGAATCAATTAAGCTTAAGAATGTCAAATAGGACATAAAGTATTATGTGACCAGCTGCATTTTTTGTTGTGTTCATTGTATTATACGTTTAGTGGTACCAGATATTAGAATGAACAAGAAATTGAAGACAACAAGGGTGGTCTAATAATTTTTTCCATGACTGTATATATATCTATATATATATATATATATATTTCAGCAGTGAGAGCTGTGTTTGTATCACCACGACCACATGACACAAACAGGCCATGGCAGATTGGTAAGACAGAGATAAGTGTAGTGGACAACAGTTAACATTGTTAGCACACCACTGAGGAGGTCATGGTGGGTACATTCTGCTTAATTTGTGCAAAATGACAGTTTCATGAACAGTAGTAGTTCTTCCTTGAAAGTGTTAAATGTGCTGTCGAAAGCACCCTAGTTCTTTACTACTGTCATCTTAAAGATTAAATCGCTGGTAGAGTATAAAGACTGAACACTGGTTTTACTCTGCTTGCTCTGTATTATAATGTTTGATCATCCTATTGTTGATCATACACTTTGTAGTTGGCTGGAGACTGGCCCCCTGAGAGGTTTAAACTCCGCCTCTTGTCCCTCACAGAGTTGCTCTTGTTGCGTGGATTCGCTCATTCTGCTCCTCCACACTCATCTTTGACTTCACCTCTGCAGGAAATACAGCACTCTTTGGACGCTCCTGTCACAAAGATGTGGCATAGAAACATACATTTAAACATACATTTATTAAGTCAGTTCATTATAATCACTGAAGCTGAAACACTGACTACAGAAGCTGTGCTTGCTTGTGCAGACTCTTCTCTGTTTCTTGCAGCTGGTCTATTTTTTCTTCACTGGCTCAGCAACTTTCAACTGGTAAAAACTACAAAGACCTGTGTAAAAAATTATTTCGATGAACATTTAAATAAATCTGTTAAAAATGATCCAGTTAATTCATTCTTTACCAGTTAACATAGCCTACATTTCCAAACTCTGCATAACCAACTGCATTATCACTTGACAAAACTCCCTAACTCCATATGCACAGTGAAGTTGGCATTAACCACAATTTACAGAGACAGAGTCTGTGAAGCTGGTAAAACAAACAAACAAACAATAAAACAAAACACTAGCTATTTTGGCCCATAGAAGCACGGCTTACACTCATGAGGCTATTTAGGATAAACGTAAGCATAAATACAAAAGGTAAGAGGGAAAGAAGAAAAAAGGAAAGAAAGAAAGAAAAAGTATTATTTGCATGTAGTTTAGGTTGACATACCCTGGAGATTCCATCTTGCACTCTGCCATGAGGGCGGAAAACTCCAGCAGAGCTGCTGTGTGATTCATCGGTGGGGGACTTCGTTCTAGGTGGGACAATGCCAACTGGAAAAGAACACAACAGAGTAGTTCAAAACCATGGGAAAAATGGTGGAGCTCTCAAAGCTAACACTATAAAGCACTGTTTGTGTACAGTCTCGGCTCCGAAATACATGAGACACGGACATGATCGTCACACAGGCAGAGCAGGGTTTTTTTTTTTTACCTGCTACAAAAACTCCGTCTCTGCTGCTGTGGTTGCACCGACTTACTGTGTACCTACTGAGTTTTTCAAGTGAATATGCCGTTGGTTATCCAGAGTTTAGAAGCTTACAGGTTATTTTAACTGGTACTGAATTCATTAACTGGATGTTTTAAAATACAGGATACATTGGTTTGATTGATTTATTGACCACCAATTGATGCATTGATTTAACTGATTTATTTTAATGTGAAATGCAATAAACACACTGCTATGGTACAATGAGGTATTCATCCTTCCAGGGTTATTCTAGGATCAGAGGTTTAGGGGTGCTGAGCACCCAGAGATCTGCCCGGCCAGATAAATTTCACTGTTTTGTACATTTTAACTCAATTTCGTTCCCACATTGTGAAAGAAAAGCACAACACTTTTTGGGAAAGTCTGTGACTAAACCGTCAAATCTGATAAAGGTGATTTAAATGCTGAGCCACAGCAAAAGAGGAATGGATTGGAATCATAAAAGAAACATATCGTAACTTTAATTTCTGGGGGAGGATAACTCATTTTGATACAGCAGCTCCTCAACATACACATAAACAGTATGTATGTTTCTGGAGTAAACCAGCCCCCTGTAGTGAGTACCAAAAATACCAAAAATGGACCATGGACTTATTTTTTGGACTTTTATGTGAAATGCAATGCACAACATGTAAGATTAACACATTAACAGTAACTGACCTTTTTCAAGTTTGTCTCTGCCTTTTACTTCTTGTATGTATTATAATACAAATACATAAATAAAAATACACTTCAAAAAAAAGAAAAGTGCTTGAAAGCTACAAAAAAATAATAATAAATACACACAATAGGAGTTATAATGTTAATGGGCATCCAGTCACTTAGCTAGTCAGTAGCACCTTGGCTTTAATATTAACCATAGACTGCATGATATTAACACATGCACATGACACAACAGCTAGCTTCTCTCATTCCATTTCAAACAGAGGACAGTACCTCCTACCTAACAACATAAACAGTGACTTACGATTAAATGCAGCAAAAATGAGGACTGATGATGATAATAATGTGTTGGTATTGAGTGTAGAAGTTAAGAAATGTGCCACATATCCTGGTTTAAGCCAGGTACTTACACCACTACTGCATATCACCCACTCTGGAAGGCAGCGCAAGAGTGCAGATAGAGTGCTCAGAGCCTGAGTCGGGGAAAGGTGGGAGGGATGGGGTAGATCAAACCATTTTTGAGGCTGTATTTTTGTTGTTAAAATATTACATTTCAACCAAGTTCTGTATGGTTTTGACACTTTTCTAGCTTGTTAAAAAAGGACATACAGTAAAAAAAGCAAAATTAAAAAAAAAATCTTTCAAATTTTAGGGTGCTGGGATTCAATTTAGGGCTGCTTCAGCACCCCCAAAAATGGGCTAGAAACGCCTATGCATCCTACTATTAAATGGAGAAACCTCTGTCCCTCTCTGTCTGTCATCGTCCTTTTCCTTCCTCACACTGCTTTGACCTATTTCTCTGAACTTGCACATAGGCTTTCATCTTGGTCATGTGCAGACAGCCACAATGCCGTTTTTGCATTTTTCCACATTTCTACTGTTTATATTCCCATTTTTTTCCACCACCCATTCATACTGTGAGCACCATTAGCAGCGCAAGCTGTGCATGCGCGGAGAACACCTGCGCTCGGACCACAGTTATGGCTGGGACATGCAATTGCAAGCACCAACACTTGCTGAAGACTAAGGTAATTATTTTACTGAACGAGCGCGCGTCTCTGTCTGTGCGTGCGTCTCTGTCTGTGTGCGCGAGCCAGCCATTACGTATTTTCACTTTACTGACATTAGCCTACAAACATTACAAACTAAACAGTGTGCTGTGCACTTTGCACCATTTCTTTCATTCTTTCTCCATGTTGCGTCTGTATGTGTGTACCTGTGTGTCCGTGAACGGCCCCGCACACGTGCGTGCCTCCATACCGTCAGCCAAAACTATGCTCCACGTATTTTGCCATAAATTGCCATAAAATTGCATGTTTCTAAATACAGTGTGCATTGTTTGTCTTACATTAACAGTTATTACACAGTGCATTTACAGTGATCTCATTTTGCATTTCGTCTAATATACTGTTTTTGATTTCTTATTCCTCTATACATAACACATCCCCGGGTATGGACTAGTTTGAATTATTTTAAAAACAACACACCATTCTTTGTTGTTTACCAGTTTGAAAGCCAGAGAAGCAAAAATAGACCAGCTGCATGAAAACAGAAAAGAGCCACTTGATTCTGCGGTCACTGTAGCAGCTTCAGTTGATTATAATGGACTTGCTCTGCTGCGGGCATGCTGCAGCAGACGAGTTGCTCCATGTGCGTGCTCAATGTATTTTGGCCGTCACTTCACTGGATGATATTATAACACCCCAAAAGACTGAATTCTGGACTGGATTATTGCTTGTGTATTTCATCTGTAATGTACAAACCTTTACTCGAAGTAGTGTCATCGGTGTAATCACATTCTCAATGAGGCTCGGTGTACCAGCTCAGGAGTAAATTGCTAGACTATGATCAGCAGCTGAGAATAATTCAGTAGCATTATAAGATGGAAACTTGATCTTAGATTGTTGTACCTTTATTCATGATGGATTGTCTGTCCTGGACCTGGTCTTGCACATCACTGACATTGTTCTGTTCTCCAAACTTGGGCTGCAAGGCAGAGAACTGATATTATTTGTCAAGCATTCATGTTAAACTTAAAGATAGTACAACATTCCAACACACATCAAATGCTGCTGATTACACAGAATGCATTGGATAATACATTACTTATGAGGGCATCATGTTAAAATTCTTGTAGATAATGTTCAGTTTGGCCGGGGAGGCCTGGGGCTTGGCTCAGGCAAACCGGTAAGGAATAAAGCAGGTCTCAAAGATA
Organism: Epinephelus cyanopodus; assembly: GCA_026686955.1. NCBI lineage: Eukaryota > Metazoa > Chordata > Actinopteri > Perciformes > Serranidae > Epinephelus > Epinephelus cyanopodus. The sequence continues at coordinate 877,534 of CM048915.1, forward strand.
AAAGAAAGCTGGTCATGGAACAGATATGCAGACAGGAGGATATTATGTGGATAGTGCACCCAAAAATGAAAATTCAGCCATTATCTATTCACCCATATGTCGAGGGAGGCTCAGGTGAAGTTTTAGAGTCCTCACATCCCTTGCAGAGATGGGGCTAGCAACAAAACTCCACCTAATGGAGGCTGGGCACCCCAGATTAAAATGTCCAAAAAACATAATTAAAACAACAGAATATCTCCATTCTCCTTGTCTGATCCAAGTGTCCTGAAGCCCCGACATAAAAAATTGTTTGGAAAAACTTAATTTAAACTCTGTTTTAGCCTCATTGTAGCCTGTAGCTCTAACTGCTTCTATGTACACGAGCTCATGTGAGCAGGTCAACACACATGAAGGCGGTGCCCATGTCTCACGGCTTAGATATACAGATTTAGGAGCAGAAGCTGAGCAGCAAAGATGGAAACTAGGATTTGTCCAGAGGAAGTGGGGTGTAGGGGACTCATAGCAAGATCAGCTGTCTCGCTCCTGGAGGAACTCGAGTACAGGGACAGAGTTTGAGGAAGACAATGTAGGAAATGTCAGATGAAGCAGCCAGAGCTAGCCAGTTTATCTATAAGAGAAAAAAATAATGCCATTTGGGGGCCAGTAGGGTAACTACTAAGCAAGGTACATAACTCCTTGAGATCAGGTGGAGAGATCCACCAATCAGTCCTCTCAGGAAAAAATCCAGGAAGAGGAAGGTTATTTAAGTGTGAGAGTGGCCTATTTAAATCCATTTTGTTTGAGACCATGCTGCCAGATGAGTGTGTTTGCTGATCCTGTAAGTTTATTTATCTCCTTTAACTTCAGCTTATGTTGGAGTTATGCTATGTAGCGTGTGAAATAGAGTATGGTGAATGTTTTAGGAAAGGTAGTATCAGCACCGTTGCTACCTGGAGCTCACATGTATGGAGCCTGGGTTTGTTGAAGTTGGCAGTACTGTTTGGGCTGGGAAAGCCATGTGTAAATAAGGTAAAGGAGGTTGTTGGGATGGTGCTGGGAGCAGTGAGACCTGGCATTAGGTAGTGTCTCTGGACGCCAGAGATCACTGTCTAGCCTCCTGGAGGTGTCGTGGGACCAACTAGATGAAACACTGGTAAAAGTTGGTTCCCACCCAATGACCCCAAAGACGTGTTAATTATCACTGCTCACTGGTCTGTGTAGTTAAGCCTTGCCATAATAGCTTATCATAGGCTTAGGAGGTTATTCACTGAGTGCTGATCCTTTCTCTAGAGCACAAACTTCTTGTGTTTATTTGAATTGGTGTATCTGTCATGGCAGAAGCAATGCATTACTTGCAGACACTGTGAAGGCCTGATTACACCACCATGTATTTCACACAACATCTGCTGACAAGTTTCAAAACGCCTTCAAATGTAATTCTGAGAGTCCAAAATGGACTCTTATTTCTCCTGAAGTATGAACTGCTCCACAAATTACATACGACATAGTGTTTAAGTGGTCATGGGACAGGATTAGATGGTATAAATACATAGCCTTGAAATCAGAATCAGAATCAGAAATACTTTATTGATCCCTGAGGGGAAATTATTTATGTTACAGGTGCTCCTTGCAAGAGAGGAAAGATACGTGAAAATATAAGAAATATAAACAACAGTATTTACAAATAGTTGCACATAAACGTAAACAAATAAATATATACATATACATACATACATATGTATATATATATATATATATATATATATATACATACATATACATACGTATATATATATATATATATATATATACACACACACACATATATATATATATATATATATATATATATATATATATATATATACGTATATATATATGTATATATATATATATATATATATATATATATATATATATACATATGTATATAAGCTGAACTAGCTGAAACTAGCTGTTCACTCATTGTCCAGTAACAGAAAAAGGTGAAAGCAGTCACTACTATTGTTCCAGCACAGCCTATACGCCAAGGTGGCGTAGCTTCTTAGCCTCGTAGCTTGTTAGCCTTAGCTAACTTAGCAGCGTAGAGTGAGGTGGGCGTGTTTAAGCAACCAGGCTTCCTTCAGCCCGCCTCTTTGCCCATTTTTGATTGTCTGGGAGTTAGGCGGAGTCCAGAGCGGAGTATTTTGAGCTTCAAATCCACTGTTCAGAAATGGACGAGTGACGTCACGGTGACTATGTCCATTATTCTATACAGTCTATGATCACCACCAAAACACCGCAAATAGGCAATAGGACAGTTTGAAAGCTGATTGATAGTAATATGATAACAGTGCGGTATTAGTTTCATAATTAATAACACAGTGCCATTAACAAAGTAAGCAACAAATAAAGATAGCAACAAATACAATCAACGTTTGTACTAAAAATAGTAATATGGTGACAATAATGGGGTAATAACCTGATATTAAGGACTTAATATGGGTTGATAGTTTCACAACATTCTAGTCTACTACAAGTGTGATCCTTTGAAAATCACAAGTCAGAATTGGTAATTAGCATACTATAATGCTGATGTTCATTCTCTATTGTTCCTAACATTCCCCTGTGTTTTAAGGTAATACTGTACAAATGATATGTTCAATGCCGTGACTCGTAACCTGGAAACATTTGTGGTAGTCATATCAGTGCTGCAAACTATTGAACTACCTTTTTTACATTATATGGTAGATTAAATTAGATTACACCAAACAACAACAGGCATAGTGATTACCTCGTAGTAGTTTCTGTGTAATAACCATTAAAGCAAATCTTACCTTTCTTGCATTTCACACAGCACTTAGAAAAAAATTCTACTCCCGCCTCCCTCCAAAGTCCCATCCCCCTCCTCCTGCAACTCCACCTCCCTCCAAAGGCCTACTCCACCCTCCTCCATTACGTCCTCATTACATCTATGATAGACATAGGTGATAGCAAGGTAACAGTAGAAACACAGAAGAGGAGAGCAAGTGTAACATTACAACCAAGGCAGTCATTGGCAACCCTGGAGTTTTAAAACTCAACCGGCGTTGGTGATGACTGATGAGTTTTAGAAGTTTACAGTGCTAAAGTTAGATAGTAGCGTTAACGTGACTAGTAAGTGAAACGCACAAGGAAGATAACGTTTTCAGAGGCTACGCTACTGTAGGCTAACGTTAGCCATTAGCAACTGGATGCTGTGTTGTCGTACAACATTATGAACTGAACTGCACTTCTTTATTTGTCATTTTTATGCGCAGCACAAAAAAGAAATGATATTTTGCAAACCCCACACAAAATGGAACAAAATATTTAAAATCAATTTGTGCAACATATAAGAAAGAACACATAATGCAATCACATCACAGCACCATGAATTGTTTGTGTATATTGCCAGACCACCACCACAGAGCTTATCAGTAATGCGACCTCATGTCTATTACAAACTCGCGACTGTATTGCACTGAAGAATTTTCTTACTCTACTTGTTGCACCGTGTTTGATTCAAACTTAGAAACAAACTAAAAATATCTGTCCAGCAGAAACTTTGCGACCATCTTGTCCCTTTTTAGCTCAGGATGAAGCTGCATCAGTCTTTGCCATTGCTCGAAAGCAGAGCCGATGTTGACCTGAGTTTTGGCTCTTGCAGCATCGAGTTCTCTCTTAGTGTTAGCTTTTTCTGCAATAAAGTTTATATCCATAAGTTACTAGCGTAATATTTGTTGTCTCACAGACTCGGGGGCAGGGGTGGGGGTGTGGGTGGATGTACGCGAGCGGTTACGTCAGTCGGAGGCCTCCACGTGGGGAAGACAGACAGGACAGGAGAAAACTCCAACCAGTCATTGGTTGGAGTTTTCTTAGAACCATATGAGAATGGTATAATTATGAGTTTTTATTTCTGGTGGAATTCACTTACATTTTAGTGTGCCACCAGCTTATTACAACAGTTAGTTCCGACCGAGTAATTTGATTGGACAAGAGGCATTCCACGAGTGCTGATATAGAGTACAACATGACTGGGACATGTAACAGTAAAATCACTCCACTCACAAGTGTTATAAATATAAATACAACCATTAATTAACCAACTGTCACATTCGCTACATTGATGCAAACTGACACTATAGCGTTACACTGAGAAGATGGATATTTTCCCCAAAATTACATTGAATTAAATTATGAGTGGTTGTCAGGAGAGGACGAGGAAAAGGAAAGCTAGGACTCTTCTGTGCAGGCCTCCAGGTGTGTTTGAATCCGGCCAACATCCAGGTTTGCCAACGTTTCATCAGCCGAACTGGACTAAGTTACACAGTTGCAGATCAATGTAAATACAAAGTAGCTTGTGAGTTCCTGGCGTGTGTGCTGTGTTGCCTGGCAACAACATTAATAGCATTTTAACCTAAACAAAGAAAACTGTAAAATTTCCAGAAAGGTAAGTTTTGCTTTAATCAGGGGCACAAAATGCTAAACTACCTGTTTCCTCTACATTCATTTCCTAAAACTGAAAACTAAGAGCCAGAGAAATGTGCTAATTCTCATGGATGTTAGAGTATGTATATTTTACTCACACTGACACTACTGAGAACTGGTTATTTTAAAACTGTCCACTGCATCTTTACTGAAGCATATAAAACTACCAACTGTGGTGAACTAATCACTGCGCCTCTTGATGTTTGATTTAATGTAGTTAAAAGAAATATAAACAGGTAGTTTACCATATTGCAGTCCTGATTCATGGTTATTAAACTAGCATGTGTTTCCAGGTAACAAGTCATAGCATTTAATATCATTTGTACAGCATTAGAAAAGAAAATGTCTGGTACATAAAGATGAACTGATATCAGCATTATGACATGGTAACTGCAAATTTTGATATATCCAGGAATTTTGATGTGATTTTGAAGGTATTACACTGATGTAGCCTATTATAGTGCTGTCAAGAGATTAAAAAAATGTAGTAATTAATTAATTAGGATCTGTAATTAATTGATCGAATTAATCTCTTTTTTAATTTCGTTTCAAAATTGCTGAGAAAAGCCCTCAACTTGAGGTATTTTCATTTACATTCATTACATTATTGTGACAGATGATCAAAAGATTGATATATATTACAAAAAGTGGTTTTATAAAGTCATAATTGTTGTTTTCAACAATATCACACTTGAACACAGATGCAGTGCACCTAGCCATTATATTCTATTGTTTATGAGATTAGTTCTAATAAAGAGTGCTGCAACCTTCAGTCTCAACCACCAGGGGGGTACTTGACTGTCATGACATGTCAGCTTCGGGTCCCGAAATCCAAGCAGTTGTCCTGAATCCTGAATCCTGCCCTGATTGTCCCGAAAATTACACGGAGGTTGCAAGGGAGGTCAGATATTTGTGTACTAGGGCATACAGCTTTTCATAGGCTCTTGAGTGAGCAGACCACCACTGCTGGGCTCTGCTTTGTAGCGCTGCAGCTCTCCTACAACTCAAGCACAAAGAAGCCCAATCGCACGCCTACAGACAAATTTTATAAAAGGCAACTCTGTGGCATACAGAAACAGTAAAGTTAGAGATTAAAAGTGAGATTAACGCGATCAAAAAACATAGCGCGTTAAATATGGCTGTAATTAATTATTCGCAATTAACGTGATAATTTGACACCCTTACGTAATACAGATAATGCACTGATTTAACTATTTCATTGTTCGCCGATTGCCATATTTTTGCTTTGTTGCTATGTTTAAATGTGTTTCCCCATTATTAGCCTATTCATTGTTTTTGCTCCCTTTGCTCCCAGCCATTTGCACGTTGCAGTGCAGCCAAGAACAAGTGCACTTACACTGATCACTTCCATGAAATAAAATGAGAAATTGGAAAAGAGGAAAATAATTTCGAAAATTGTTTAAATAAAATTAGGGAACTGATCACAGATGTATTGTTTCTGTGTGTTTTTACATCTATTGTTGCGTTATTCTGCAGCTATGCTTTTAATGAAGCTGACATGTCATGACAGTCATGCACCCCCTGGTGGTTGAGACTGAAGGTTGCAGCACTCTTTATTGGGACTAATCTCATAAACAACAGAATGTAATGGCTAGGTGTACTGCATCTGTGTTCAAGTGTGTTATTGTTGAAAACAATAATTATGACTTTATAAAACCTCTTTTTGTAATATATATCAATCTTTTGATCATCTGCCATAATAATGTAATGAACGTAAATGAAAATACGTCAAGTTGAGGGCTTTTCTCAGCAATTTTGAGATGAGATTAAAAAAGAGATTAATTAGATCAATTAATTACAGATCATAATTAATTAATCTCTACATTTTTTTTAATCTCTTGACAGCACTAGTAATCTGTTCACTACTTTAAACTGTATAAGATTAAGCCGAGCACTGCTAGAGGAGATATTAATGACCCCCAGAGCCTCGCTCCAAAAGTCATCTGAGAAAGTAATCTGAAGTTCTTTTTCCCAGCAAGTTCTTATTTTGCTAACTGAAGACTCATCTATTGGACATAAAAGCGTATATAAATAGATGTGACCCCTGGGTATGGTTCCAATTTTAAGTAACAAATCTATATCACTGAGAGGAGGAATCTGAGGGTAGAGAGGAGAATGAGTCTTAACAAAATTTCGCAACTGAAGATATCTAAAAGAATCAGCATGGTTTAAGTGAAAGGCAGTGGTAGCTGGTAAGAACAGGTGATTGCTGCAAACCGGGGTTGTTTGAGGTAAGTGAGACCAACCAAAATGATGCCTGATCTGCACCAAGATCGTAAGTGAGCTTACAATGGGGTTAGCAGTGAAGTGTGAAGGAGAAAATGGCAGAGTACTGAAAGCAAGAGCCTGGAGTGAAGAAGAGGTACATGATTTTGCCTCAGTTTGACACCAGCTACTTTGAGTGGAGTTAAACCAAAGCATAATCTTCAGGGTGTTAGCGGCCCAGTAATAACCTATGAGGCTGGGCAGTCCTAGTCCGCCCGAGGACGTATCCCTCTGGAGTAGCATTCTACCTGCTTTTGCATGTTTATTAGCCCGAATGAATGATGAGATTATTCTGTCAATGTCATTAAAAAAAGATCTAGGCAAAAAGATAGGCAAACACTGGAAGATGTACAAGTATCTCAGGAGAATGTTCATCTTTACTGACATGTAAGTGTAGTCAAGTTTTTTCCCATAAGGCATGTGTGGCTCTTGTCATTTGTATGCCCAAATATTTAAATCCAGAAACATTTGCTCTTTTGAATATGGACTGAATATTTATCCACAATAAAGTAATCTATCTGTGAGAATGAGCGGTGTTTGAGATAAAGATTGTTATCTCGTGATAACAAATAAATTAATTTGTTATCACAAGATAACACCAGTGGCCCCACCACTGGTGGGACACCAGTGGCAGCTCTTGTAGGCTGAAATCAGGACGATCACATTAACCAGTGCGCAATCATCAGACTTGAAAATTATCATGAGAAAACAATCTTTGTTATCTTGAGATAACGAATTAATTAATTCAGTCTTTGTTATCTCGACATAAATTAATAAGTTGTTATCACGTGATAACAGTGCACAAAAAACAAGAACAATACATGGCCATTCTCGTCTTCCGTAATATAACAATATAAAAAGTAATTATCATATTGTTGGTAATGATACAAATAATGATAAAATGTAAATAACAAAAAAAAATAGAAAAATAAAAAATAAAATAAAAAAAGTAGGCTACATCAGTCAGCATGTTTTAGTATAGGTATTAGCATTGTAGTCATCCAGTGCATGTGCTTTTAACTATACCTGTGTATCCCCACATACACGCAGACACAAACACACACATGGTCACAGATTTTTTTTGATGAAAAGGTATAGCAGCAGTAATTCAGAGGCACAGCTGACGTTCACACAGAGTAATGGCACTACAGAATTGTAAATAACAATAATAAATACTTATAGTATATAGTATATATAGTTGTAAAAGAACAGGGCAAAAAAGAAACCTTTCTAGTGGTGTCTAATGAGCCAGAACAGTCGATAATGAACAGATGATACTAACTTATTAAACATCAAACATCAATCGATACTGCCAGCATTTACCTTGTATGCCCCTTACAATTGTGTCTCCTGTAAATTACGTGAAGTAAGACACCCTTTAACTGATAATCAAAAATAAGAAACAATGTCCAAAAGTTTTGGAAACAGAAATTACCGTAACATTGTTCAGTCTTAATCAGCAGTCCTAAATGTTTAATATCCACGGTGTTTTCTCTGGAAAGTTCAGTTTTTGTTTAAGTTTGCTTCCCCAGAGGAGCTATGTGGTAGCAAAGTGTCGACTAGCCTTGTGGGTAATCAAGTTAGGTTTTCAGTCTTGCTAGTAGTCAGTCGCAAAGCCTTCGGCTTCTTTTGGCGAGGCAAGCCATTTTCTAGCCCCGCTTTGGAGTGTGATTTGTAGGCGAGCTGGGTACAGCAAGGATGGTTTCACGCCTAAACCATACAGCTTTGACATTACGTCTCAGTACTTCACCCACCACTCCAGTACCTCCGGGGTATAATCTTCAAAAATCTGTACAGCAGACCCACGATATTGAAGTTTACCTCATCGTTTGCTAGCTTCCCTGATGATCAGGGGCCTCATTTATAAAAGAGTGCTTAGGATTCATACTAAAAGTTGACGTGCACCCAAAAGCTGAAAATGGCGTGCACCGAAAAATAATCTGATTTATAAAACTGTGCGCACGCACACTTGCACTCAGTGTTCTCTTTATAAATCACAGACCTCCTGGAGTTGTGCGCACCCAGATCCGCCTTATATTCCACCCTCTACACGCCCTAGTTCAACCATAAATGGTCATGCAAATCACCTCATGAATGCGAGCTGCTTATAAATAAGCCGGCATACGAGTGTTCTCTCGTTTGAGTCTCCGAGACTGAGCTAGAGACCCTTTAACGGGGTGGAGGACTGAAGAAAGATTTTATTTGGTGGCCACAGCAGTGGAATCACTAATAAAAGAAAGCAAAAAAAAGTGGCAACACATCAACGCTGCTGATGCTGTCAGCTGTGTGTGTGGGACTGCAACAGTGACAGAACAAAAAATCGAAAGTGGCCTGATCTAAAGGTACACCAAATATTTCTGCTCCTTTACCAACATGTAGTTAATGTGTTGCTTTTAAATTTGAGGATGTTTGACATTGATGTGCAACATAAAGAATCACATCTATTAAAGGTGGAGATACAAAGGAGTGCCAGTGCCATCTTGCGCAATTACGCACGAGGGTCACTGCAGTATTTATATGTTTATGGCAATTAGTCTGATCAGAGTCCCAGCCTGAATTACAGCATGAACCAATGGTATCCCTGTCCCAAAATACGTGTAATTTGAAATACAATTCAAAGATTAAAGTGTAATAGGCCAACACGTTTCTTCATGCCAGTTTTGTCATGAACAGCACATGTCTAAGTAGTGCTGATGAAATGAGTGTAACGGTTGTGCTTAATGGCTGTATTTCGAGACATGATAAATGCACTGGAAATATTTAGCTAAATAAATAAATATATTCAATGCAGTCGCGCCGTCCTCTCACCCTCCTGCGCTCACAGAGTGGACAATGGGACGTAAGAGGCAGTGCAGATTAAATACGTATTTAGAAAGAATTTCAATTCAGGACTTGAGTTGGATTTTACAGCGTTTTTATGAAACAATTATCACTCACTCCAAGCACAAAATAAGGCTGCTGAATTTAATTTCAATGATAACGTGGATCTGAGGTGGATATAGCATGACATTAAATTTGTGTGAGACATCAATAAAAATCTGACTCCACTTCTCCACCTTGCTGTCTGTGTCGCCACTTCCCAGTGTCTTCCAAAATGTGCGCACGCATGACTCAGAATTTGCTTACAGGTGCGCACATTCTCCCTCCAAGTTTACTTTTATAAATCACAACCTTTGATCTTTGCTGTGTGCACTGGGCAGAGTCGGTGGGATGTTTCTTCTCTCTCACTCCTGTGGGGAGGAGGGAAGAAACCTTCCAGTGAAATAACTCTCGATCTAAAAGAGCTGGTTATGATTTTAGGCATGAATGTGGGATTTGGCCTCAGAGTAGCTGCGCTCCCGTCATCTCTGATAACGAGACAAGACGGGGAGATTGCAAGCCACATAAATCAATCACTCTCTTGACAGAAGTTAGGGCTAAGAGAAGTGCTGTCTTTAATGACAGTAGGTTGAGAGAGATTTGTGACAGAGGCTCGAAGGGAGGTTTTCCCAGAGCGCATAACACCAGGGGTAAATCCCACTGCGGGGCTGAAGAGCGCGTGACAGGTCTCTGTCGTCTCACTCCTTTCAAAAAGCACTTAACCAGTGGACGCGCAAAAACGGATCTCTCTCCATCACCGTCATAAAAGAATATATATTTTATTTATTCATTTTCACAGAAGTTGTAGCATATTCACTTTGTAAAGCTACAGAACTTGTTTGACTCAGTAATGTTCTGTAAGTTTGAGCCATGTGTTTATTAAGGTCTGAAATAAAACAAGATGAGAACTTAAATATTCCCTGCACTGTGATTATGCTTGCTTATCATATGAAGAAATTAGAAATGACTCTTTACATTAAGGTAGTAGCCTAGTGACAACAGGGTGTTGGGGGAATCACTTTTTCCCCCTCTTTTTCAAGTTCCCGCAATTTCATCGCATAAAATTGCATAAATATCCCACATATTCCATTGTATTTTTTAAGAAAATGTGCCGCCGATTTTTGCCCGCAACAATCACAAAAAAAAACCTGAAAATCAGTGGGTCCTGGTCCCTCTATAGATTCGGGGAGACTGATAATTCTGAGGTTGTTCCTGCGGTTCCGTCCTTCCAGGTCTATTGCTTTAGCCATTAGCTTAGCATTGCTCTTGGCCAGAGCCTCACACATTTCCTCTAATTCACTAATACGCTGGTCCTGGAGATTAGCATTGGACTCCAAGGAATCAATGCATTGGCCGTGTTCTGACACCGCAGACTGTATATTGTCCAGTTTCACCTCCAATGCTGCGAAACTTGCTTTAATCTCTGCCATGAGGTCTGCTAGCATACCAACAATTGCCCATCTCATGCAAGCCGCAACTCGCAAGTAAGGTGTCTTGTTCGTCTTTCTTGGAAGCTTTGAACTGTTTTGACATCGTGCCAGAATGTTGAAACACGATTTGCTGTTTGAAAATCCACTTCAAAACTTGTCTGGAGTGATGAAAAAAGTCAGAATTTAAGAGAGTTAGCAGGGGACCTGAGGTTGTGCTTCCACTCACATGTTCCCCAAACCAAAAGTCTAGTCCACTCTACTATTACCCAGACATACCCACTGTATCTTATATGGCAATCTGACAGAGGAGAGGACTTTGGTAAGAGAAGGAGAGGAGGAGTGTCCTATACAGTGAATAAAGACTGGTGTGTCCATGGGAATGTGAGGTGCTCCCACTCCTGATGTAGGTAACTGCTAAAACATGACACCAGGCAGAGGAGACTGCAGTGTAGTGCTGCTATTCAGGAGAAGAGACCATGTGGCCTTCTTGTTGAGTTTGGAATGTGTGGACAGTTAAATTATTCCACAGCCAGAAGCCATGGATTACCACATCCATCCAGAAACATGAACAATTATCAAGCATCAGCCAATAATGTAAGAAGACAAAAAATACAGTGCACAAGTTAGAGGAGCTAATGAGATCACATTTTACTGGTGTTCAACCATGTATGATTTCCATGTGACACATAAATAATTGATTGATTTATTGATTTATTGTTAAAAGCAATCTATTCCTTGATTAGTACTTTAGTAATTACATGGTATCACTTATTACCTCTTACTTATCAAACTATTACTAAACTATTGTCATGTTATTACTGAGCTTTAAAATGCAAAATGCTACCAACAATCTCAACACCAGAATTTATACTGGGTGCCAAGTAGTGCTACCTGTCCTTAACAAGAGACAGCCTCCTCACCAACACTTGCACTGCCTTTTAAACTGAAAAAATGAAATGTTTAGGAAAGAAAAAAGAGCAAAGGGACAGCAACTACTCATGGAACAAGTGTTTTGAGAGGTCAACCGCAGGCTGATGTGGGGGCACAGAGGGATAATCAAAGCCAATGGGTGGAGTGTTTGAACAAATGAAGGTTTGTAAAGAGGAGGAATGTGGAATTTGGAGATATGAATGGTCTCTGGTCGTTACATTTTTAAAAGATGACACTGGACAACTGGGTGAAGCAAGGGCAAGACACGGGTAGAAACACCCAAATACCTTTCTGATGTGAGAATCTTCACCATCAAGGAAACCATCATCGATGCCCAAGCTCTGTAGCCAGGTGGTGCTGTCAAAGGGCAGGGGAGGGACGGAGGGAGGGAAGGTAGGGGAGGGCTCTAGAGGGTAATAGGACTTGGGGAGGGGAGGCCTTGGGGGAGCACTTTCCTAGATAACAATAAGGGCAAGATAGAGAGAGGAAGGAAGGAAAAAAAAGGATAGGTGGAAGAGAGAGTGCTGCACATCAAGAGGAATAATAATAAGCCAGACAAAGTGCAGGGCAGAAAGGACTCATGAGAATTATTCTAGGGAATGGGGTCTTTGTCATTTGTTAAGGAGTAAGAATTGAAAATCTCCAGGGGGCCAATGAAATTCCTGGACTGAAGACTTCTATGAATTCTTATATCAGAAAATGTCAGTGAAAGACTCTGTGAAACAGCCGTGACATTTCAACCATCACTGTGTAAATAACTTGTCACCTAGAGTAGTCTTGTGAAGAAAGCCAATGTACAACATCCTATATAACAATTTAACAGCATTGCCTTGCTAAGAAACAGATTAGATGCTGGAAATGCTATTGAAAGGGTAAAGTCTGCCATTGCATGTTACTGCAGCACTCACTTCAACAAGTAAAAATTCATTTAAATGCTCAGTTCATATTTTCCTTTATTTTATTTGGTTGATCAATAAGAGAACATGCCTACCTGTTTTTATGTAGCAGCATCGGCAAACCCTGAAATTAATGTAACCTTGGCCAGATATTTAGGGTTTCATCTCAAGACTATAGCATTCAGTCCCCAAATCTTTATTTGAATCAGGCCAAAGCACAGAGGTGCCAAAGAATGTTAACTGAGAAAAAGCGTAAGGGTTGCATGCAATTTTTTCTCATCCATGACATTCCTGTAGAGCAGTTAAAGGATATGTACTGACAACTGAAAGGTTAGGTAAAGGTCTCTCTGCAAAGGCAGTTAACAGCACCTGTAGATTTACTAACTGGGGATGAAAATGATGTCATGATGACTTTCAGCAATGGCAGAAAATATCTTTAAAATTGTATTTACAATATTAAAAATCTAATCAGATGGAATGTGGAATTATCTAAATCAACTATGACATGGTGGATATCCTTTTCCTTAAAGATGGGTCTGCATGAACACTTGACCTGAATCACTAGGTGACTCTGACTCTGTTGTAGCACAACTCACTTGTGTAGAGCTAAGTCCCTCTCGATGGTTGGGGTAAGTAAGTGGCCTAGCACCTGCGCGAGCATGACATGATGACTGAAAAGCTAGCTGATGACGGAGTTGGGTTCCATGACTAGCACCTCTAAAACAACTGACTGAAGATGTATAAAAATCTGTGCTGTATTGCAGTGATACAACATCAGATGGGAGTCCTGGAGAAAAGGGATCTGGGACTCAGGCACAGAAAAACGTTTGTTGGAGGACAGGTTTCTGAGGCCAACATGGTATCCTGCTGAAGAGTGATATGGATGGGAGTCTGGATAGACATCTTTTCTGAGACCGATCTTGACTTTCTGGCTGCAAGCATTTGAGGTAAACCAAGTAACTTCCTGAAAGTCACAGTGGGTTTGAACTGTGTTTGTATGCTGATTGATGTATTTAGAGTCCTGGCATTTACTTGAAGAAAATTGTTCTGTTCCCCTGCTCTGGCTTTGGCTGGATTTATAGGTTGGTCAATGTTTGAGATGGTTCTACAGTTGATGTTGTGATCTGTTTCTTCTATCACAGGGTCTAATTTGCCCAGGAACTCCCCAGGGTTTTGGAAAGCTAGGGAGAACTGAGGAAAGGTGAGTTCATGGGTCTCACAACCATAGTAATTTATATTTTCTGCATGAAGGCTTGTGTCAGGTTCCCTGTAAATTCTGGGTCTATACCTGGGCTTAGGGTCAGTTTTGAAATTAGGCACTGTACATGACTTGGGGCAGGGTTTAGGGCTTGATTTTTTACACACTTCAGGGTTGGTACTAGAGCTGAAGCACGGGCCTGTGCAAGGTTTTGGACTGTGGTTGGTCCCTTGCTGGGTGTGTCCGGTGCTTACCTCCGGGCCCAGCTGTTTGGCGGGGGAGGCCTGGGAGCCGAGTACTGGGGAGAAGGGGCTGAGTGGACTGGTGAGGCTTACTGAGCTCAAGGGACTGGCTGGACTATTGGTGCTAAAGGAGCCTGATGCACCACTGGCCACTGTGCGAGAGAAAGACAGGGTGGGGGGGGTGACAGAGATAGAGTTGTTAGAATACACATGGTAGAGACACTGGTATTTCTACTAAACTTGATTATTTTCCAGCACCAGTGTGTTACCTCTGTGCTTGGTTGTGTCAGTGCCTCTGGATAAGTTACTCTTGTGCAGTCCCTCTAATACATCTTGGACTCTCCAAAACTCTTTCTGGATATGCCTACGAACCAGTTCACTCTGCAAAAGTCAGGACAGACAAAGTAATATATTCTTCTATTTAAGAAACAGTCCCTGTTGAGAGTGCTGTATGTGAACTATCTTTGAGGGTTATTCAAAATAACTGACGTTGTTTCTGGCGGAAATGTTGCTGTTTCTTTTTTGTTTTTTTAATCATGAAATTTCATAACTCAATGATGAAGAATTCTGTCTTAATTGTAGTTCTTCTATACAGTCAATGACTAATAAATGGCTGTGAAGTTCTGTGACATTTCCTCTGACAGTTTGTTAGGCTGTTTATTGCCGTAAGGGTCAGTGACGTGACACGACTTTTTTGTTTCCATAGTTTAGTCAAATTTAAAAGGGTTAAATTTTGAAAATAAATGTATGATTAACTTACAAACCTTCTTTTTTGTGGATCCAGTATAAAACGTCTGCTTTTAATCCATTTTGAGAGAATAATATTAGAGGATTATGGCAAAAATGCCTCAGTGGTGTAACCAACTTTGCACCAAATACTTAAACTCGCTTAAAAACACTAAAATTCTCAATAACACCATATGAACTAGTTTGGCATTATCTTATAGTATTACCTTTTTATACTAAATAAAGATAATGGAATACAATTGTCCTAAATATGAAATTTAATTTAGGGAACAATGAAAGTCAAGTAAACTAAATGAAGTGTCAAGTTGTGCAACCAGCATTTAAGAGGCCATTTTGTTAATATTGTAAAGAAGGCCATGTGACAGGAAATGGTATTACAGAGAAGGACCCCTGATGATCACAACTGCTGCATGACAAGGTTAGAATCTCATAATTATTCATAAATTCTCAAATTATTCATAAATTGACATTTTTAGGCTTTGGTCAGGTTTGGTATGTTTACATGTCAAAACATTAATAATTCATAAGAATCATAAAAATGAATATTTACTTTAAAATTATGTTTAACTGTAAACAGTAACACCATTTGACTCCTCGTGTCAAATATCATGCTAATTAAAGATGTATTTAAAAAAAAAAACTACTTTTGAACTTGTACAGTACTTTAAAATACCTAAAAATCCAATAATTCATTTAAAGTAGAAATGTACTCAAACATTAAAATTTCTGTCTGTGAAATACAATTATTTACATTTCTGCTATTTCATTACTAATATATGATACATTTATAGAAAACTAAAGTAATCAAACTGAATAAATAAAATCAGTTTTCCCCATTAGATACCACTTTTTAACAAGGAAAAAGTGGCTTATCATGGAGTGCTAAAGTGCTAATGCTAATGAACGCTAATGAATGCTAATGCTGCAGCAAGGGCCAATAACATCCTTACAAGTTGTTGTTGTCAGGTGACTTTTTCCCTTATCAGAATTTAAAATACAAAACATAAAACATGAGTTAAATTTTGAAATTAAATGATTGTTGTTAGCAAAGAATTTACAGTAGAAGAAATTAGTTCATTGTTGTCAGATGTTCTTTTTATGAACTGAAATAACATTAAAAAAAAAGTTCACTTAAAGCCCCTAAAGGAACTTTCATTTTGAGCTGATTTTGGCGACCCTGTGGACAAAAACGGTAGTGTTTTGCCGGAATGAAGCCTACATTTCCCACGAGCTCTAGCGCGTATTGTCGTAAACACGCTTACCTGGCTCGCGCATGTGTTTGTTTTGGGGATGGATGAAACAACAAGACGGGAAAACTTTGCCCCCGCTTCTATCGGGGATCCCAGCTCCACCTCTCCAGCGTAAGCGCCACCGCTGCCGGGGTAAACACAGCAGTCGGCTGGTAAGGCTGAATGCCTGTTTGACGAGCACTTCCACAGCTTCTTGGACTGAGTATGGAACAGTGTCTCGCCTCTTTATTTCTCGGCACTCGCTGGACCCTGTCAACGTCTGGCTGGTACCTGTCGTCGGCTCGGATGAGGTGTTCCAGCCCTGCGGCCCCTGCTCTCCTCATCCCCGTTGGAGTGGGGTGAATCTGCGCAACCTGCGGCCTCTGTGTGTGGCTCCCCGGACAGCTAACACCGTGGACCTGCCAGCTCCTGCCAGGATTGGGCTGGTAAATGCTAGATCGCTAGCGAACAAAATGTTTACCTTGAAGGATTTCTTGACTTCCAGAGGATTGGATTTTCTCTGTGTGACTGAGACATGGCTGACTGTTGGTGAGTCCAGTGCTTTCATAGAACTTTAACCCGATGATTGCTGCTATTTTAACTCACGGACGTTGGGTCGAGGAGGAGGAATAGCGACTATTTATAAGAGTCACTATAAATGTAAGCAGCTAGGTAAGATGACGTGTGCTGTCTGAGTGCTATAAATCGTTTCGTCCTGGAAGTGACCTGGGGTGGACCCAGAAACAGTTTCCTAAAGGTATGAATATACACTATATAGAATAGCTTATCTTCACACCGATGGTCTCATTTGCTGTCACGCACAGACATCAGCAGAAACGAGAGACTTTTGCATATCCAGTTAAAAGTTCCTTGTAGCGGCTTTAACCTTTTTGACTGTCATATTTGATTTTCAGTGTCCATTTCTTCTCAACAAACCATGGTGTTGTAGAAGGAAGGAATTGACACAACCCAGTATCATTTGGTGTAACTGGTATTTTTTCATAAAAAATATGATTATATACAGGAAAATAAATGTGGAGTAAAATGTGGAATAAATGTAATCCACTTATGCAGTGCAAAACTGTGTTTTAACAAATTTTACATAATTTGTCAAGTATTATTTAGAAAAAAGGGGTGCTTATAGGATATGTTCTGCTCATTATTGCCAAAATGCATTCAAATTTAAATTTAGAAATACTCCAAAAATATCTTATTTCAATTTTAATGCTTTTAAAAGTTGTTGTTTTTTATAAGTACACTTAAATCTACTATAGGTGGATAAAAATTTAATATTACATTCTTTCATGGTTACACCATTTGACATTTTCAGGAGCATTCAGTCTTACTTTTGATAAGAAATGGCAAATGGCATTTCAAATGACATAAAATCAACAAAAATACATAATGTACATTTTAACAAATCTGATGCATGCTTTTAAAACAATTTTTTTAAGATATTCCTGAATTGCTCCTCTTGCCAACCCTTATTTGTCACTGACCCGTAAACCAAATATTCCAAATGTCAATATCCATTTGTAAACAAGCTTTCCATTTTCAATTAAAGCAACTCTTACCTTTCTTGCATTTCACACAACTCAACAACATTTGAACATCCACAGCTCCCGCCTCCCTCCAAAGTCCCAAACCCTCCCCTGCAATTCCACCTCCCTCCAAAGGCCTACTCCCCCCTACTCCATTACGTCCTCATTATAGTAATGTTACACTCACTCTCCGGTGGAGGTTTCTGTTAAGTGCTGTAAAGTTTAGTTGATTCAAAACACACATTAAACACACATTAAACATGGCTTAATCAAGACAATTTCAAACACAAGTACACAAATCAGCTTCACTATGACTCGCAGCATTCACAGACAAACACAAATACAACATAACGTTAGCACAAAGCCTATGGCATTTAACATTGTATAAATTAGCCTAGCGGCTAGCGATCTTTCCCTCTTATCATATAAAACAAGGGATAACAGCAACATTTAACAAAAATAACAGCACATAATTTGGCTCCATTACAACTCACAAGATTCACCGATAAAACAACTGTCTTATACTAAACAAGTTTTCCAAGCAAATGCCACATTCTAACGTCATTAGCACAAGCCCATGGCATTTTACATTGTATAAATTAGCCTAGCAACAAGTGATCTTTCCCTCTTCTCATGTAAAGTCAGGGACAACAGCAGCATTTAACAAAGATGACGGCACTCAATTTGGCTCAATTACAACTCACAACATTCACCGACAAAACAAATTTCACGTTTTCCAAGCAAATACTACGTGTTACACGAGCGTTTACGTCAGTTTGGAGGCTTCCACGTGGGGAAGGCAGACAGACGCTCGCCAATCATTGCATTCGGTCCGAAGTAATAATTGGTCAGTGTTGTCTTAGAACCATTCTCATAGAAATGGTATAATTATGAGTTTGGCTCTCTGGTGGAATCCACTTACATTATAGTGTAGTGCATTAATAGTATTTTAACCTAAACAAAGAAAAGCATAACATTTCCAGAAAGGTAAGTGTCGCTTTAAGGATAAGGAATTATGACAAGTGTGACCCTTTACCTGTCCTCCTGCATTAAGCTGCTCCCATAGATCTCCATGAATGGCGTTGGCCTCATCTTCTAATGCTTCAAACTCCATACGAGTGGTGGTTAATGCCTAGGAGAGGTACAAATAAATGCAGTTATTCCAAGAGAATGTTTCTAACACCTGTTGTTTGAATAAATTATGTCTGCTTTTTAAAGAAAATTATACCTCTCTGATATTAATGCCTTTGAATCTCATAATGAATTAAGTATAAATGTAAGATCCAAATGAAAATGTTTTAGTGAAAATGGGTCTTTCTCTTACAACCTGACTCTTGTTTCTGTACTTGGGCCATTATTCTCCTCTGGTAATCAAAACATTTTTTGTCATCAAATGCATTGCTTACATCTGAAGAAGTGGCAACACTGGCAGAAGGTTTAATTACAGTTCATCCATTTTATTCATTCCATCATTTTCTGTGGGGGGCTGGAGTCGATCCCAGCTGTCGTTGGGCGAGAGGCAGGGTAGACCCAGGACAGGTCGCCAGACTCTCACAGGGCTGACGCATAGAGACAATCATTCACATTCACATTCACGGTCCATGTCATTGGTCTGACAGCCCATTGGTCCAACATCCCATTAGTCCGACGTCCCGTTGTTCCGATATGTGATTATACTAGCTATACTGTGTTTGTGTACCATAGAGAATCAGCAAACGCAACAAAAGTAGACTACTGGTCGAGACACAAGTGCCATAGAGGGGTCAGCTGGGGAAGGCTTGAGGCGAAGCAGGGCTCATGGCTTATGTGTTTGCCAGTTCCTTTTTCATTTTAACCTACACCATGATCTTTTCCTAATCCTAGCCAAGTGTTTTTTGTGCCTAAACCCAACCAGACCTTACCACAGGGCATCATGATGATTTCAGAACAACGGGACTTGGAACAATGGGTTTAATATGGTCGGAACAATGAGATGTTGGACCAATGGGCAGACCCCCACATTCTGCCTATGGCCAATGTAGAGTCACCAATTAACCTAACCTCTCTGTCTTTGGATTGTGAGACAAAGCCAGACAACCTGGAAAAACAACCCCACTGACACAGGGAGAACAAGCAGACTTTACACAAGGGCCCACACTGGCTGGTGTATTCAGAACCAAAACAATCTTGCTGTGAGGCACCACCATGCAGTGGTTAGTGCTGTCACCTCATGGCAAGAGGGTTCTGCCGGCCTGTGTGGAGTTTACTTTTAACAAAACAAATATTTACGTTAATGAAAATGTGAATAATACTGTCTACTGCTTGTCTACAACAACAAGTTTAGCTAACATGGTTGAAATAGAGACTGCAATCAGCCCTCATACACAGTGTGTATGTGTAGCAGACAGAAGCACTTTCATACATCACATACCATTCAATCACCCGCCACTAGCAAATCAAATCATGAACAACTCTTTTGGTTGTTTGGTTCATAGGACACAACCATTGCCAACCAAGCTAACCATCACAATCCAGTGCAGTCTGAAAACACAAGCTTGCAACTTTTCAACAGCTAACCACTAGCTTGATTTAAAAAAAAAAGATATTATCTGTCTTTTGGGAGAACAGAACTGTAATTAAGTGTGGGGAGGTAGGAGGGAAGAGGTAGGGAAAGTAAGAGGGAACAGAGGAGCAGTTAAAAAAGTTTAGATTACTGTGAAATATTACTTTGATAGTTTTTAACATTGACCATCAGAGGGTAGGCTACAATAAAAATGCAAGTCTGTATAAAACCAAAGTATAATGGTTAGTCAAAACTTGAAATGTATGTTGATATAGCTGCTAGTACAGTACAGACAGGTAGATAAACAGAGAGGTTGTGATCGATGTGGTCGTGCAGGTCATAGACTGGGCACAGGAGTTAGATCGGGTTTGTTCTGCTTGGAGTGCATGACGCTGAAAAAGATCTATACAAATTTTAAAAAAAGTCATCAAATACTGCGCTTTGTTAGTAATTTTGGCATCAGAGACCAATGCAAAAAGTTACCTTTGCAATGGTATAATACGCTGCTGGGCTGCATCAGTTTGTAATTCCTAACCTTTTGTGGTGTATTGATAATGCCACTAATTGGTTGGACCGCACCTGTCGTGGCAGTATAGTACATTGCCGGACAATGTAAGTTTGTAATGCGGCCAGACGAACCTTTCGCAGTTTTATGATACACCGCCTGTCTTCTGCATTGCACCTGTCGCGGCAGTATGGTACAAAGATGGATGGTACCAGTAACAACAAAATAGGAGCTGGAAAGTCCCTTTAGGGCGGTTGGGAGGGGTGGCCTAACAAGCTCTGGACTTTCACCTGGAAAGCTGTGTTTGTTATTGTATGAACGCAGAGGCAAACCATGATGGGGTTTTTTTCGAAACCCACACTAATTACCTCATGTTGCTGTATATTATTTGTAGACAACTCCATGTGAAAGTGATGAAAATAGGACTTCCTGTTGTCAGTGGGTGGCACTGTGACTATGATTCAATATAGGAATGTGAACATCTTAAACCAGCACTAAGTAACTTTTCAACCTTCATAAAATATTTTCATAACTTTTGTGATACATCGACTTACAACTAGTTGAATGACACCTCTGTCATGGCCTGAGGGGGTCAGTATTGCTTTCACTGGCACTAAGCAACTTCGAGGAGGGTGGCAGTAACCCTGCCACACAAAAAACTACAAATGTGTTGACTGCTTTACGGCATATGTCACTTCCCCCTTTCCCCATTCGTTACAAAGACGGAAGTCGATGCAAACACCTACGCGCAATTACTGCTATCATGGCAGAAGCTGCAAAACAACCAAAGAAATGAAAAGTTTTGTCTGAGGAGACAAAAAAAGAAAAAGGGAGGCTACCCGGATAAAAGGACAGTCAAGGATCAACATTGGCCCGGCTTTCACTCGCTGGCGTGAGCTCAAAGACGAGGAGGGATTTCCGACCGATGTTGCCTTGGCTCTGTTCCTGCTGGACTAGTAAGTAGCTTTCGATGCTCAAATCAAAATGATAATGCTGATGTTAGCTATCGGAAATATGCATGGTAGCAATAAATAGCCACCAGCTTGATAGTTCGCAGTTCCACACTGACACGACCAGCCACGCAACAAACTCAAAAGTACTGTATAAAGAAAAAAAAATGCGATGACTGCAAACCGCAAATATAAAGTTTGAGTAAAATATGTAGGTTCCTATTGTGGAAAGATCAGTCATACTGAATCATTGTGGTATTATCGTGTCAGTTTGTATGTACGTGACAGTAGTTTCTGATGATTGTTATGTAATAGTTTCAGAGAAAAATGGGATTCTTGTCGTGTTTTTGTTGAGTTGACTACAGTGATTACAAAAGAAGTCAAACCGTGTTGCTTGCTCTAAATAATCAGTAAAACAAAACCCGTGTGCAATTGAGTTATGACTTTTCATCGTCCTTCTTATCAATAGCAACTTGCGCTGAGTGTAGCTAAAATTACAGGGATTGTTAAATCTGTGGATATTCTCAGTCATCCAGGTCATGATAAATCTCGAACAAGCATAAAATATGGCAACTGGACTAACCTCGTGTGAGTAGAAGACGTTTCGCCTCTCATCCAAGAGGCTTCCTCAGTTCTAAAAGAGTCTGGTGGGGAGTACCAGATATTTATCCACCAGGAGGCTAGTGGCAAAAAAAGTGGTCATGTGACCCGAAACCAATAGACTCGTTAGGTGTTAATGTGAGTCGTTGGCCTTGATGGGCAGTCGTTACCCCTCCCAACCCTCTTAGGAGGGTCGTTGGGGGTCATCTGACTGCAGGTGGGAACGATGGCTGCACTTCCTTGGGAGGGCTCTAAGGACAGCATTGTAGGTAGGAGACAAGTGGTGTCTGAGGCCCCCTCCTCTGTTTAAAGATGGCCGTTCTAGTTTAACATGAATGGCTTCTCATGCTCAGGATTTCCTTGTCATGTACTTTAGAGTATGTATGATCATTGTCGTGTAACAGATCAGAGTATCAACATATTGTGAAGAACGCCTCAGAAGGAGAAGGTTAGAGAGCTTTGAACTGTGTGGGAGAGCTTTGTACTGCATGCGCTGGCTCGAAAATACACGGACTTCATCCTCTTCACCATCACCTTCACAGTCAACCAGCGAACCATATTCTCCAACCTCCATTCAGCGACCCGCCTGCATCGGAGCTCAGTGAAAGCCCCCCCCGGCCACAGCCTTCATTGCCTCCCCGCATTCCTCCACGGACATACCAGCCAAACGAGGTAGAAGCGTATGTGGTCACCAAGGCATTTCTTGACTGTTTAAATCTCACAGTTGTCACTAAGCACACAGTGTCACTGGTTTCAATAAGCACTCTTTCTTTCTTTCCCTCTCTTTCTTTTCTCTCTTCTCTCTCTCACACACTCACCACTGAAAAAATCGACAGCCTCATTATCAAGAACATTTTTGACCAAATCAATCACCTCTTCTCCGAACTCAGTAAATACACCCAGTCCACCCCCCTCAACAATGTCACCACACAGATGAAATCCACTCTAACCACCATGGAACAGATCCTGCTGCATGGACAAGACCCACACACCCCATCCCCACCCCTTTCTGCCAGCTACTCCGATATCGGATACCGGATCATAAGCAAAGCCACCCAACAGCCAACAACATTTATCAAGATCCACCTCACCAACCCCGATCAGTCTGCCGGCCTTCTCTACGAAGGATTCTACATGGACCTCTTCCAATACAGAGTGGAGAAGGCCCGGCCTCCACCCACCATTAAACAGTGTTTCAAATGTCAACAGTTCAATCACATGTCCACCCACTGCACCAACCCAGTCGTCTGCCTCAGATGTGGAGAAAATCACCACCACAAATCATGCACAAAACAAAAAAGAGAAGCCAAATGTATCAACTGTGCTGGCGATCACTCTGCTGCCTCCAAATCCTGCCCTGTCTACCTCTCACACATGACCCCGTCAACCAGGAAACCAACACCCTTCACTCAGCCAACCACCACCAACCCCCCCAGTCGGCTCACCACCACCCCCTCAGCCCACTGCTACTCAACCCCCCAACCACCCCTCCAGCCGGCCCACCACCACCAACCCCCCCAACCAGCACCGCAATGATGACACCGACTTCACCCACCTTCGCGATGACCTCAGAAAACTCACCATGGACGAACAGAAAATAGAACAAGTACTCCGCAGTATCAGGAAACACACACACTTCAATGTATGAACCACCCCCCATCATTTTCACCAGGAGCAAAACACCTGTCGATCCGTTTTCTAACCTTTCATACTGGCTTTCACCACCTTCTTACACATCAACATCAGAGGAATATGAGGAAATAAACAGGAACTCATTCAACTACTCAAAGAAAAAGACATTTCCATAGCATCCATAAATGAAACACTTCTGTCAAAAAACTCACGAATCCATATCCCTGGTTACAACATCATCAGAAAAGAAAGACAGACAGGACGAGTAGCACTATTAATACACAAAAACATTGAATACAGTGAAATAGATTACAACTTATCACCAGAGCAACTACAAGGAAACGAATATGTCACAATAAAAACAAAAATCCATTCACACCACCCCATGACAGTCACCAGCGTCTACTGCCCCCCGGGAACAAAACCCTCACCTGTCCTGTTCACCGCCATCTCCAACCCCAGACACTCCCTCATCATGGGAGACCTCAATGCAAAACATATAAACTTTTACTGCAATAAAACAAACACAAGCGGCATAGCACTCCAACAGATCCTCAACAATAATAACCTGTCAATCATCAACACCAACGAACCCACTCACATATCCCCCCTAACCGGCAACTCCGACATCCTGGACCTGATCCTCTGCACCCCCGACCTGGCTTCAAAACTCCACCAGTTCTCCACCACAAACCATCTCAACAGTGACCACCTTCCCGTTCTCACCACATTCTCCTTCCACCTACAAGCCATTCAAAGCAAGAAATACAACTACAGGACAGCAAACTGGGAAACATACAAATCACACATAGAAGAACAACTGAAATACATCCCCACCACTCTCACCACTACTCCCCACAACCTGGACAATCAAGCATCCCTATACAGTCAAATACTAAGCAAAGCCCGAGAACAAACAATACCCCAAAACACTGCCAAGACCCAGACACAAACACTACCCCCCCATCTCCTCCAACTCATCAGACAAAAAAGAAAGAAACTTCATGCGGTTCAGATCACCCCACACCAAAACAGAAATAAACAGACTCCAAAGCACCATCAAATCACAACTCACCCTCCACAAACAAAAAACCTGGAAATCATTCTGCCACAAACTGGATCATGACACAAACCCCCGGACCTTCTGGCAGAAAATCAAGAGCATCAATGGAGATCCACAGAACAACCCCACCCCCCCACTCAAATCATCTGGAACAATCATCACTGACAATAAAGACAAAGCCACACTCTTCCGCAACCACCTCGAAAATATTCACTCATGCCCAAACGACCCCCACTTCGACAGCACATGGAAAGATCTGGTAGACAGGGAAATCACAAAACACGTCACATCACTGAGAAATGCAATTAACCCCACCACAGAGCACCACCCCCTCACCAAACCCGTCACCACCCAAGAAATTCAACTACACCTGAAAAAAATGAAGTACAAAGCACCGGGAGAAGACACTGTGGACACTGTATTAATAAAACAAGCACCAATCACCTACCTTCAACACCTTGGACAACTTTTCACCACCTGCCTCACCACCGGACACTTCCCCTCACCCTGGAAAACTGCACTTGTCACCATGATCCATAAACCAGGAAAAGACCCCCACAACGTCACCAGCTACCGTCCCATAAGCCTCCTCGGTCATATTAGAAAACTGTTTGAACGAATCCTCACATCAGGACTCAATAACCACATCGAATCAATGGGCCTCATAGCAATACACCAAGCCGGATTCAGAAAAGGAAGAGCCACTACAGACAACATCCTCCGTTTATCAGAAGACATCCACAGAAATTTCAACAATAAACAAATAACCCTGGCAATATTCTTCAACATTGAAAAAGCATTTGACAAAGTATGGCATAACGGACTCAAATTCAGACTTCTGGACTCAAACCTCCAACTTCCACAACCCACCCAGTCCATCATCTTCAACTTCCTCACTAACCGACAAATAAAAGTCAAAGTTGCCTCCACCCTCTCATCACCTTTCACCCCCCAAGCAGGAGTTCCCCAAGGTGCAGTTCTAAGTCCCCTCCTATTCCTTCTATACATTTCCGATATCTACTACCCCCCAGCCACCATAGCCAAAGTCTCACAGTTCGCCGACGATCTTTGTTACTGGTCAAGCTCAAAAAACCCACAACTAGCAGCCATAAAACTCAACACATATATCACTGAAATAGAAAACTGGTCAAATCTCTGGAGAATCAAACTAAATCCTGCCAAAACTCAATGCATCCTCTTTACCAAAAACCAACACCTACAGCCCAACATCAACCTGACACTTAACAACCAACCAATCCACCTCAGTAAAGAAGCAACTTTCCTCGGAGTCACCTTCCAAAACAACATGACCTGGACCAAACACATCAATAACCTGGAACAAAAAGCAAACAACAGACTCAATCACCTCAAAGCCCTCTGTGGAAAACATGGTGCATCACCCTCAATAGTTATCAAAGTCTACCTATCATACATCAGACCACTATTTGAATACTCTGTCCCCGCCTGGATCACCATCTCTGACAACCAATCACAACGACTACAAACAATACAAAACAAAGCACTGAAACTGGCCCATAGACTCCCCTTCTTCATCAGTAACCACTACATACACTCAATAACAGGCATCCAGACCATAAGACAACGTCACCAAACCATAGCCCCGAAATATCTCAAGACCGCAAGAACCAACCCTGCCTTGCAGAAAACCGTCAAGGAAGCCCGCCTGATGACCAACACACCCCTGTCATTCATCCTCCAACTGACCAACACCACCTCACCTCCAAACCCCCATGACCTGGACCTGAGTAACTGAGTATACTACAACACCAACCACTCACATGCTCACATGAATACACACACACACACACGCACCAATGTAGATAAGGCACTATTCACAATGTAGATTACACGTTATATACACAGGCCTGCACTAAACACACACACACACACACACACAAATGTAAATTTAACACAACATGCACTATACACTGTCCTTCTATTTTGTTTTTGTTTGTTTGTTTGTTTGTTTATCTTGTCCTGTTCTCGTTCCTCCTCCTCCTCCTCCTTCTCCTCCTCTCTCTCTCTCTTTTTCTTTCTCTTTCTTTTCTCTCTCTCTCTCTCTCTCTCTCTCTCTGTGTTTCATGCCTTGCCCCACATGCGTCCTCCTCCCTCCAGAGTCCAGCTCCTCCCACCTCTGCGCCACCACTAGCACCATCAATGGATAGAAAAGGGCACAAGCCCTGAACTATCCCACCAGGTACAAGCCATCGTATCTATCTATCTAACATGAATGGCTTCTTTGACCCCTCTCTCAAACCATCTGTCCTCTCTGGCTAGAACGCGCACCTTGTGATCATCAAAGGAGTGCCCCTGTTCCTTGAGGTGGACTGCTGAGTCCTGGCCTGTGGTAGTGGCCCTCCTGTGTTGCGCCATGCGTTTGTGTAATGGCTGCTTAGTCTCTCCAATGTACAGGTCAGAGCATTCCTCATTGCACTGCACTGCGTACACCACATTGCTTTGTTTCTCCCTTGGAATTTTGTCCTTGGGATGGACCAGCTTCTGCCTCAGGGTGTTGCTGGGTTTGAAGTGTACTGGGATCTGGTGGGTGTTAAAGATCCTCCTGAGTTTCTCTGAAACTCCTGCCACATAGGGGATGACAATATTGTTTCTCTTCCTGTGGACCTCGTCTTTCTTGTCCTCCCTGGGCTTTTTTGCTGTTTTGATAAAAGCCCAGTTTGGATAGCCACAAGTTTGAAGAGCAGAGTGAATGTGTTTGTGTTCCCTTCTTTTCCCATCTGCTTCAGATGGGATATTTTGTGCTCTGTGTTTTAAAGTACGGATCACCCCCAACTTGTGTTCCAGTGGGTGGTGTGAATCAAACAGGAGGTACTGATCTGTGTGGGTGGGCTTTCTGTAGACCCCAATGTTGAGTTCCCCATTAGTTTCAATGCGTACCACGCAATCTAGAAACGCCAGACAGTTGTCTTTGACATCCTCTCTTGTGAATTTGATGTTTTTATCCACCGAGTTGAGGTGTTTTGTGAAAGGTTCAACTTCACCCTTCCTGATGGTGACCCATGTGTCATCCACATATCTGAACCAGTGCCTCGGGGAGTGGCCACAGAATGTTCTCAGCGCCACACTCTCCATCTCCTCCATATACAGGTTAGCTACAATAGGGGATACAGGTGATCCCATGGCACAGCTGTGTTTTTCAATGGGGAAAGGATGGTGGCAAGATAGCAATGTTGTACGTCACAGAGTGTGGCCTTTCACAGTGGAGGTGAGCCATAAGCTTTTAGGAAAGATCCTTTTTTTGCCTGCAACACAGGTTGAACAGCAGGTGGTTCCTGTAATCCGCCACTTTCCTCGCCAGTCTCTCATACTCCCTCATACTCTAGCCAGAGAGGACAGATGGTTTAGAGAGGGGTAAAAGAAGCCATTCATGTTAAACTAGAACGGCCATCTTTAAATAGAGGAGGGGGCCTCAGACACCACTTGTCTCCTACCTACAATGCTGTCCTTAGAGCCCTCCCAAGGAAGTGCAGCCATCGTTCCCACCTGCAGTCAGATGACCCCCAACGACCCTCCTAAGAGGGTTGGGAGGGGTAACGACCGCCCATCAAGGCCAACGACTCACATTAACACCTAACGAGTCTATTGGTTTCGGGTCACATGACCACTTTTTTGCCACTAGCCTCCTGGTGGATAAATATCTGGTACTCCCCACCAGACTCTTTTAGAACTGAGAAAGCCTCTTGGATGAGAGGTGAAACGTCTTCTACTCACACGGGGTTAGTCCAGTTGCCATATTTTATGCTTGTTCGAGATACAGGGATTGTTGCATGTTTAACATTCTACATGTAACGTTTATTTAGTCAGTCCTGAAGGGTCTGTGTGTAGCTCACTTCAGTAGCACCAAGCACCTAACTTTGAAGGTTACAATCTCAGTTAGCCAGTAAACTTGACATCTTCAAGTCAGTCTGATAACAAGATATTTTTGTTACTGTTATGTGTCTATTGGACATTGTGTTGTGCAAGGTGTACGGTGTTGTTCCATATTTATTTTTTTCATGTTATTGTCTTTTTATATTTGATGTATTGCTAATTATTGTTATCCTTGTCTTATAATTCTTTAGTATAACATAGATGATGCATTTTATTACATTGTGTGATGTTTATATAGTGCCTTTATTTCCAGTGTGTATACTTTTGTGTTTCTCTTGCATTACTCTTGATCCATATAAATTTCTTACATGTTATTTCTCTACAGCTATCAAAAGAAGCGAGTAACTTCTACTCCCCACAAGCATCACCTCCAACTGCTAAAGCCTATAGTTTCCAGCTTTACAGAAGAGTCGAACCATGTTAGGTACTTTGTGTTTCCCAGGGCCTGCATTTCTTTGTTTTTGGCAACGTTTAGTATTTTTCAACATGTCATATTTTCTGTTTTGACTCAGGGGAGAACTGACAGAGGGTGTCCAAATGCTGGAAGAAGGTGCTGGGGCAGAATCTTATAATCTACTCTATCTGCAGCATGCATTCTCTGAGTGTTGTGGAGGAAGAAGAGCGGCATGACTCTCCAGATGACTCCAGATAACTTCTAACATTGTCACACAGATTATTCAGTGTTTCTTATTTTAACTGTCATAGTTTATTTTTATCCTGCTCTATTTATCCATGTATATGCATCACACTCCACATTTGTTTTGTTTTTTTTATTCACAGTAATTTTTTTCAACTGTCATTGTCGTTCATTTACTACCACTGTAATACAGTGTTGTTGTGCTATTTATTTATTCAAATCATACACGTATCCCGTCATTGCAAAAATGCACATTGCATTTATGACACTCTTTTTTTTCATGATATTTCTAGTTTAACACTGTGCATGTGCCTGGAAATGTTTTTCTTTTTTCTCTAGGTCGTATGTTTTATTCGTTACTTCCTTTACTGTGAAGGGACAAGTGGCAAAATAACAATTTGAATGTGCTGAATGTGACAAAGTACTTGAATTTTCAAAAATTGTGAAAGAGGGTGTATAAATAAAAGTTTGTCTGGGTCTGTCTGGGTCTCGGGGTTCAAGTCCTCTGGTGTCCTACTTCTTCCCCTCCCTCTCCTTCTAACTCTACCTCTACCTCTGCCTGCACCTACCCCCCTCCCCCCTCTGCCCCTGCCTCTGCCAGCACTAGTGTGTGGGGGCTCAAACTCAGAAGAGGTGGAGGTAGTGTCCGGGACAGCAAATTCCGGATAAAACAACAGACAGAAATGTTATGTTACAAATGTAAAAATTTTTGATGTTCAATAAGCATCAGAATCATATTGAACTTTACTGCCAAGGAGGAATTCGTCTTGGCTTTTAGTAATTCAAAAATGACAGTGACAATAACAGACTTGCATAGAGTAATTTTAGTCATAAATGTATGTATAATTCTCCATATAGAATCCTAATAATAGAATTATAACAGAATAGGAAACAATACAATGTGAAGAATCTGCGTAGAATGAATAGTAGTACTTTCCCTGAGAGACTGAACTGTATATTCGTGCAAATTGTGCAGGGTTGATACTCAGGCAATGCGGCACCTTCCTGCCGGTATCTGTACGTGTGTTTACTGTGAAATTATCCAACATAATGTTGTTTCAAGGCTCTAAAGCCGCTGACGAGTCGGGTGAGGGGGGGCGGTGGGGGAATACGGTACTAAACCAAAGTTAAACGTTTCTTATTTTCAGCATCGTCATATGATATTGTTTAGCCACAATTAGATTCATTAACTCATCGCTATTCATCCTTCACACAGCCACTGGAAACAGAAATGTAGTTCAATCCAACTGCAGACGACCGGGAGATCAGGACTTTACGACGCTATGCGCTGGTCCTCATGGGAAATGTGGTCTTCCCTCAGGCAAAACATTACCACTTTGGTCCACTGGCACCGCCAAAATCAACCAAAAGTGAAAGTTCTTAAGTGTTGCTTTAAGGTATAAACATCTAAACTTCTGTGAAATCTGGGGCACATTGGGTAATGTAAATTCAAGGTACAAAAGCTTCCTATGTCATGTCGAAACATTAAAATTCGCCACGCTGTTGCGGAAATGGTTGGCACAGTGGTTAGCACCATGCTAACCTGGTGCAGTGGTTAGCACCATGCTAACCACTGCACCAGATTTTCCCTAGGAACTCTGGCTTCCTTCCATAGTCCAAAGACATGCAGGTCAAATGAATTGGTTACAGAAAATGAATGACAATGTCATGACAAAGTCATTCCAAGAAAAAGACAAATATTTTGTATATTTGCATATTGAAGGTCTTGAGATTGTGGATTGAAAGCCTGGCTGAAGTGGGGCTTTAAAGGAGTCATCACCCGGAAATCACAATTTTTCCTGTTAATACGTGTATATTGGAGGTGGACCTCAGCTGAAACTTGCCTGAAATTTTGGAGGATGGAAATGGCTCAGTTTTTTCGTTTGGCCTCTTTGTTCAAACCACAAGGGTGCGCACTCAAAGCAAGTGAGATTTTGGGTGAGCTCCTATGGTGACGTAACCATAGGAGGCTATTTGCATAAGCCCGACCTCTCTACCACCCCACCCACCACCTGAATCAGCCTGCACCTGCCGCCATTACCGACAAAAAATGGCTAAACGACGCTCCCACGTTAATTGCTCCGTTGTTGGTTGCCAGAATGAAGACAAAAGTATTTTCAGCATCCCAGCATCGGCGGACCAAGCAACAAAGGAAAAGTGGATAAATTTTATTTTCAACAACAATGTTCCCGTGCCTCTTCCTGCCGCCCTTCACGTCTGTCGAAATCATTTTCCGCCTGACAGTTTCTCGAATTTGGGACAGTACCAGGTGAATCTGGCCTCAACCCTGCGTGTGGAGAAAGGGGCAATTCCTACGATTCAAGACTCACCTGCAGTGCAATCGGTAAGTCTCGCCGCTTTGTGTAACAGTTAACGTTATGTTTTACTGTGTACTTGACCCTGAAATGACAGCAGACAGCAGCTAACTGCTAATTGGGCTAACGCTAGATGCTAACGTTATTCACAAGGGACTAGTATAACCTGTGGACCTCATGTGATTTAGAAATGACCCCCATGTCTTTCGTTTTATATCTGCGGGGTGCGCTGTACTGTGGTATGGATGTTTGTAAATGGAGACCATGACGGGGGACCCCTGCGGAGACCCAGGTTCTCCGGCAGTATGCAGACACCGAGCTGCTGAACTCAGTTATCTAGCGGCAGCTTGGTGCACCTCGGTGTGCAGCTCGGTGTCTGAGCACCTCGGCACCGAGCTGTTGCTAGCCGCTAGATAACTGAGTAACTGCAGCTCGGTGTTAGCCTAGATAACGGAGTTATCTAGCGGCTACAGCAGCTCGGTGTCTGCATACTGCCAGTAGCGTCGGGGCCAACATCGGGCCACAGAGCGTCACGCTGCCCAGTTTTGGTTTCTGAGGGACTCACAGCCAGCTGAGCTGCTACCAAAACAAGGCGAGTGACTGTGTGTTGACCAATAGTTTTGAGTGACCGTAAGAAACTAACGTTATCCGGGTGGATTTTGTGAAGAGCATTCACGTTTTACTGCCTCATCACTACAGTTTCCTTACTGTTTACATGCGTTTGCGTTTTCATTTTATTACTGAAAAAAATACCAGGACGCAAACTTTTAATTTCTCTGACGTTTTCACATCATAAACTATGAACATCAATATTAAAACTCGAGTCTTACATGTAAAACATGAGACTCATGCAGGCTGTCTGCTGAGCGACTGTAACGTTAACTGTTTTAACTGGGCAGAGATGAGCCTCCTGAAAGAGGCAGAAACAGGGGAACTACCAGCATTTTGTAGGCTATAGTGTACATATTTTCAGAGTACTGTGACTACAATATGTTAACACACTGACCGATGTCACATCCAATGTCATGGGTTTTAATATTAAGATTCCAGCTGCAGCTATTCACACTTAGGATTTCTTATGTAATTGCTGTATATTATAAGGTCTTTTGGTACCCTTTTGGTCCTCAAACGCAATATATTACTTCTAATGAATCATTTCAGATTTTTTATGGTATATTTCTTTGCTTTTAACATTTCTATTTCCTGTTATTAGGCTAGCACATCTCATGCAGTGCCCAGCACCAGCACTGTCCAAATACCACAAAAGGGTGACGTTGGCTGCCAGACAGACTCTCCAATGCAGGCATCGACTGGCACACAGCTATCATTTAAAACTTTGCAGCCTCACTTCCGAAGTACAGGTTTGTGGTCTGGGATATGATTTTGCTTATAGAAAATACAAAATCTAATCTAACACATATTTTAATATTCATATAAGAGGCAAATATTCAGTTCACTTTTATTGCACACTGTGATTTCAATATCTGTTTCTGTGCGTAAAAGGTACAGAGACAACAACAGTCAAGACAACCACAAATGTTGGAGTCTTCAAAGGATAAGGAGAAATGGTTGAAAGCAGGTGTGTACAATATATTCGCTTATTGACTTGTACATGTGAACCTCAGTAGACGTTTTTGTGAGTGTTATCAACTTCATTATCGATGACATGGTAAATAAGTTACTAGTAGCCTGGTAGTTCCATATGTATTTACTGACTTTTTCTACTTTCAGGAACCCCCGCTCTCTACAAATTGGAGAAGCTGTTCACTGGCAAGAGAGTCCTGAAGGATGTGGCGAAGCTTAGCCCCCATCACCAAACATCATCGCTCGAGTAGTGATACATTTTGTTCCCAAAAGTGTGGTGTTTCCGTTTTTGGGAATGCTGTGCAGGTAAATAAGATAAAAGTGAATCTCAATCTTGATGCAAAAATTTTAAACGTAAGTGTTAAAATTTTTCAAAACAAGGCTCAATAAACTAACAGAAGTGGCAGTAATTAAATCTGATTTACTTTTTTTTTCTCACCTGTATGCAGGGTGCCTGTATTCACTGGAGAGAGAGTGCACAAAAATGCAATTAGATTTATTTATCTTGTTTGATTTAGAAATAGTAGATTTGCAGTGTTGTGCTTTTTTGTATTCTTAATAAAGACACTTTTGTATTGAAGCTTTGTTGTTTCCTTCACATTTTACTTATGAAAGTAACAATGTAGAAACATTTAAATGGTACAGTATGTGGGATTATAGTGTATTCTCTAGCTACAACTCAGTTTTTTTCATATGCATTTGTCCAAACTGAATGTGGTGAACTTGCTATTTCTAGTACTTTTACACAATAACTAGAACACAAATGTATTTTAATTTTTATTATCACATTGACATGCACAGTTATCTCATTGGCAATTAAGTTTTTTAAAAATTCTAAATGTTTGGATGCAGAACAGAAACGTACTTCTCATTGCCTCGAACTGGTAAGTGGGCATAATCCTGCATATAAATGTTTCTTGCATTCTGTAATGAGAAGACATTTAAGCAGACAGGTTCCAAGCCAGGATGTTCTGTCATGCACATGGGGGGATTTTGGAGCTGGTTCATCCTTCTGAGTACCTGTGCAATGAAAAGAGGCAAATGTGTGTTTTTTGCAGAGTTCATAAGCACACTGGACAAGGAATACTTATTGTGTATGATACCTACTTTTGGGGTCTCCCTGCAACAAACGTTTTCTCTTTCAGTGGGCATTGTGGCACAATTCCCACATGTGCACCTTTTCAGGGGAAAGAAAGGAGAATTAGAACTACTTTAGGAAAAAGAAGGTAGGTAATGCTGGTGCAGGTGTATAAAAGATGACTGGAGGATGCTATGTTTGAGTGTTAAGCGATATAGTGACACCATATTTACATTAGATATTGACTTTTCGCCTGTTATCTTATTAGCAATAACATGGCGACTACACCGGGCATTTGGCCAAAATAGTACATGGTATAGGACATACCAACTTATATTCAAGCTATACTATTACTGCATTATTACCTGGCATGATGCTATAAACTGCATGCTATGAAAGCTGCATGTTATCTAACAAGATATGTTCAAATTACACATTTTCATAACTTCACTATGACCATAAAACTAAGTACCTTTGCATTACTTTTTATGTTTTGACACAACACATAAAACTGGGACGCTAACGTACATGCCTCGTTAGCGAAAACCGGATTGAGGTACATATATAACTTCTCATTCTCACTCAAAATGAAAATAACTTTACCACTCAGAGACATCTTGTTGTACACGCGTTTCTTCCACCACCTCAGCATCGTCACTCTCTGGTTCTGGTTCCGACTCCGGTTCAAACATAAAAGAGCGAATTCCATAAACAGCTGCCCGGTCAGCTTGTTCATTTGGTGCGTGCGCCATGACGACGGATTGTTGTTGTTTTGGAGTCGGCCAACTCGTGGATGTATTGGGCCAGCCCCCATCCCGGCGCTGTCCTTCCTGCAGCCAATCAGCGCGCGCATCATTATCATAAATCCAATGAGCATCCGGACCAGTCAAAATCTCGCATGTACTCTCGCGAGAGAAAGTCGCAGTATGGCAGGGGGGCAAAACAAGCTCAATGTTTGATTTTTTTTGGCAAATTAATTTTATTTATTTTTTTTAGGACAATTAAAGAGAGACAGGATATGTTAAAACACCAGGTGATGACTCCTTTAATGACTAAAATTGTATTGTAAATGATAGTATTAATTAGCCTGACATTACCAAACCAATTTGGTAATGTGAATTTTCTGGAACCTGTCAGTTAATTTTTTAATTTCCATATAGCATGTGACAAAACTAGGGATGTCCCGATACCGATACCAGCATCGGTACTCGCACCGATACTGGCCTATTTTGCTGTACTCGTACTCGTCAAATACTCGCTCATGACAACACCCGATACCTACTATAGCGAGCGAGCGAGCGAGAGAGAGAGAGAGAGAGAGCGAGAGAGCGAGAAACACAACGGACCACTCCACTGCATCAACTTTTTATGCTGCACCTTAAACTGGTGAATTATTTAATACCAGAATATTGACAAGCTCCGATATATAAGTTTTGATATAATGTATCATCACACGGCTGCAGCATCTCTCCTCTGTGTCAGTACAACTCCCCCATACACACACATACAGTAAACAGACACAGCGAGGTCAGCACGTTTCTCTTACCCTGTCTCTGTCTGATCATTTGATTTTCTTCATCAGCAGGATGTTTTATAAAATCATCTTAGAAAAATCCCAACTCGCTTTTTGGTTTTTTTCCACGTATAAATTCACCCGCGATTCAGTTTTACAGCAGCAGAGAAGCTGCATGTGGAGGAGACTTGTTGTTAATGACGGAGTTTATTAATCGAAACTGACGTGATGGTGAATGACATCGACACCAACCAGCTGCACTTTTAAGATAATACAACTGTATAAGGAGGCTTTTACATTAAACAGGAGAGTCTGTGTTTCTGTCAGAAACTGTCAGAGCTTCTTACAGCAGAGCGAACAGGTGAGGGAGGAGGAGGGCAGATTGATCACTAATCAATCGCAGATGCCGTCGTCCTCTCGGACTGATTAAAAAAATAAAAATGCCAAAATGGGTCACGAACTATACCTGAGTGTCCGCACAAATAAAGTCTCTGTGTGTGAAACACAGCAGAGTGTAACATCCTCCCTGCAGTCTGCAGTACTTTGACAGAGAGACGGAGACACAGAGAGGGTCGTATCTAGAAGGGAACCCTAGATCTGTGAAGATCGCGCAAGTTTGATCATTTAATGGAAACAAGGGATCTCGCGAGAGTTTTGCAAATCAAGAGTTCCCTTCTGGAC
This sequence comes from Epinephelus cyanopodus, assembly GCA_026686955.1. Taxonomy (NCBI): domain Eukaryota; kingdom Metazoa; phylum Chordata; class Actinopteri; order Perciformes; family Serranidae; genus Epinephelus; species Epinephelus cyanopodus. The sequence continues at coordinate 914,368 of CM048915.1, forward strand.
ACGCCGAGAAAGGTGCGGTGTTTTTATTTATCCATCTTTTTATTTATAACTTTATTTATTTTGATTTTGCAAAATACTTTCAAAGTAGTAGAGGCAAACTGTGTGTTTCAGTTTGTGTGAAATGTTACTGACTTGGGAGCAGTAAGATAGATGTCATTTAAAATTATCTTTATTTAGCAGAATGTTTAAGTGTTAAGTGCATGCTATTAAATACTACCTTTTTTTCCTCCAATAACTTTGTAAGTTAAATACATAGAGGCAAAGCCAAAGATTTGTTATTGGTGGACATGTGCTGAAAAAAATAAAAAAAATCATAATTTAAATTTATTGTTATGGTATTATTAATTACTCGTATCGGTACTCAGTATCGGCAAGTACTCAAATGTCAGTACTCGTACTTGTACTTGGTCGGCAAAAAAGTGGTATCGGGACATCCCTAGACAAACACTGAGCAATAGACAAATGTGAATAACTACAGCATGCAGCTGTGGTGTGTTGCATCAATATGTCTGTAAATGAGTCTTGCAGTTTTGCTATCAGAATTTGAAATAGCACTTAAACAGAAAGTTCCACACCAGCTGCAGTCATCTTGGCTTTTCTTTCCTTTTTATGAAGTGATTTTTTTTTTTTTTTTGTTAAAAATGCCTCACTGGTCATTCTCTTTGCAAAGCTATCTTTATGCTCATTGAAGTGGCAAGAGGGTGCATGAGCCAAAAATTATGTTATCAAATATTTTGTGTGAGGTGCAAACACTTCGCAATCAATCATCGTATCAAACACACACTATGATTGATAAATGTAAGTCCTTTCACCTAAGTGGGTCCTGAAATTTCATGCAGTGTCTTACACTGGAGGCCTGGGAGAGCTCCCCTCTGATGTTGATGAGCTGGTTCTGCAGAGTTTCCTTTTTGAACCGTAGCTTTTCCATGGCCAAAGGCTGGTTATGGAACAGCTCCATCTCCTGATGTGTTCCCACCAACGCTTCCTCTAAGCTGTCCTGGAAACAGCAAGCATGGCAAGCCGGAAAGGAAGGGGTAACAAGCTTCACTGCCCTTTTTTTCTAGACTTGTCTCAGTGACATTTTCCTTTTCATTATTCAAGCTGCAATTGGAAAGAGCTGATCGTGATTTTATCATTATACACTATATGTGATGTTAGGACATACAACACCTTTATTTAGAAATAGCTACTTGGGGTTTCTGGATTAAAAGTGCAAAGGTGTACATTAATTTTGAATGTTAACATGAAAGTGGGAGAATATTAACAGAAGCTACACTATACACTTAGTGACCAGTAGGGCTGCCATGATTAGTCGACTAATCGATGACTAATTGACTATTAAAATAATCGGTGACTATTTTAGTAGTCAACTAATCTGTTTGAGTCATTTTTCATAGAAAAGTACTATAAAAGTACCCAAAAATACTCTTATTGCAGCCTCTCACGTTCAGATACTGGCAGCTTTACACAATCTCCCGTGACAATGAACTAAAACCCTTTGGCATGAGTATGAAACAAGACATTAGATGACGTAATTTTGGGGTTTGGGTGAGACAGACCGACATTTTTCAACATTTTAACATTTTTTGATGAAATGATTAGTCGACTAATCGAAGAAATAATCGACAGATAAGTCGACAATGAAAATAATCATTAGTGGCAGCCCTAGTGACCAGCAAAATAGAAAGCAGGAATGTAATGCAACAGTTCACTCTGTGATCATTTAGGATGCTGTAGATAGTGGGGTTATTGTATTGGACTGTGAGCAACAAAATAATAAAAATACCTTTCAATACAAAGAAGACATCTTACATAGCCTAAAAAATGATTGTAATACAGTCACCACACAAACTAACTGTATGTCCTGACAAAAACTGAACACCTTGAGTAAGGCTGTAATAATTCATGCATTGTATTAAATTTCACCGTTAGGAGTTATTATTTTTTTGGCCAATGAGTTCATGTCTTTACACATGGTAAGATACCCTTTATGTATTTTCTTCAGAATAATAGATCTTTACATCTGGTGAAAAGTATTAAAGGCTAGGATAACATCAAAGCTTCATTTATTAAAACAGCACAAATTTGGTTAGCGTAACAATACAAAACATTTCTTCAACACATGGTATAATAATGTGAAACCAATGCAGGTCTACCTTGTCCATTCGTAGTCTGTGGACAACAGCCTCATGGTCTTTCAAAATTCGGTTCTGCTCACACAGCCGGCCCAAGAGTTTCTGTATCAGACAGGGCAATGGGTGGTTGACACAAAGGGAGAAAACATAAAAGGGTGCGACAAAGTTTGTGTGTAAGTACACTCTTAGAGTGTAGGGCCAAAAGTATATAAACACTAGGGTCAAGATGTTCAAAAAATCTGGAAAATCTGGATCACCATGAATCAGATTTGGAAATCCCCTGTTTTGCTTTCCAGTGCTCTAAACGGGACTACATATCACATTGTAGGCTCCTGATATGAAAAGACCAACAGATGGAATAGTTCATTCAATATGGATGAGGGCTGAACATAATTAACATACTTTTGGCCATGCAGTGCATTAAAAAAAACAACAACTTTGAATTGTCTGGGTATAAGGGTGTGTTTGTATGTTTGTTAAATTCAGTGTCTCTTACACTGGTTTCAATCTCATTGAGCTTCAGTGTGGGATGTAGCTCTCTGCTGTATACATCATGGAAAGGAGGCACCTGTGAAAACAAACAGGAAAGCAAAGGTTTTACATTCTGTTCTTTATTCTTCTTTATTCTGAGGAATGTAAAGCATTTATTTGGAAAATCATTAAGATCAACATATCTGTTGGTAGAGAAAATGCTGATTTCCCTGCCACACAGAAATTGTGATGGAGTCAGAAGAACTCCATGAGGCAATTCTTTAGGCTGATAAAAACATGTTGGCATACTGATAATGCAGACCCACTCATTCCATAATTTGTAAACTTCTCAAAAGCTCTTTGGTTTATGTGTCAGAATGAAGACCTAAGTTGAAATATGTCATGTTAAATCTTGGGAATGTGGCTACAAATAAATTAACAGGGAAAAACTGTTCCCTCTCCAGCTACCCCAACACCTTTCCACCTCACCATAATTATTACATCTACATTTACAACTTGTCCACCTAAGATCTGTGACAGAATGAGAACAAGATGAAGGGAACAGAATGTTGTATAACTCCTGAAGAGGGTTCTAAATTGATTGGAAGAACTATGTAAAACTATGCTGCAAGTTCAAAGAGGTCAACAAGACTGTACAAGAAAAGGTGAGTTTGTTTTAGCAGGAGGAGATCTACAAGCATGCAGGACTGACTTTGAGGAGACTATGGCCTCTAGTTTCGCAGACCGGGCGAGGCGAAGGCGCAGCGCACCTGCGCTTCGTCAACTAGGTGTGGCCAGGTGGATTTTGCAAGTTTGGCACACCGTGCGTGCTGGCGCAGCTACTCCTCTTTCCCACCTCCGTCCCTCCTACCTGCGCAAGTCAGAAAGAGGGAGGAGAAATGAGCCCCTCGCCTCGCATTTAAATGCGCCGCGCGAAGGCGTAATGAGAGTTTACTCAATTCGCCATGGCAGAAGAGAGCAGTAGCATCAGACGGCCAAATTTCTCCCAGGAGGAAACTGATGTTTTGGACCTCCACGGGCTGATGATGCAAAGGTAGCTTGGGAGGAGGTCACCACAATTGTAAATCAATGTTGCGTTTCTCTCATGCGTGCACACGTTCTCTCTTTCTCTCTCGCAGTCTCACTCTGTTTCTTTTCTTTTGACTTTTCTAACATGACAGATGCTGAATATATACTCCGATCTGATGCTGTGGCTGTTTGTTGTTGGCTGGGAGGGATGTGAACTCATTAGTTTGTAGCTGTGTTTATCAAATCAGGTTGGCATTCCATTACACGTGCCAAATGGTGCCAATCCCCTTTGATCTGACATCAGATGTGACAGGACAGTCGATATAGAGATACATTTATGTGCTGATTGCAGATAGTTGCATTGAATAGTGTTTTTTGTATATATTTATTGCATTATTAATGTGCCTGACATTCTTGAAACCTGCCTGTGAGGTTTTGGTGATGTGTGTGCACTGTCTGCTGGTCAGCCAAACTTCCCTTACACTGGCTGCGCTTCGCCTGCGCTGACAGTAGACCTGGTTTCAGCTGGTGAGCTTTTAGCGCACCTTTTGGAAAGAAATTGTCACTGCACCAATCTGTCGACCTCCCCCTGCTGCGCCGCCACACCCATCTCAGCACACCTCGGTCTGCCAAACTACCAAACTGAGCGCGCCTTGGGTTGCACTGCTCAAAACTAGGTCAGCGCGGGGTTCACCACCCTGCACCACCCTGTGCCGCGTCGGGAAACTAGAGCCCACTGTCTTAAGTGTGCATGTTATCTCTGTGTAAGACCATAAAGGCATGCAAAAAAAAAAAGGGATGCAGCCAGGCGGAGGCTTTGATGGCATGCTAGATGGCGTGCTATTCACCTTGTTTGTTTGATGTGTACAGAAGCCCTTAAGTCAAGTTTTCACAACAACCAATGCTGCAGCTTTTTATCTTATCTTCCTGATAATACATCGTCATTAAATTTAAAAAGTCTAATTTTTATGATCTATTATTAACTTTTTGTTATTTATTATAGTTTAAAGAGCACAGATCAGTGTCTGGCTGCAGAGGTCTCTGCCAATCAGATGGTTTAAGGTTCCATTTAGATATGACTGAACTGTAGGTTTAGGGTCTTAGAAAGGAGTGACGGCAAAGAACATACTGTAAGGCAGATCACAAACATTAAGCTTCACACGGAGGCACCAAAATGTTGGGAACATAAATTTGGGCTTCACATGGTGGCACCAAATATGTTGGGATTTAATTGGCTATCGGAAATAATTAAAAATTATTAATAATTATTAATTATGTTAAATAATGTGACTTAATTAACATTAAATCACCTCGTGGGGCACCATTCCTGGGAAAAATGATAGCCAGTTAAAGATATCAGTCTCATAAAATAGGCTAAACTATTAATTTGGAGTTTGATTAATAATTAAATTAATGACAACAACCAAAATTAACGGTAAGGCCCGAAGGATTTCGGAGTTCTTGACGCAGCAGAGGCTGCATTCACTCTTGTGCATTAAACAGACAGCAGGTATGATTCCAAAGAATATTTATTCACAAACTAGCAAAGCAAACCAAAACACAAATTCTAACTATGTACAAGCTTGGTGTGTATATGTGTGTTGTATGTGTGAGAGGGAAAGAGGAGAAAGAAAGACAAAGGCAGGTGTGGTGATCAAGGAGCTGTTTGGCCTACAAAACAAAATGGCTGACAATAGAGAACTACCAAAATGGCCGAATCAAAGCTTACTTCAGATCAGGGGAGGTGTTGTCTGACCGTGTGGTCAGACAAGACAAAGGAAAAGAAGCGGGCACTTTGAGATGTCTGTTTGGGTGTAGCCCTGTTGAAAGCCTAATTGTTAATGAGTCTATGTGAATGTGATTTGTTTTGCCCACGGTCTGGATTAGTGCAGAGATTGCTGAGTTGGGTGCAAGAATCTGTTTGTGAACAGTATTAGCAAACTAAACACTTAGCTTTGGCGAAGCCAACTAATCAATGACCTAACTGCAAAATATCACAACAATAACTCAATAAACGGCATCAAATCACATACAACAAGTTAGGCAGTCTTGCTTAGCTTGTGATAAGCTATGCCCAGTTGTTACGTTACAGATCCTTGAATGGATGGGAGAAAGAGTCACTGGGTGGTGTACTGCTTTGTTAGCTGGCAAAAGAAGGCTGGGAAGAGCTGTGGTTCCAGGTGCAGTCTTTGTTGTGTCCTTTGTTCCAAAGGTGAAACTCAGAGGAAGCTGGTCGCGGAGGGTTTCGCAGAGTTAGACATTGGGTGGTAACTCATTTAGTTCCTTATTGCTGGAAAGCTAGTTGCAAACCTTGTGTTTGCAAGAGAGTCGATGATCAGTTGCCCTCCCTTTAGTGGTTTGGGGCTATGGAGCAAGGGTTTGGGCCTCTGCTGTTCCAGGCCCAGCCGGAAAGAGGTGTGCAATGCTACGCAGCTGTAGAGCAAGAAAGAGAGATCTGTTGGAAAGGAGCAGATCTTTGCAGGCCTGTGACATCACAGTCACTGTAAAAGTCCGGTCCAATCAAGTTGTGAGACTTGTGTCTCACTGAGGTGTGAGGTGAGACCTCCTGTGGAGATGGGTGTCACCTAGCTTTCTTTGTTTGAAGACAAAGAGCATGCAGAGGAAAAAGCCTTAAAGGGCCAGTGTGTAATATTTGGCATGGTTTATTTTTAATCTGAATCTGAATCTGAATCTTCTACCCATTAATATGTTTATACAAGTGTATAATCGCTATAAAAAATAAAATTTGTTTGGTTTTCGTAGCCTTATAGTTATGCTTTTATATATATATAGCAAGGGCCTTGCTTTGTATGTACGGCAGACTGAGCGGACAATCCAGCCAGCCAGAGAACGCGTTTCACGTTTATAAATGAACCAACGAAGACAGCAGAAGGAAGGAAGAAGGAGGAGGAAACAGCAGAGAGTGTTAGTAGTTCGTCGATCGAGAGTAGTGAAAAGTTTTTTTAGTAAAGTTTGCGAATGGACCACACTTACCACGCAACAGGAGAGAATGAACCCGAACCGTCATCTGCGAGGAAAAGAAGACGTAACTTCACTCATTGTGATGCACTCTCTGCGGCACTTTTCCTCCTGGTGATATATATCCTCAACAATGGCAGCAGTAGCACCGAATCCCATTCTGTGCATTCAGCCTATCTTCTCGCCCGCTCAGCATCAAACACATGGAGTTCCTCATCTGTATACTCCGGCTCAAACAGGTATGGCTCTGGGTCTGTGTCCGCTACAAGAAACTCTTCAAAATTGCGTTCAAAGTCGACCATTGCAGCTGCTATAGTCCGGAGATATCGCTAGGCTAAATAAACAGCTGAGCTCTGTTTACAGGCTACGTTGTCAGTCAGCGTGCGGGCTGGAGATTGGCGGAGCAGAGAGGGGAGGGGGTTCCCCACTCGGTATTGTAAACGAGTATGTGTGTACAGTTATGAGGTGTGTCTGTTACGCTAAGAGTCAGAGTTTGGGACAGAGTGGAGTGTTACCAGAGTTTCTGGAGTGCTCAAATAAACGGGCCTTTTTCCCGAACGCTCCTCTGGTCTCCTGCTCGTGAGGGGTTCATTACAATATCGTAACATGGCTTAGATTTCTAAATAAACATGCAACTCGTGGCTAGATAGACCTACTCCTGAAAAAATTGTGCACAAGGCTTTTTGTCCCTACGAGGCCGCCATCGTTAACCCGACGGGAGGGGTGAGCGAGTGAGCCCTGCAATCTAGAATTTGACCACTGATGTCACTGTTTTCAACCCATTTTACACACTGGCCCTTTAAATCTCCAGTTTAGATTTTACCAAATGACAAAATATCTGTGGTCCTGTGAATCCCAGCAATACGGTGCATCTGTTTGACTGTGAGTGACAGTATGGACCATATGAAGACAAGACAAGACAAGGACTGAAGAAAAGAGAGGCAGGCTTGGGTAGATATGAAATATCTGGTCTATTAGTGGCTAGGAAGGAGGACTATATGAAGGCCCTGACACACCAAGCCAACAGAAGGCTGTCAACCAAAGTCAGACTGTTGGTGAGCGTCTGTCAGCCTAGTTTTTGCGGCGTGTCCCGCACTGTTGGCACTTCTGCGTTGGCGTCAGCGGCTTTTCAGCCAACTGAGCATGTTGAATTGGCAATGGAGCTCGTCGGTGAGAGAGATAACTCTGATTGGCTGTTCAGGTTTTATTTCCTCGCCCCTGTAGCGAGTGAATCTGCCTGTAGTGAAACCGGGGCTAACCGGTGCTTCCTCCTCAGGCTCCACTTCACTCGGCCTTCCTGCCCTGCCCTGCCCATCTGGGGTGCCTCTCTGGCTCTCTGGGGGTGCTGGCCATTGCCGCCCCGGGTCCTTGGGCCTGCGTGGTGTCCCGCGGCTTCTGCGGCTTCCTGGGCGTGGGGTCTGGGCGCTCCTGTGGCCTTGGGGTGCCTTACTGGCCGCCTTCCCGCGCTGGGCTGGGACATTGACCCTGGACCCTGGTGATGGTTCTCATAAACACATTGGGAGGGTTCAAATACACTCATGCATGTTCGATACTTAAGCTGGGTGACGCATCGCAAAGAACCGATGGGATCACTCAAAAGGGACTCAGTTGCTTCTCAAACCTACCACACTGCTCTGGCAACTCTTCTCCACAATCAGGCTTTCCTCCGCCACCAGGACTCTCACATTTCTGGTGTTCATTATAGACTTCTCTTTTGTTTGTTTTTTCCTTTATTATACATTTATTTGTTTATTTTCAGTAATCTGTATGGAGCACAACAAGGCCACAATACATCAGCTACACTGCCTGTCTGTTTTGTTTTTTTTCTCCTTCTTCTCTGCATGCACTGTCGCTATATAACTCAGGACTTAAGCACCTGTCCCTCAATCCCCCCTGCTTGTCCCTTACTATCCCCTTGACACACTATGGTGTTTAAAAAACACGTCATCAACCGTTTCAACTGAAATATTGCTTTACTGTCGGAAACTCATTTTTCTGATTATTCGGACATCACATGAGGCAGCGCCATTGTGCAGCAATCACATTCATGATCAACATGGCTAACGTTTCCAGCCGATCCAAGAGATTTTTTAACCATATAGATTAAAAAGGAACGACACATAGCGTGCCCAAATTCACACCTGTTCGACTGTTAGTGAGAAGCCACTCATATCACATGAAACAGTGGAACTGCAGCTTTGTCGGACACTTGTCAGTAGTCCAATGTTACAGCGAAAAAAAAAAAAGATAAAGTTACACTAAAATCATGTATAACAGAGCTTTCATACAGCTTTGCACACACGTTACTGTTGAATGGATTACTCGCGAATGCAGGGTCGCACAGAAATGCCACACATCACATGAAAGCACAGGAGCAGAGCTTTCATGTGATACCACACACATTGTGCTGTCATCCCATCACACTATATATACAGATCAATTGTCTACAAAATGAAAACCTGACGAATTTCTTTACAATCCATTATACAGATCTTGTTATCAGTCACTTCATATAGTGAGGAATATTGTATCTTACCACGTCTTAGGCTTGCATGTGTTTCTCCCTGTCTATCCACATTTGTAGTCCATCAAACTTTGCATGACAAGACCAGCAACTTCACCTTTGCATACCCAGACAACTGTAGCCTAATTATGCATGCTGACAGGGCAGTAGTCACCATTTACTGTACATTGAGGGGGACATGTTCCCCCCCAAATGCCCAAAATGTCACCCCAATATATAACTGAAACTGAAAAACAACAACAAAAATGTTCAGGTCAGGTCAAAGAGCAGTGATACTATGTGATGTATCACATTTAACAGCCACATCAAATCAATAACATCAGCAGCCTTTTACCATCTAAAAAACATTGCCAAAATCAAAGGTATAGTGTCTAAACCTGACTTGTAGAGACTTATCCATGCATTTGTCTCTAGTAGGTTAGACTACTGTAACGGCTTGCTCACTGGCCTCTCCAAACGGGCCGTAAGACAGCTGCAGTACATCCAGAATGCTGCTGCTCGGGTCCTGACCAGAACCAGGAAGTACGAGCACATTAGTCCTGTGCTCAGGTCTCTACACTGGCTTCCTGTGGCTCAGAGAATAGACTTTAAAGCAGCTCTGCTTGTGTACAAGTCTCTCCACGGCCTAGCACCAAAGTACATCTCTGACATGTTAGTGCCATATGAACCATCGCGGACTCTGAGGACCTCAGGGACCGGCCTCCTGCTGGTGCCCAGAGTCAGGACTAAACATGGGGAATCAGGGTTCCAGTTTTATGCAGCTAAAATCTGGAACAGTCTTTCTGAAGATGTGAGACAGGCCTCTACTCTGACAATGTTCAAATCTAGGCTCAAAACAGCTCTATTTCACTGTGCATATGACTGAAAGGATCTTATCTGCACTCTTCTCTTTTAAAGTTCATTTTATAATGATTATTTATGTTTTTATTTTGTATTGTGATTTTAATGCATTTTCTTCTTCTGTAAAGCACTTTGAATTACTTTGTGTATCAATTGTGCTCTACAAATAAACTTGCCTTGCCTTGCCTTGATGTGCATTGTAGTAAGTTGTAGGGTATGCCTGGATTTATTTCTTTAATCAGAACACAAAATTAATTTCCACTTAGCTACAATAAAATGTTTTCTGATTAAGACTGACAATGACTCAGTGAATACCTTACTCAATTTTATTTGACTAATGGTAAAACAGGTCTCTGTTTACATTCAAAGGTATTTGTGTGGGCAAACTGATGAAAAATTAGTCTGTTGATGACCACAGTGGATTGTTCAGTCATTGCAGAGCCAAATTAATTCAAATTTACCCAATAAACTGGTCACCTCAGCCATCACCACAGCCCTGTTGGACAGTTGGTAATCTGATCAGATTTCAAATTTCAGATTGGATCAAATCTTGAAAATGGGTAGATCAAAAAATAGCGATTCTGAAATTGGATTAGATCACATAATCTAGTTTTGGCTTTGATCTGAATCAAACTTTTAGTATGTGTTTTCGAACTTAGTAGCAGGATTGGAATATCTTTAAACAAACAAACAAACAAACAAACAAACAAAAAAACGGGCTTCTACTGATCCCAGCAGAAGGCTGGACTCAGGGTGGTTTTCAGGATTAGAATGTAGTAAAACGTTGAATCAGTCAAATCTATACATTTATTCATATTTTGCACTTGCTTTGTTGAACTATTACAGTGAGTAAGTTCTACATTAGGCTACCTACAGTAAGTCTTTGAGTACAGTAGTAAAATTAACAAACAAATAAATGAATACATGATTATGCCCTCATAAAATAACACCCCAAATAGCTGCCAATATCTAACAACAGATACTTTTATTACTTAAATTTTATTTATAATTTATCACTGTATGTTAATTACGACACAGTCAAAAGGAGTTTCTAACAACTGCATCCTGTTGCATGCTGTTTTCTGTCTCTTCAAATGTAACACTTAATTGACTCCATGCTGACTATTCTGCCTGTTGTTCTCTACAGAGCTAGTAGTCCATATTGAGATAGGTCATCCCATTTAGAGCACTGCGTATCCAGATTTGGTCCTCTTGAAAAGTTTGTCACTGGGTTGGGATGATCCAATCCACAATCCAATCACTTATTTGAAGAGACAGAAAATGGCATGAAGGATGCAGTTGTTAGAAATGACTTTTAACTGTGTCATTGTTATCAATATAAAGGGATGCATTAAAGTTAAAATAATTGATCAACAGCTGCAGGTGTAGTCAGGGCTGTTTCAAGACACTCTGGGGGCCCTAGGCAAGAGGCACCTTGGAGGCCCCCCACCAAGATACCAGTGAAAGTACGATACCAGTGAAAGTATCATGGTTCTGAGTAGTATCACGATACCACAGCAAAAATTAGGCAGATGTGCCTTTTGTCATTTATAAAAAGATAAATCACTTTTCTACAATATATCAATGATATTTCAATGGAATAAATCACTTATTGACTTATTCATACTTCAAAAACAGCATCAATAAGTGATTAATATAGGGGGGATCAAAATAAAATAAATAAATAAAATAAAAATCAACTAGCCACCCTCCTCCCCTGACAAGTAAAGAACAGTCCCTTCATAAGCAAAGAACAGTCCCTAAAGTGCGGTGAGGTTTGTGGACCGTTACCTGCCACAAAGAGAGAAATGTGAACGTCTTGTTTCTCCTTCGCCGGTAAGCCTTATCTTGCAGCGTGTTTGACAGCAATACGGCGTCTTTGACTCCTGTTCAACCCACAACTAGCAGGATTTGCCTTTCGTTTCAGCTACTGGTTGAAATCTGTACTTGCATAGCGGGCTGAATGATTTGTTTTGCTTGCGCAAGAGGGTGAGTGTCCATGTGCAACGGTGCAGTCCTGAACATTGCGGGACGTCTGGTCACCCTACTTAGCCACTCACAAGCAGCAGCTAGTAGGGAGCCCCATTAAGGGGGATTCCAACGTGTTGTCTTTGTTGCAGTGTCTATAGGGGTTCCATCATATTGTCATTTATATGGACCAATGTCAGCCATCTCTTGGGGGCCCCTTCCAGCTTGGGGCCCTAGGCAGTTGCCTAGTTTGCCTGTCCAGTTGCGACGGCCCTAGGAGACCATTCTGGGATATTGCTTGAACTACCAGCCAAAAGGGTCTGTATTTGATAACCTGGAAATGAGACACCATTGAGTTCTGTTTGATATTGACACCTACGTATGGGATTATTTTATGGAGACTGAACTGGGTCCAGTTGCTCAGAAGAAATTTTCAGCAT
>CM048915.1:1527253-1749753 GCA_026686955.1 Epinephelus cyanopodus
CCATAAAAGTTATGAACAAAACCGGTGACAAAGGGCGGCCCTGGCGGAGAACAACCCTCACCAGGAACAGGTCCGACTTGTTGCCGGCCACGCGAACCAGACTCATGCTCCTTCGGTCTTTCTCCATGGCCTCAACGAACTCCTCCCAAGCCCGAGTTTTTGCCTCCGCGACCGCCGCCACTGCGCTCTGCTTGGCCCGCCGGTACCCATCCGCTGCTTCCGGAGACCCACAGGCCAACCATGCCTTGTAGGCCTCCTTCTTCAGCCTGATGGATTACCGCCGCAACTGGCCCCAGAAGCCTTGCGGCCACAGCTCACAGTCGCTGCCTCAACAATGGCAGAGCGGAACAAGGCCCATACGGACTCAATGTCCCCCTCTGCCCTCGGGATGCGGTCGAAGCTCTCCCGGAGGTGGGAAATGAAGATCTTCTGGACAGGTTCTTCTGCCAGGCGTTCCCAGCAGACCCTCACTGTTCGTTTGGGTCTGCCAGATCTGCACGGCGTCTTCCCCCGCCATCTGATCCAACTCACCACCAGGAAGTGATCAGTTGACAGCTCTGCACCTCTCTTCATCCGAGTGTCCAAAACATACGGCCGCAGGTCAGATGATACGACTACAAAGTCAATCATTGACCTGCGACCCAGGCTGTCCTGGTGCCACGGGCACCAATGGTGTTAGTTATGGCCAAACTGCGACCCGCACAGAAGTCCAATAACTGAACACTACTCGGGTTCAGATCGGGCAGGCCGTTCCTCCCATTCATGCTCCTCCAGGTCCCGCTGTCATTGCCCACGTGAGCGTTGAAGTACCCCAGCAGAACAATGGAGTCCCCCGTTGGGGCACTATCCAGCACTCATCCCAGGGACTCCAAAAAGGGCGGGTACTCTGAACTGTTGTTTGGCGCACAAGTGCAGACAACAGTCAGGACCTGTTCCCCAACCCGAAGGCGCAGGGAAGCAACCCTTTCATCCACAGGGGTAAACCCCAACGTACAGGCAGAGAGTCTGGGGGCTATCAGAAAGCCCAGCCCGGCCCTCCGCCTCTCACTCGGTGCAACTCCAGCGAAGGAGAGAGTCCAACCCCTCTGAAGGACTTGGGTTCCAGAGCCGGAACTATGTGTCGAAGTGAGGCCGACTATATCTAGCTGGTAGCATTCAACCTCTCCCACAAGCTCCAGCTCCTTCCCCGCCAGAGAGGTGACATTCCATGTCCCAAGAGCCAACTTCTGTAGCCCAGGATCGGACCGCCAAGGCCCTCGCCTTGGTCTGCTGCCCAAGGGTCTTTTGAACCGTTCTTCGTCTGACCCTTCGCCCAGAACCAATCTGCCAAGGGAAACCCTACCAGGAGCAAAATGCCCCTGACAGCATAGCTCCTAGGGTCATTAGGGCACTCAAACTCCTCCACCACGATAAGGTGATGGTTCTCGATATATATGTGTAATTTGTAAATATAAAACACCTTCCGCAAATATAAAAAAAAAACCTCGAAAAAAACTACTTTAATATAAAACGGATCTGCAAATACACAGAGAAAGTCCAGACTAAAAGACATTTGTGAATATATTTAACTAAATTACAAATAAATGAAAAGCATGTTGCTGTTGAGCAGGTGAGAAATATTTTTAAAAGGTTAAATCAGAGGAAGGCCACGGGACCAGACAATCTTAGTGCATACATCCTGAAAACTTTTGCAGATGAGTTAGTGCCTGCGTGGCAGCCTATTTACAAGTATTCCTCTTATGTGGAGGACACCACATATAATATCTGTTGCTAAGGTGAAATGTCCACAGCAACCAAGTGATTATCATCCCGTCACCTTGATTCCTGTTGTAATGAAGGCTTTGGAAAAAATTGTAGTTCAGGAGCTCAGTAACAAGCTGGGTGACGAGCTTGATAGTCAACAATTACAGTACAGAGACCACAGCATCCTCTGTGCAATGCACCTTATTCTGAAGCATCTTGGCATGCCTAAAACTACAGCTAGAGCTCTCTCTGTAGATTTCACATCGACCTTTAATACGATCCAGCCAAAGCTCTTACTGGTCAAGATGGTTGAGAAGGAAGTATATGAGTAAATCTAATTCACTGGTACCACACATTCTTCAGAAATAGGGTACAGAGAGTCAAAGTTAATCAGACATACTCCGCTGTTACAGTTACCAACATTGGAACGCCGCAGAGCTGCGTGAGCTCTCCATTTATTTTCACACTGTACACTGACGATTGTAGAACTGGTGGACAAAATACATTTATTTTGAAGTTTTCTGATGATACTGTACTGTTATCTTTGTTGGGGACTGAAGACGATCCAAGTATTCTTCAGGCTCATACAGATAGACTGGTGGAGTGGTGTGAGAAGAACTCACTTATCATCAATGCAAAGAACTCATATCCTCCACCTCTCATTATAAATAACACAAACATCGACAAGTTTTGTCCTACAAATATTTAGGCATCCATATGGACGCTACTCTATCATGGAGTGCACACATTGATTATATTTGTAGTAAAATACAACAATGTATTTATTTTCTTAGGAGACTAAGGTCTTTTGGTACAAGTAGACCTATTCTGTTACTGTTCTTTTAATCTAGAGAACTATACCGTACACTTAGATTGTAGGTCAAACACTTGAGCCAATCTTTAAAGCCTCAGTGTGTAAAAATGGTGAGTAACAGTGACATCAGCGGTCAAATTCTAGATTGCAGTGCTCATTCGCGCTCACTCACTCACCCCTCCCGTCAGGTAAGTGACGGTGGCCTCGTAGGACAAAAAGCCTTGCGCAGACAGCAGAGTTTTTTGAGTTTTTTTTCTGAGTATCTAGCGATGAGGTGAATATTTATTTAGGAATCTAAACCATGTTATGATATGTTATATTTTACCAGTGAGATACAGGTTATCTGTGAGATACATGTTAGGAGTGTTTTATTTCTAATCGTTTTGGTAACACGAGCATTACAGTAATACTAAAATAACACATTTTATGTGATAGTCACGGCACAGTGTGGCAAATATAGGTTGGTACGATTATAATATATGCGTTTCCAGAGTGTTCTTCCACAGGACACAGGGAAATGAGGAAGAGGAAGAGGGAGAGGAGGAAGACCAGGGAGAGGAAGGGGGCGAGGGGGTAGAGGCGGTGCAGCAACGGCCAGGCGAAGAGGTGCGTCTCGGCTACCCAGGGGGAAGAGGAGGAGGAGAGGGCGGTAGCCTTCACAGCAGCGCGAGAGGAAATCAACAGATTAGGCTGTAGACTAGGCTAACCATTTAGCTGTAGCTCTGGGATAACGTTAGCCAAGGCTAGGATAACGTTAGCACGTAAACGTAGCCGTCACTCGAACTTAAACGAGAGGGAAAAGTAGTTGCAAACATGAAGCTAAAATGATTTTAAAATATCAGATTGAATTACCTGTCTAGCAGAAAGCAGGCAACCTCTGCATCCCTTGTGAAATCCTTTTCCTTCAGGAGTTCTTTCCACCTGGAATAAGCAACGCCAATATTCACTGGCATTTTGTCCCGTCCTCGCTTATCTGATTTTTCTTTTCTTTTATTTGGTGGTGTGGTTTCCCTCTTACGGGGCAAAACATATTTGTGGTCCTCCATTTAAAGTGCGACAGAATCAAAGCAGGTTCACGCAGAAGTGCCCCGGATTGATCTTCACCTTAACCCTCTCCAGTGATGGCAAGTTCTAGGTCAACGCGAAAGGCGAAGCACGTATATCCCTTTAGGCCACTGTATTCAAATATGGCGACGCAAGATGGCAGCCTCCAGCAGACCGCGCCCTGCCTGTTTATATATAGAGAAATCATTCTAAACCTATGAGAAAGCTTCCATTTGTATGTGAATTGCATTACACTTTAGTAAATGTATGTTTATGAAAGCAATAGTTGATATTTGCTAATAAACAACCACGTAAATTACACATTGTAACTTTAAAGCCGCATATACTGGAAGAATGTTGTCCTTGGCAGGCAAACCTTTGTTTGACCCAATGCATATTTTATTTGAACAGTATCAGTTGTTGCCATTCAACACCCAAAGGTAGATTAAACAGACTGAGGAACTTCTCCTCAATTCCTCAGTCTATTAAAATGTTGAATAATTGTTAGGTGACACCACAGCCACTTTGATGTTGGATATAGCAAATGCCGCATGTCTGATGGTATATTCTGTCTGATGGATGTTTAAGGTTATATTTTGTGATGAGAAACAAGTGTCTTGGATGCAAAACAAATTTCAGAATGAATTCTGATAATAAAGTAAGTAATCAATCAATAAATCAATCAATGAATATTTTCCTAACATTTCAGCTTTTGAACAGATATTTGAGAATCCAGTTTTTTTTATTTGTGAATCTCAATTCTACACTTGCAGATTTGCATTTGACACACACTGACTTTTTTTTTAATTTGTGGAATTTGTCTGTGTATTTTCAGAACTGTTGATTTGCAAAATATTTCTTTTAGTTCACAAATCTTTTTTTATATTTGTAGAGGTTTATTTACAGATTACACATTTACACATGGATAACAGATCTTTTCACACAAATAACTTTGAGACAAATCTGTCTCCATATTGAAATATTTGCCGATCCATTTAATATTTGCAAAATGTTTTTCGAAATTAACAAATGTTTTTATTTGTGGAAGATATTTATTATTTACAGGTTACATATTTACACACTGATAGTAGATCTTCTCACACAATTCTTCAAATTTGTGTATTTGTAGACCCATTTAATATTTGTAAAATATTTTTCTAAATTTACAAATCCTTTCTTTATAATTGTGGAAGTATTTAAATATTGACAGATTTCACATTTACACACAGATAGTAGATCTTCTCACACAAATAATTTTTGATACAAATCTGTTTCCATATTTGAATATTTGCAGATCTGTTTAATATTTGCCAAATATTTTCTGAGTTTACAACTCTTTTTGTATCTGTGGAAGGTGTTAAATTTACAGATTACACATTAACACAGGTGGTCGATCAGTTCACACAAATAATAATAATAAGACAAATCTCTCTCCATACTGGGATCACAGCAGAGTGCAGATTTAAGAGTTATCTTGTAAATTGACTTAAAACAAGCTGCTGAGCAGCTGCACCAACCTCAGATGTGTTTTCACTGTCCTGTCACTATGTTTTGAAGATGTACCTGTGTAGCTAGCTTGGTAGAAAGATGTGATCCCCATTGTAAATCTTCCCTCAGTATAACTATTAGAAAAGAATGATGGCCAAAACTATGGAAATAAGGGCCAGAACCAGAATACTCATTTAGTTAAAAGTTATTTCTCACTTTAAATGGAGCTGCCAAGTAAGTTACCTTTTGAAGCTTCACACCAGCATGAATAGGGGGGTATGGGGATTTCACAAATGAGTAAGCTAAGAAAGCACTCATACTTCAGCTTACTTTGAACTGTTTAAATGTTTTAAGTGGAATTTCAATATGAAATGACTTAGTGAGCATACTGTACACACACACAAGCACACACCTGCAAAGAACCCAGTATTGTGTGTGTGTGTTTGATGGAGTGGCTTAAGTGTCTTTTGGAAACTGTGATATTGTTCCAGCTGTTCCAATAATTATATTGATCCAATATTTTTAATAGAGGTGCACGATATTGGACTTTTTCGCTGATATCCGATATGCCAATCTATAACAACTTATTTGGCGGATTGCTGTTATCGATATATCCACTTTTTTTCTCCACCTAATTTAAGTGATCGTCAAGTCTTTTCTGTAGTGGGATTTACATCAAATTCTGCATGCATTTACTTATCCTGATGGCCCACCAGCAGATGGAAACATGAAATACAATAGTTTTAAATGCATGTAATATTCAAATGTAATGTAATGTGCAAATTAAGACAAAGCATGTAGGCCGATTCTAATAATTCATTTTAAATTCAGTATTGGCCAATACTGATGACGTGCCAATATTTCTGTGCATCCCTAATTTTTACACAACTCCTCTATGTGTAATCATCATTAGGAGAGTTCTGTCTGTGTCAGTACAGCAAGTCAAACTCATGAAACTCACAGGCCGGTGCAGTCAATAAACGCAGCTATTTTCAATTTTTGAACTTTGATGTAGAGATGTCAGGGACACAATGCAACAACAACAACACACCAATTTTAGGAATTGGTCTGGGAATGTTGGTGAACTTTGTTTCACCATACATTAGTTAAAGTGCTCAGAGTCACATGATTTAAGTGTTCAAATTTGCTCAAGTTTAAGACACAGAAGAGTTAAGTTGCTTCAGTAAAATCATATTGAGCTTGCTGTAAATGTTATCTGCACAGACTTAGTGGATTTAAAGCCTTAAGTACAAAAACCCATCCAAGGGCAAACTTGATTAATGACACACTGTTAACTCTGCAACAATTACATTATTATTTGTTGAAAAACACTAATTTATACCGGAAGTGATAAAGGAAAATGCTAATGAGGAATGAAGAAGACATTATCGTCTGTAAGAAGGTTAAACATCCCTAGTAGATTATGTTTGATAGGTACGGCTCTCCTGCAGTTATCTTGTGTTTCACCTCTGAAGGACAGGTCACTTGCCATGTATTTGTAACAACATCAAAGTCTTTACAATTTCATTAACTAGTAATATATCATCTTTCACAAAAGACATTATTATATTTCTTGAGATTAAAGAATACATCATACATACCATCCTTCTCCAACTGATAAATATTTAAACTACTTTTTTTGTGGCACATGAGAACTTAGGAAAGTGTGATTATTATGGTTTTTGTCTTTTAAGAATTATTCCCTTTGTATAATTGCCAACTTAAAGATGTAAAACATGACCAAGGCTATTTTCTGGTTGCTGTATGTGTGCAAACAAGCACTGGGTAACCCCCATCATCAATTTCAAATTAAGATGTTTCTGTGTGACAGGATTTAAAGGTCACAGCTCTGAGTGTTAATGTCAGGATGAATGCATCTCATACTGCAGTGAATGTTGATCCAACACATCCAGAGCTGCTGCGCATCAGGCTTGTCATAAGTGACGATGATCCCTCCTCTTCCTCAACTTCTGCTCCAATTAGGCCCTGTCGGTGCAAGTTGAGAATGGAGTCAGCTATGATGCGGGCTGTTTTCTTCTGGTATCCTCCAGATGTCACCATGAGTATGGGGATGCCCCGTCGCCTTGCAGCACTGAACACAATCTCATCTCTCTTTACAATGCCCTGGAGAGGAAGACGAGAGAAGAGCTGGTCTGTCAGTCTGCCCATGGCCTCGGATAGGACTTGTAACTTCTCAGAATTTTGGCAGGCTGCTGGCTAATGCTTCAACAGCACCTTCACTCCATTCTTCACCCAAGGAGGGAGGGGAGGCTGGAAGCAGTCTGATAGTTCTAATTTCTCATTACTTCACTGTGGAGCACCCTCTCAGGGCAGTACATACCCCAGAGACTGAGTGGCAACAGCTGGTATCCAAACTCTCATTTACTATTGAACAATTTGCAGTACAATGACTGAGTTTGAACATTATTAGGCATAACAGAAACACGTGTTTTATCGCAACCTTAAATAACAATTATTAATTAATTAATTAATTAATTATTCTGTGGAATTTACAGCATCACCTATAGGTTATCTGTGCACACAGGAAGTCATACATCCAAATGTGGCTCATGGAAGATAAGCTCTTAGTGTGCTTTCACATTTCCTAACAAATTAGCTATGTAAAGTAAGTAGTTTCCTGACACAGTGGAGCCTGTCACTTCTCCATCCAGGTTTTTCTCCTGCCAATACAGCACTGCACATGAGGTATCTGAACAAAAAACAAAGGGCATAAGCACATAAAGCTGGCAGCAGTGACCCAGTGTCTGACACTGGTTCACAGTAAGGACAGAAACAGAGGGCTCCGTGGGGAGCACCTGCTGCAGCAAGCAAACACGCCAATTGCGGTCACTTTGACTTGACCAGCTGACTTCACCACAAGCCAATTAGCTGTTGAAACAGGTAACATGCCTTACATTCTAAAACCAGCTGTTGGTGATTTGACCAGCTGAGTTGCAGGTGACATCATCAGCTGGCTTGAGTTGACCGTCCAGTTCACACCGCTGAAACTTGTCTCTGCAATGTTCTAAAATGATTCTATCTTGTTGCAAGTCTTTGGTCTGAACGGGGCTTTAAGCCACCACAGGGGGTGGTAACAGCACCAAAATGATGTCTGTATAAACAGGGCAACTGACAGGACAGTATCATGTGATGTTCTGACAACATGTGTGCGACCCCTCACAGGAGATATAAAAGCAGCTGTTAGCGGCCAATTCAAAGAGGAAGAGCAGCGAGCAAAAATGTCTGCAAATTGTGAAAACAATGAGGACCAGCTGCTCCTTACCATCCAAGCAAAGGATACCATCAGCCACCATATAACAGAGATGGTAAATGGATGTTATTGCCATGTTATGCCATTGATCATAAAGCACTGCTGATGTGTATGTTTTATCTCAAACTAAAGGTTGAAGCTGTTGTGTTACATGTCACGCCTGTCAGACTTCATTTGCTTCCAGAATGCACCATCGATGTTTGGTTCTGTGTAAAAATGCAAAGGAGGCATAAAGAAGGGACTTAGTAGGGGCTCAATAGTGCCATATCTATCTGAAAGTGGCCATTGAGTGTCTGATAGAGCATGTACAGTACCTGCGGTGATATGGAGAATCCTCCGAGGGGGTCCCCATCCAAGATATCTGTCCCTGCATTATAGATGAGGATGTCAGGTCGGACCTCATTCAGCGCTCCATCAGAGTGGAGCTCCACTTTCTGGAGGTACTCTAAGTCTTCAGTGCCCCAGTCCAGCTCCACCTTCCTCTTTATGGCTCCTGGAAATACAGAGAAATTGAGATACTCTGTATATTTTCCACTCATTGTCATCAGGAAGCCACAGAATATAGCTGCCACCAGAACCAGCCTTTTTGTTAAAAAGTTGTAGTGTGTGATTATCTGTTGTCTGGTGTCCCATTTTTCAACAGTTACTTAACAGTCACACAGTGCCAGGTCTGTGGAAAAAATCTGTCATTGTTCCAGTAACCTGTCTCATGTCCAGTAACCTGTCTCATGTCCACCTGTGAATAATCACTATAGACCTGTCTCATTAACATCGGTCGTGATGAAATGTTTTGAAAGGATCATTGTCAATATGCTTAAATCTGAGGTTGTTGGTTATCTAGATCCTCTACAGTTTGCCTATAGACAGGGTCGTAGCACTAAGGATGCAGTTATTTCTGACACTCATTTAATTAAGAAGTATCTAGAGGACCCCAAAGCATATGCTAGAGTTTTATTTGCAGATTTTAGTTCAGTCTTTAACGCAGTCCAACCCTACCTGATCATACAGAAGTTAATCAACATGAAGGTGAACTCTTTTATCATTAAATGGTTTTATTCCTTCCTAACGAATAGGACCCAACAATTCAGTCACTCTCAGCAGTGAAACAGTGTAGCACAGGTGTGCCTCAGGGCTGTGTCAGTTCACCTTTACTCCTCAGACTAGACTTACTTTATTCGTCCCAGGTGGAAATGCATTTCCACTAACTGTACATTTACAGAGATCAATCACGGATATCACAGGCACAGACATATTACAGACTTCACAAAACATCACAAAACATTACATGTTCATTTACAGAGGTGGACACTTTGAGTTAACGGGATCCTCTTGTTCAGTGCAGCTATGGCTGCTGGGATCAGGCTCTTACCGAGTCGAGCTTTCCTAAATTTGAGTGTTGGGTACCTGCGCCCTGAGGGTAATGGGATGAGGTATTGGTTGAGTGGGTGTGTGGTGTGTCATTCTATTGATTTTGCAAAGCATGTAATGGACCTGTTATTTAACTCTGTGAGGTTGGGAAGACCAATGATTTTGGAAGCGGTGTGTGTGATGCATGTCTTGAGCCCACCCTCACTTCTTGCAGTCTGTCAGTGATGTTGTGGATGAGATGGATCAGACTGGGGGGAATGTTGAGATGGTGCAGTTTCCGGATCAACAGGTGTTTCTGTAACATATTGAAGGGGGAACTGAAGTCCCCAAAGAGAATTCTCACAAAGTTACTTGGTGAGTCCAGGTGCAGAAGGAGGAAGTGCAGCAGGCAGGCTACAGCATCGTCTGTACCCCTTTTGGCCTTATAGGCAAACTGAAAAGGGTCCAGACGTGGAGTGACAATCGGCAGGATGATGTTCAGGAGTTTCTCTAGGCACTTCATTATTATGGATGTCAAGGAAACGGGGCGGTAGTGGTTGAATTCTGTAGGTCGGGGTTTTTTGGGTATCGGGATTATGGTGGAAGTTTTCCATAAGGTGGGTATTGTTGCAGTCCGGTAGGATTCACAGAAAAGGGAGTGCAGTACTGGTGAGAGCTCCAGCGCAGTTCTTCAACACCCTGGCTGGGTGCCATCAGGTCCCGGAGCCTTGCCTAACTTGCAGTGGCTCAGCTGGTGCCGTACCTCCTCCTCTGTGAAGGGGGCCAGTTGCTCAGGGTCCAGTGGGGGAGGGTTCTCAACCAGGTCTGACACTCTGATGAAAAATCCTTGTTGTCAAAACAGGCGTAGAAAGTGTTCAGTTGTTTGGTGAAGGTTTCTGGGTCATCAGAGTGTACATGTGGATTTGGGTTCAGATCCTGTCAGGGTCCTCACCCTCTGGAAGGCTTGTTTGGTGTTCATGTGACATGTGACAGAACCCCTGTGCTGCTGCCAGAGGAGCAGCTGAATGAGTTCCCTCTGAGCTGACGCCACACTGTTAGGTGTCCTAACTGGCTGCAGAACAGTATAACAGAGGAAGAGGAAAGAAAAGAGAAGTAGACTGGAAAAATCACTGAAACTTACCTAAGCTGTTACATGTCTCCACTACTTTCTGGGCTGGAGATCTGCCACTTCACCGCTGTGGGCTCCCATTGGAGCCCGAGCGAGTAAGTTTTCTTCACCGCCCCTCTGTAGTCCTTACTGCGGCCAACAGTTATGCACATTCTCTATTTATCTGTCCTGGTGTTTTGCTGGCTGTGGTTTTTTTATTTACAGCTTTTCTGATGGCCCCGTCAGCTGAGGTTGTTGAACTGAAAACTGAGCTCAGGTCCATTAAGCGGCTCATTGAGGATCTCCTCCAGCGGCAGTCGGTGCTATACTCCCAGCTATCATGTCTTGAGTCCGCGGATGTCCCGGCTGCATCTGCCAACCCTGTTGTTCCCGGCACATGGGACACTCACTCTTCCTCCTGGACGTCTGTTGTTAGGATGGGGAGACGGGCTTCTCTCCCCTAGTTTACTCTAGATACAGAAGATGATGACGATGGTCTCATCCCGCTGTCCAATTTCTTCGCCCCACTAGAGAAGATAGCTGAGCTACCGGCTACATGCTCACACACCTCGACGGAGCATCCAGCCCTGCCCCTGCCCCAGTCCCCTAACAGGAAGCGTCGTACTCCACCAACCAGTCCACTGTTGTCCCAAAGTAAACGTCCTAAATGTTCACCCCCTCCAACATTATCCGACGCTGAATCCTGGCCCTCTCTCCCTGCCCCGCAGTCCTCGCTCCCCCGGCCAAACGTGGAGCCGGTCACCGCGAGGGTGAGTGATGACGTCATCTGTGCAGGTGACTCAAATTCTTCTTCTACTACTCCATGTGCCGCTGTCATCACCCATCTATCCATTTTGCCTAGATTATCTGTTTATGATAAGGGCTGTAAAAATCAACCTCCTAAAATTCTTGTAATCGGTGACTCCATCATTAGAAATGTGCATCTCCCAGGCTCCATCACTTACTGTCTTTTTGGTGGGAAAACCACTGACTTTATAGAGTTCATTCCTACCATTATTGATCTCCATCCCTCTGTTCACACTGTCATGTTACACACGGGAACGAATGATATTATGTCCAGACAGTCTGTTAAACTTCATTATGAGCTGGAGTCACTAGTCAACACAGTTGAAAGTCTTGGGAAGACGTGTGTTTTGTCTGGCCCAATACCCACATTGTTAAAAAGTTCAGAACATTTCAGCCGTCTTTTTAGTTTACATCACTGGATGCATAACTTTGCCACTGCCACTGGGCTTGGCTTTATAAGCAATTTTGACTGTTTCTGGACTGAGCGTGACTTGTTCACATCTGATGGATTACATCTGAACAGGATGGGGGCTGAAAAGTTGACTCACAACTTTATAAACTTCATTGCTTTTAGTTTACAATGATGCTGTCTCCAGCAAGATCCTGCCCAGTTCACATACTGCTTACCTTACAGCCCTGTCCCTGACAGTGCGGGTCTTGTTGCTGCTGCTACAAATGGTGGCACTGTCCCCATGTCTATTTCTGATTCCTTTATTCCTGTTAGGATCTCTGAAAGGCCTGAGCCTGTTTTTGCCCCTCTATCTATTAATGATACTCCAGCTTCGAACACAAAGTGGTTTGGCAATCAAATGAATCAGACCCTGCCCAGAAACCCTACTAATTTAATTAAGATTAAAACGATAGCTAGGCAGTGTTATGAGTCACAGCAGGTACTCTCTCATTCAGTCCTTACATCTCAGGCAGATTTTAGGTTGCAAAAAGGACTGAGTTTTATTCATATCAATGTACATAGTCTGATTTCTAAGATGGACTACATTAACATCTGGGCTCTACAAACAAAGGCAGATATATTTGTATTTTCTGAAACCTGGCTAACTGATCAAGTGAGCGATAATGATATTGCTCTTGATGGCTATAATGTCTTCAGAACTGATAGATGCAAGCCTACAAGAGGTGGTGGTGTGGCCATTTTTGTTAAGAAAAGTTTTTCTGCAACTGTGGCCATCCCAAAGTGTTTTGAATACTTGGCCCTAAGTGTCTCCTTGAGTAACAGTGCTAACAGTGGAAAATTAATTGTCTTGGGTGTTTATCGTCCCCCGTCTGCTCTGTCAACTGCCATCTCTGATTTAACTCATCTGATCTCCTCTTGCCTTTCTTCCGAAGTAATATTAATGGGTGACCTAAATCTTGATTGGCTTAGTAATGCATCTGATGGTCTAAAAGATCTGTGTACTGACCTAAATCTCTCACAACTAATCTCTGCTCCTACAAGACCTGATCCATCTAATCTTGGGAAATCTACATTATTGGATCTTATCCTAACAAACAGGCCACATAATTTTAAATCCTCTGGGGTTCTCCTGCTTGATTTTAGTGACCACTGTCCAATTGCTTGTATCAGAGATGTTAAACAAGTAAAATCAAAGCCTCATTTCATTGTTAAGAGAAATTTTAAAAAGTTTGTGGAGCAGGATTTTTTAAATGATTTTTCTTCTTTTGATGTATCTTCCATAACTGATATTTCTGATCCTACCTTAGCTTTGAATTAGTTTATTAAAGTTTTTAATTCTGTGGCTGATAGACGTGCCCCTTTTAAGAAATTGAGAACAAAAAACAGAAGAAACCCCTGGTTCTCACAGGAAATTGCTGAATTGTTGCGCATTAGGGATACTGCTTGGAATAAGGCTCGTGCCTCTGGTTCATTTAGTGACTGGCAATATTTTTCGTCATCTTCGAAACAAATGCCTTGTAGCTATACGTAATGCTAAATCTTCCTATTATGTTACGTCTTTATCTGACTGTTCTGGTAACCCATCTAAGTTCTGGAGAACAATCAAAACCCTCTCAAATAGCCCCTCCTCGTCCTTACCCACTCAGATTTCCCTGGATTCTATCCCCATTTTTGATAAAAATGAACAATGTGACATTTTTAACAGACACTTCATTGCTGCGGGTCATAGCTTTAATACCACTAGCCTGGTCAGTAACACAAACCCTACTCCTGTAAATACAAGTCTTCATAGGTTTTCTTTTAGGCCCTTTACTAGATTTGAAGTGCTCAGTGC
The DNA here is from genome assembly GCA_026686955.1 of Epinephelus cyanopodus. NCBI lineage: Eukaryota > Metazoa > Chordata > Actinopteri > Perciformes > Serranidae > Epinephelus > Epinephelus cyanopodus. The sequence goes on from CM048915.1 coordinate 1,541,122, forward strand.
TCTTTATAGTCTTGATCCTAGGCAGTCTACAGGGGCTGATAATTTGAACCCTCGACTTCTGACACTAGCTGCACCTTTCATTGTTGACGTCTTGTTGCACATTTTTAATCTGACTCTTAACTGATTGTATTCCTAATATATGGAAAACAGCATTTGTAACTCCTCTGCACAAAGGTGGCCCCTCAAATGAACTGAATAATAACCGCCCAATTTCAAAACTACCCTGCTTGGCGAAACTATTAGAACGTCTAATAAGCAACCAAATTAGATCTTTTTTATCTGAACATGAAGTTTTAAACATCTATCAGTCTGGTTTTAGACCTGGGCATAGCACTGTGTCAGCAATTGCTAAGGTTATGAACGATATCGCTCAAGCACTAGATAGTAAATTTGATTGTGTTGCCCTTTTTATTGATCTTTCTAAGGCCTTTGACTAGGTTGACCACACTATCCTCCGTGAGCGTCTGCATAATATTGGACTTGATTACAAGTCATGTAAATGGATTGAGAATTATTTATCTGGTAGATCACAAGCTGTGATTAGTGATGGTTTCACATCGGAATTCTTGAATATATACAAAGGGGTTCCGCAGGGTTCTGTTTTAGGACCTCTGTTATATCAATGATTTTAATTTTGGTATCAAAAATAGCTCAATTCATCTTTACGCTGATGATTTAATCATATATTCTTTTGCTCCCTCTGTTGAAATAGCTCTGAGTAATTTACAAGATGACTTCTGTTGTATCCAAAGCACTCTAACTGATCTTAAACTGGTTTTAAATCCAGGAAAAACAAAGTACATGATTTTCACAAAAAAACACACTGCTGACTTAAATCAGATCAGCCTTGCTACTGCTGATGGGACTCCCTTGGAAAGGGTTTCCTGTTAAGCCTGATTTATGGTCGTGTGTTGAATCGACGCCGTCATGAACCCTTCGAACTTCTCCGTCACTCCGTTTCGTCGCGGTGCAATTCACCGCCAGAGCGGTAGGAGGCTGCGTTCCTTTCCTGAGTGGTTAACGTCGTCTCTAGTTGATTCTTCGTTTAGCTTCCGGCTTTTACGGTCACAGAGAAATGAACGCGGAGCACTGACAGACGGCTCCGGCCGGGTATCCATATATCCGTATTGAATGTTGAGCATAATGGCATATATATGATGAGCCTTAAAACACTGCAAACACTGCACTACATCGCAACAGAAGATGTTTAAAGACGGCGGGGCTGCCAGAATCTGGAAATACGAAACCGGAAATGTGTTGCTACCAAGCAAACCAATCATAGCCGTGCCGGTCTGCGCTGGGTCTGCGTCGCCGCGACGCGTAGTTACATTTTTGGGGAGGTGCACGTCAGGCTACGCCGGGGGCAACGGCGAGCCTTCTGCGTAGCCCCGTACCCTACGACGTCGATTCAACGCACGACCATAACTCAGGCTTTATAAGTACTTGGGTATCTGGATCGATGACAAATTGTCTTTTAATTTACATGTTGCAGAACTTTTAAAGAAGCTGAAGCCTTTATTGGCATTCTTTTATAGAAATAAATCCTGTCTACCACAGCACTGTAGAAAGCAATTAGTACTTGCTACCTTTTTATTGGTTTTAGATTATGGTGATATTATTTATATGCATGCTTCTCCCTCTATTCTTAAACCACTTGACACAATTTATCATTCCGCTATTAGATTTATTGCTGGCAATGGGTTCATGACCCATCACTGCCAACTCTATCAGAATGTAGGCTGGACTTCCCTGGCTCTGAGAAGGGAGCAACACTGTATATTGTTTATCGATAAGGCATTGCTTAAAAAACTTCCTCTCTATTTATTGAGCTTACTGAGTTTTCAATCTTTTAGCTACCCTACTCATGCACAAAACTCACTGGCTCTTAATATCCCAACTGTTAGAACAGAGGTAGGAAAAATTGCTTTTGGTTACTTCGCTCCTCTTAAATGGAATAATCTGCTGTCTCAGCTTCAGTTGGATACATTGATTCCTTTTAATCATTTTAAACGCATTCTTAATGACCTAATGCTTTCTGAATGTACATGTACTTGTTGATTTCATTATATGCTTCTGTTGTGTGTATATTATTGTTATTGATACGTGTTGTAATGTGTACTGAATTGTATTTTATTGTACTGTAATCAGGGCGCCATTGGAAATGAGAGCTCGCTCTCAATTGGCCCTCCCTGAATAAATAAAGGTGATAAATAAATGTTGCTGAATTCTGCTTCCAGTTTATTTTTGTATTCCAGTTTGGCTTTGAGTATTTCATTTTTAATGTTCCTGTTTGCTGTTTTATGATGGCCCAGTCCTTGAGCCTGACGGTTTTGTGCTTTTCCTTCAGGCTCTGTTTTATTTTTAGAGTGATCCAGGGCTTGGAATTGGGATAGATCCTTATTTTTCTGGTTGGAATGATGGAGTCCATACAGAATCTGATGTAGTCTGTGATGACAGAAACCCTGTCATTCAGATCTCCATGGAAGATACTCCAGTCAGTGCAAGCCAGGGAGCCTCAGAGTTGGTTAGTGGCATTCTCCGACTAGTGTGGGGTGCTGTAGCAGTTTGGTATGTGACGTCCCAGTTCCTGATGGTAGAGCAGAAGTAAAAAGATGATGTTGTGGTCGGCAAGTCCAAGTGGTGGATATGAACGGGCTCAGAATGTGTCAGTAATATTCCCATAGCACGGATCCAAGATGTTTCCCCTCCATGGTTGGAATATCCACATACTGTTGAAATGATGGTACACACAGTCCAGCCTACAGTTATTGAAGTCCCCCAGAATGAAAAGCTGAGTGCCGGGATTTGTGGCTAGCAATGCGTTAGCATCCTCAGCTCTGCTGCTATATTGATGTTAGCACTGGGGGTTATGTAGACACAGCTGATCACAACAGTGGGGAATTCCCGGGGGAGGTAGAAGGGGCAAAGGACCAGGGTCAGCATCTCCAGGTTGGGTGTGAACACCTTCCGATGTACTTTGATGTTGTTACACCACCCGTCGTTGAAATAAACACAGACCGCACCACCTCGCGTCTTCCCCGACAGCCTTGTTCTGTCAGACCTGATGATGGTGAAGTTTTTCAGGCTGACCTCAGCATCTGAAATGGACTCCTTCAGCCACATCTTGGACAGAGCAATGATACAGATGTCCCGGAAAGCCCTTTCAAAGTGGCACCTTGCATGTAGCAGGTCTATTTTATTAGAGTGAACGGACATTGGACATGAGAATGGTGGGGAGAGGGGGTTTGAATGGACGCTTCCTTACTCGGCAGCAGATGCCTCCACATTTCCCTCTTTTCCTCAGCCGAAGCTCCGACGGTAGGACAACAGTAGACTTGGTGTTACTCAGCAGCGAGGCCCGGTGTACCAGGAGTTCATCTCGGCTGTAGGTGAATAGCCGGTTGCTGAGTTGGAGTGCGAAGCTGTTGCAGATCAGCCATAGAATCGCGAGTAAAATGGCAGACTGATAGAATGATGTCATGGTTGATCAGCCCAGATTTAGCCAACATAAACATCCACATTTAACACAAAACAAAGCAAACACAGAACGATTCTCTCAGTGCACTTAGTGCTGTCGCAGCAAAGCGTGTGCCATATTGGATTTGAGGCCCCAGTTACACTGTACACCAATGAATGTAGGAGTTCACATCCTAACAATTATGTCATAAGATTTTCAGATGACACCATCATCTTAAGCCTGTTAGATGTGAATGTTTCCCCCTCTGTGTATTTAAGTGAGATAGCCACTTTTAAAACCTGGTGTGATAACAACTATCTTGTATTAAACAGGGAAAAAAAACTAAAGAGATGATCTTCGACCCTATGGGAATTGTATCTCATGACCCTGTGATTATTGATAACAACAAAATTAAACAGGTGTCCTCATACATATATTTAGGACTAAGGTTGGCTAATAATCTGAGCTGGAGCATTCATGTCAACCACTTGTGTAACAGATTAGCACAGAGGCTCCACTTTCTTCGTAGGCTGCGGCTGTTTGGGGTCCGAACCGAGATCATGTTAACATTTTACAATGCCGTACTAGCAACCATTATAATATATGGCATTGCAGTGTGGTTCAGCTCTCTTACAGTCCAGTAGAAGGCTAGACTTGGTGACAACAGCCATTAAGTTAATGGGGAAACTCCAGTCTTTCCAGTCAGTATATGAGGGTGCAGTTGTCACACAAACCAAAAATGAACTGTTACCATCAGGGAGGCACTACAGAGGCAGCAGATGCAAGAGTTACTGTTTTAAACTGTCCTTTATCCCCACCTACATCTCACTACTTAATTAATAAATAAATACATCTGATAGCCCCTTCCACCCCTCCCCTCCCCTACTAGGGTAGTGGGGAGGCCTACTGCTGTGGATCCACTACCCTAGTCCCCCCTCCATCCCTAACACTAGTCAGGGCGGTGGGGGGGCCTACTGTGGATCCTGCTGTGGATCCATTGCCCCTGTTGTCCTTCCTCTGGACGCATACAATAGGCTAGGCAGGGGGGAGGCTTATGGCTGCGGATCCCCTGCCTGACACCTCCCTTGTAAAAAAAAAAAACAGTAAAAAAAAACCTTGTAATGTTCTATTGGTTATGCCATTCTCTTCATCTGCCTGAGGTGTCTCCCTGGCAGAGCAGGGCTGCTATTGTGACTATTGACCTGTTGCAGACCTGACACGTTCTTACTCACACTTCAGTTTTTATTTGCAATAGTTTGATTTGCACTACTGTACTTTATTTGCACTATCTATACTACAGTTTTTATTGCACTTTTTATGATTATCTCCTGGGCTAATGCAACCTTAAGGAGCTTTTGTTCTTTTAGCCCTACCTGTTATGATAAAATTGATGCATTCTTTCACCCAGTTGTCCTGATTGCACAATTATGTCATTCAAATCTGCATTCTTGCTGTACTACATGGTTGTCTACTGTGTGTCTCGTTTGTATATGGTAGCTGTATCTGCTATGCAACTATGTATGTGCCCAAAACAAATTTCCCATTTGGGACATTAAAGTTTATCTTATCTTAAAATAACTACAATAAAACAAAAACACTTATCCACGGGCCTTATATATACAGTCATGGAAAAAATTATTAGACCACCCTTGTTGTCTTCAATTTCTTGTTCATTCTAATATCTGGTACCACTAAACGTATAATACAATGAACACAACAAAAAATGCAGCTGGTCACATAATACTTTATGTCCTATTTGACATTCTTAAGCTTAATTGATTCCCAGGGTATATAAGAGGCCATTTCATGTCACAAGCAGCACTGCACATGCAAAGGCCTAGAGTGGTTTCCTGCTTACATTCAAGCCGTAGCACAACTCAGAAGTTGTCAGCTCTCACATAATGCCTAAAACAAAAGAATTATGTGAAGCCACAAAGGCAGCCATCTTGGCACTGCTGGAAATTGGCATGAGTGAGAGACAGGTAGCGAAAAAACTGAAGATCTCCAAGACAGCCGTTCATTACAACAAAAAAAAAACAAGCTGAACATGGAACTACCAAATTGCTATCTGGCCGTGGCAGGAAACGTCTTTCTACCCCACGAGATGACCGTGCACTCATCCGTTCCTGTGTCAGGAATCGTCGTCAGACCTCCAGGGACCTTAAAAATGAGTGGGCACTGTCGAGAAATGTGACTTGTTCGGCAAGGACAGTTCGAAACCGACTTGTTGAAGCTGGTTTGAAGTCACACAGAGCACGCAAGAAGCCCTTCATCAATGAAAGGCAGAGGAAGGCCCGGTTACTCTTTGCTCGAGACCACAAGGATTGGACTGTTGATGATTGGGCTAAGGTTCTCTTCAGTGATGAATCCAATTTTGAATTGATGCCCACTCCAGCCAACTTACTGGTTAGGAGGAAGCCTGGAGAAGCTTACAACCCAGACTGTCTTGCCCCTACAGTAAAACATGGGGGTGGATCAGTCATGATCTGGGGTTGTTTCAGTCTGAGTGGAACAAGGCAAATGCAATTGTGTGAAGGCCGAATGAACCAGGTCATGTACAGGACTACCCTTGAAAACAGTCTTCTTTCATCAGCTGGAAAACTCTTTCCTGCCTCGAATGACTGGATTTTCCAACAAGACAATGCCCCTTGCCACACGGCAAGGTCAGTTAAAGCCTGGATGGAGAACCACAACATTCGCACCATGCCTTGGCCTGCTCAATCACCAGATCTTAATCCAATTGAAAAGCTGTGGAAAATCATCAAACTCAAAATGGAGAACCACAAGCCCAAAAACAAGGAAAATTTGTTTGAATTTGTCCAACAGGAATGGGCTGCTGTGACAGCAGAACAATGTCAGAAGCTGGTGGAGAGCATGCCAAGACGCATGGCTGCAGTCATCAAAAACAATGGTTATGCAATCAAGTATTAACTCTTGTGTGTATCATGTGTTTAAAGCAAACAGAAAAGAAAACATGGAATGCTTAAAAGTAGTGTTTTTGGCGGTACAATGCCATAGCTATTGATGTAAGAATTTAAGTAATTTTGGTTATTATCAAGAAAACCATGGAAAATGAATAGTTCTTAGTTCTTAAATTAAACTCTCATGAGCTATTTTTGTTGTTATCATTATAATTGTCCAAACAAATGTACCTTTAGTTGAGCCAGGCATTAAAATTAACAAGAAATTGAAGAAAACAAGGGTGGTCTAATAATTTTTTCCATGACTGTATGTAGGCTAATAATGTCATGATCAGCCCTGCCTCTGCTCCTGAGGTCATCTCCTTGCTGTGTTTGATTCTGTTATTAATTTACACTTAGTCTTTCCTGTCTAACGGGCACCAGCGGGCCAAGCAGAGCACAGCAATGGCAGTCACGGAGGCAAAAACTCAGGAGTGGGAGGAGTTCAGTGAGGCCATGGAGAAAGATTATAGATCGGCTCCAAAGAGGTTCTGGCAAACCGTCCGGTACCACAGGGGGGAAGGCGGCAACATGCTCACACTATTTACAGTGGGGGTGGGGAGCTGCTGACGTCAACTGGGGACATTGTTGGGCGGTGAAAGGAATACTTTGAGGAGCTCCTCAATCCCACCAACACTTATTCCAGTGTGGAAACAGAGCCGAGGGTGTCAGGGGCGGGTCGTCCAATTTCTGGGGCAGGAGTCGCTAAGGTAGTGAAGCAACTCCAAGGCGGTGGAGCCCTGGGGGTGGATGAGATTTGCCCTGGATATCTCAAGGCTCTGGATGTTGTAAGGCTGTCCTGGCAGACACGCCTCTGCAACATTGCATGGACATTGGGGGCAGTGCCTCTGGAGTGGCAGACCAGGGTGGTGGTCCCCATTTTCAAGAAAGGGGACCAGAGGGTGTGTTCCAACTACAGGGGGATCACACTCCTCAGGCTACCCAGTAAGGTCTACTCCAGGGTGCTGGAGAACAGGGTCCGGTCGATAGTTGAACCTCAGATTGAGGAGGAGCAATGTGGTTTTCGTCCCGGATGCGGAACCATGGACGAGCTCTTTACCCTCACCAGGGTGCTGGAGGGGGCATGGGAGTTCGCCCAACCAGTCCACATGTGTTTTGTGGATTTGGAGAAGGTTTACGACTGTGTCCCCAGGGACATACTGTGGGGGGGGGGTGCTCCAGAAGTATTGGGTTGGTGGCCCCTTGCTAAGGGCCATCCAGTCCCTGTACCGAAGAAGCGAGAGTCTGGTTTGCGTGGCCAGCAGTAAGTCAGACCTGTTCCCGGTGAGGGTTGGACTCCGCCAGGGCTGCCCTTTGTCACTGGTTCCGTTCATAACTCTCATGGACAAAATTTCTAGGCACAGCCGAGTGGTGGAGGGTGTCAGGTTCGGTGATGGGATGATCACGTCCCTGCTTTTTGCAGATGACGTGGTCTTCCTGGCTCCATCGAACAGTGACCTCCAGCTTTTGCTGGGATGGTTCGCAGCCGAGTGTGAAGGGGCTGGGATGAGAATCAGCACCTCCAAGTCTGAGGCTAAGGTCTTCAGCTGGAAAAGGGTGGATTGCCCACTCCAGGTTGGGGGGAGTTCCTTCCTCAGGTGGAGGAGTTTAAGTATCTCAGGATCTTTTTCACGAGTGAGGGTAGGATGGAACGGGAGATTGACAGGTGGATTGGGGCGGCGTCAGCAGTGATGCGGGCGCTTAACTGGTCCGTTGTGGTGAAAAGGGAGCTTAGCCGGAAAGTGAAGCTCTCGATTTACCGGTCGATTACGTTCCAACCCTCACCTATGGTCACGAGCTCTGGGTAGTGACCGACAGAACAAGATCGTGAGTACAAGCGGCCAAAATGAGTTTCCTCCGCAGGGTGGCTGGGCTCAGCCTTAGGGATAGGGTGAGGAGCTCAGACATGCGGGAGGGACTGCTCCTCCACATCAAGAGGAGACAGTTGAGGTGGTTTGGGCATCTGGTAAGGATGCCTTCCGGACGCCTCGCTTGGGAGGTGTTTCGGGCATGTCCAACTTGGAGGAGACCTCGGGGTCGCCCCAGGACACGCTGGAGGGATTACATCACCTGGCTGGAAGCTGACGGAAGCTGAAACTGATGTAAGTGGCTGGGGAGAGGATTGTCTGGGCGTCTTTTCTGAGGCTGCTGACCCCGCGACCTGGACCCAGATAAGCGGAGGACGACGAGTACAAGAAAGAGTTTCCTGTCTAATCTTGTTACTGACCTGCCCTTGTGTGCCTTCCCTGATAGGTTTTACCTGTCTCTTCCTCATCCTGTAGTCACCTCACCTCCTGCTCATCTAGTTTCACTCCCCAATCAGTCACTCCCTAAAATACCAGCAAAGTTCTTTTGTTCTTTGTCACCTTGTTGTCTGCGTCTCTCCCAGTGATTTCTTCCAGCACCTCAAATAAACACAAGAAATTTGTGCTCTAGAGAAAGGATGAGCACTCAGTGAATAACTTCCTAAGCCCTATGATAAGCTATTATGGCAAGGCTTAACTATAAAGACCAGTGAGCAGTGTTAACTAACATGTCTTTGGGGTCATCGGGTGGGAACCTCCTTTCACCAGTGTTTCATCTAGTTGGTTCCACGACACCTCCAAGAGGCTAGACAGTGATCTCTGGCGTCCCAGAGACACTCCCCTAATGCCAGGTCTCACTGCTCCCCACACCAACCCAACAACCTCCGATACCTTCCACATAGCTTTCTCAGCCCAAACAGCACTGCCACCTTCAATAAACCCAGGCTCCGTACATGCAAGCTCCAGTTAGAGACAGTGCTGATACGACCTTTCCTAGCACATTCCATACTCTATTTCAATCAATCAATCAATCAATTTTTTTTATAAAGCCCAATGTCACAAATCACAATTTGCCTCACAAGGCTTGACAGCATACAACATCCCTCTGTCCTTTGGACCCTCACAGCAGATAAGGAAAAACTCTCCCCCCAAAAAAAACCCTTTAACAGGGGAAAAAAAATGGTAGAAACCTCAGGAAGAGCAACTGAGGAGGGATCCCTCTTCCAGGACGGACAGACGTGCAATAGATGTCGTACAGAAACAACAGCAAAGAGATTAGCAAGAAAGTCGTAGAAAGGAGGAGACCTATAAGTGCTTAAACAGAACTAGTGTGGGTTAAGACTTGGAGTACACGTTGAATCAACTGAAGTGAGAAAGCAGAAAGCAGGCTAGTAGAATTCACCAGAGCAGTAAAGAGATGCTGTCACAGAAACACCGGAAATGACACAACTCGCTTACTGCAATACGTCAGCGTTAGGTCGGCGTACCAAAACTGGCCCAAATGAGTTTCACACGCTACATAGCATAACTCCAATATAAGCTAAAGTTAAAGGAGATAGATAAACTCACAGGATCAGCAAACACACTCACCTTGCAGCATGGTCTCAAACAAAAGGGATTCAAATAGGCCACTCCCACACTTAAATAACCTTCCTCTTCCTGGCTTTTTCCTGAGAGGACTGATTGGTTGATCTCTCCACCTGATCTCAAGGAGTTAAGTACCCTGCTTAGTAGTTCCCCCTGCTGGCCACCAACTGACATTATTTTTTGTCTTCCAGATCCACTGACTTGCTCTGGCTGCTTCATCTGACATTTCCTTCACTGTCTTCATCAAACTCTGTCCCCGCACTCTGAGTTCCCCCAGGAGCAAGACAGCTGATCTTGCTCTAAATCCCCTACACCCCACTTCCACTGGAAAAATCCTAGTTTTCCATCCACGCTGCTCAGCTTCTGCTCCTAAGTCTGCATATCTAAGCTTTTTTTTTTTTCATAGGCTTCTTCCACTGAGTCTTCCCAAGGAACTGTCAGCTCAATGAAATAAACTATCCGTTGACTCACTGACCACAACACTATGTCAGGCCTCGCTTGGTACAAACTATTTCCTGGGGAACAACAAGCTTTCCCCCTAAATCTGCTTGCATTTCCCAATTACAAGCACCCTCTAGGCAGCCTCACCCTTGCCTCCTTCCAAACTTATCCCTTCTGTATTTCTCCCCCTCACGGACAAACTGAATTGCTAAACTCCTATCTTTATAACCTTCTGAATTTACCTGTTTTCATTTCCCTTTGATGCTTGCAGCTAAAAATTTCAACACCTGGTTATGTCGCCATGTATATCGGCTTTGTGACAAGCTAACTTTACAGCCTGACAAAATATGCTTTAAGGTTGCGGTACCTGAACACAATGGGCATGATGGTTCCCCATTTACCCACAGTTTTAGGTTCTGGGGGGTTGGTAACACATCGTATGTAGCCCCTACCAGGAATCTAATACAATTCTCCTCCATACTCCACAGGTTCCTCCAACTAAGTTTCCTCTTTTCTACACTTTCCTAATTCAATCACTGTCCCTGTTTAGCCATGGCCACTACCTTTACACCCCCTAATATCTCCTCCTGTCTACGTATCTGTTCCACAGCTTTCTTTTATCTTTGAGGTGTGCTTTATTCCATGCCGGTTTGCCTGAGCCAAGCCCCAGGCCTCCCCAGGCAAACTGAACATTACCTACAATCTGCGCATGCCTAAGAGCTGCCTCTGCCTCCTGATCTTGGGTTCCACTTCCTCCCCTTGGTTGGATTTGGATCCACACTCCTAACTACCACATCCCTATTCCTAGATAACATGAGCTCTGTCCTGACCTTGGTACATTTAAATTCCTCTGTTAAACTAGATACTGGCAGCTGAAGTATCCCTTTTCCATACAATGCAACACTATTTAGGCACCTAGGAGCGCCCAACCACTTCCTAATATAGGAGCTAACGGAACTTTCAGTTCTCTCCACAACGGATATTGGAATTTCATAAATTGACAATGGCCACATTAACCTAGGATACAGCCCAAATTGCAAACACCACAACTTCAACTTTCCTTGAGGTTCTGATTTATCTATTCTATCCAATCCTTCCACCACATCTTTTCTAAATTTCACCACCTGTTCCTCATCATTCAACTCTACATTGTGCCACCTACCTAAGCTCTTTACTGACTTCTCCCAAATTGTTGGGATTTCCTTATCATCTATGACAAACTTCCTATCGCTTAACTTCCCTCTACGTATTGAGATGCTTCTAGACATACTAGGCTTGATCTTCATGCTGGCCCACTTGAAGTTCTTATTTGCCTTCTCTAGTAGCCTCTTTGTACATGGCATTGTTGTGGTCACCAGTGTCATGTCATCCATGTAAGCCCGAACTGGTGAAAGATGCAACCCGTTCTGTCATCTCTCCCCACCTACCACCCACTTAGAAGCCCTGATGATTACTTCCATTGCCATAGTAAATGCTAAAGGAGAAACTGTATACTCTGCCATGATACCTATTTCTCACCTCTGCCAAACTGTTGTGAAACCTGCCATACTTAGACACAACCTAATATCCCGAAAGTATGCTTTCACTCAGTTAACAACTACCTGTGGCACTTTGAAGTAGTCAAGTGCACTCCAAATGAGGCTATGCGGTACTGAACCAAACACATTTGCAAGATCCAAAAAAACATGCAGGTCCCTTTTTTTTTAAATCTTCACCACCTGAATCTGGAACCAGATCATGCTAGTATGCTCTAAACACCCTGCAAAACCTGCCTTCTGCACCATAATATCTATTAAGCTATTCCTTTCTAAGTAGTTAGCTAATCTCTGCACTACTACACTAAAGAAAATCTTCCTCTCTACATTCAAGAGAGAAATCATCCGGAATTGGCTAAGGTCCACAGATTCCTTCTCCTTAGGAATGAGGACACCCACTGCTCTACGTCATGCTCTTGGGATAATTTGTTTCTCCTAAACTATTCTTAGCTGTTTCCACAAAAATTTAAGGCTATCAGGTGCACTTTTATAAATCCGGTAGGGGACTCCATTAGGCCCCTGGGGCCGAAGAAGCCTTTGCACGTCTGACCACCTCCTGAACTTCCTTCCACCTAGGTGGCCTGACATCCATCTCATGTTCTATCCCTCCTAATGGAGGTACAGTCATGGAAAAAATTATTAGACCACCCTTGTTGTCTTCAATTTCTTGTTCATTCTAATATCTGGTACCACTAAACGTATAATACAATGAACACAACAAAAAATGCAGCTGGTCACATAATACTTTATGTCCTATTTGACATTCTTAAGCTTAATTGATTCCCAGGGTATATAAGAGGCCATTTCATGTCACAAGCAGCACTGCACATGCAAAGGCCTAGAGTGGTTTCCTGCTTACATTCAAGCCGTAGCACAACTCAGAAGTTGTCAGCTCTCACATAATGCCTAAAACAAAAGAATTATGTGAAGCCACAAAGGCAGCCATCTTGGCACTGCTGGAAATTGGCATGAGTGAGAGACAGGTAGCGAAAAAAACTGAAGATCTCCAAGACAGCCGTTCATTACAACAACAAAAAAACAAGCTGAACATGGCACTACCAAATTGCTACCTGGCCGTGGCAGGAAACGTCTTTCTACCCACGAGATGACCGTGCACTCATCCGTTCCTGTGTCAGGAATCGTCGTCAGACCTCCAGGGACCTTAAAAATGAGTGGGCACTGTCGAGAAATGTGACTTGTTCGGCAAGGACAGTTCGAAACCGACTTGTTGAAGCTGGTTTGAAGTCACACAGAGCACGCAAGAAGCCCTTCATCAATGAAAGGCAGAGGAAGGCCCGGTTACTCTTTGCTCGAGACCACAAGGATTGGACTGTTGATGATTGGGCTAAGGTTCTCTTCAGTGATGAATCCAATTTTGAATTGATGCCCACTCCAGCCAACTTACTGGTTAGGAGGAAGCCTGGAGAAGCTTACAACCCAGACTGTCTTGCCCCTACAGTAAAACATGGGGGTGGATCAGTCATGATCTGGGGTTGTTTCAGTCTGAGTGGAACAAGGCAAATGCAATTGTGTGAAGGCCGAATGAACCAGGTCATGTACAGGACTACCCTTGAAAACAGTCTTCTTTCATCAGCTGGAAAACTCTTTCCTGCCTCGAATGACTGGATTTTCCAACAAGACAATGCCCCTTGCCACACGGCAAGGTCAGTTAAAGCCTGGATGGAGAACCACAACATTCGCACCATGCCTTGGCCTGCTCAATCACCAGATCTTAATCCAATTGAAAAGCTGTGGAAAATCATCAAACTCAAAATGGAGAACCACAAGCCCAAAAACAAGGAAAATTTGTTTGAATTTGTCCAACAGGAATGGGCTGCTGTGACAGCAGAACAATGTCAGAAGCTGGTGGAGAGCATGCCAAGACGCATGGCTGCAGTCATCAAAAACAATGGTTATGCAATCAAGTATTAACTCTTGTGTGTATCATGTGTTTAAAGCAAACAGAAAAGAAAACATGGAATGCTTAAAAGTAGTGTTTTTGGCGGTACAATGCCATAGCTATTGATGTAAGAATTTAAGTAATTTTGGTTATTATCAAGAAAACCATGGAAAATGAATAGTTCTTAGTTCTTAAATTAAACTCTCATGAGCTATTTTTGTTGTTATCATTATAATTGTCCAAGCAAATGTACCTTTAGTTGAGCCAGGCATTAAAATTAACAAGAAATTGAAGAAAACAAGGGTGGTCTAATAATTTTTTCCATGACTGTATATCCGGTGGGAAACCTACTACCCTATTCTTCTCTAAATCTGAATATGTATTTCTCAAATATTCTTCAACCTTTAGCCTTGCTGCTTTAAGCTGCCCTCCCTTTTCCTGGCTGAACAATCCTTTAACAAACTTAAAAGGGTCCCTGAAAAAACCTGTCCTTACATGTTCCTTCTTCCTCCTCTTTTTCCTTAGATGCTCTGCCCTTCTAAGAACTGCTAACCTGCTTCTCAACTCCTTTTGCAACACATTAATTCCCTGCTTTCTTAACTGTCTCCTTTCCTTAACTAACTTTTCTATTTCTCTTTGCTTCCTAGACTTACCTGATTGTACCCTCTCACTCCTCTTTCTCTCATGCACCCCAAACCTCTCTGCACCATTTGAGTAAATTATATCTCCCATCTTTTCTAACTTTTCTATTGCATTTCCTCTCAGCCTACTTAAGATTATTGACAGATCTCTATTAACTATCTCCCATTCTTTACTGTCATTTGCCCTAGGCCACTCTAACCTTATGCTCCATGGTTCTCTCTCTGACTGGCATACTGACCTCAGTGTCACCTGCATCCTCTCTTACTACCCCCTCCTCCTCCTCCTCCTCAGTGGCAGTGTTGGTGATATCCTGTGAACTGTGGTTTTCTACCTGCCGCTAGACTTCATCCGACTGACTTCGGAAATACTGATCAATGCGGCTGCTCTGCTCTTTCTTTGCCACACACTTCATCTTTCCCTGATGAGTTCTGAGGCCTTTTATTGATTACTTTCTGCCAGCCACAAGGACAAACCTGAAGCACCTTGTTCTCGACTGTGCTACTTTTATCCTCTACAGATGTGCTCGCCTTGCCCTGAATGCTGCTAATTCTAGCCCTGGTGAATAGGTCTGTGCCCCTATCCTTCACTGAGTCTCAGATCCAATGCATAGTTGTGCCCCTTCCAATGTCTGTTACCGTGTAATCCACCTGTGAGTCATTTTCCACCCCAGCTCTCGCTGATTCTTGGGGTATTTTCCCTATGTTGGCTGTGGCTAATTTTGGTTGTAGTTAGGCTGCTGAGCCTCACCACTGCAACCATGGGTTGCTTGCCCATGCCAGCACCTTTGGTGTCTTTCTAGTGCTTTGGTTTTCTTGGAGTACAGTATCCCCAATGTTCTGGATGTGTTTTTGGATTTTCTTTTACAGTACCTGTTATTTGCCTGTCTCTGGACCCTCTCAGGTAGTAAGCCCATTCTGTCCCATCAGTCTGTTCTGTGCTTGGGACCAAACCTATACTGTTGAAACTCTGACAGATAATAGATACAGTATTTGCAATGCAACAGAATTTCCTTTTACAAAAAGAGAGTAAAGGCTTATAAAACACATTTCTGCTCACTGAATTTTTTATCAAAAGAATACTCAGATATGTAAATCTGCAGGAGTGCTCTACTTAATTAGTACGTATATTTCCAACAACATTTATTGCAAATGATGAAAAAGGTGAATTAGGAAACCTTTATGTTTCAGAATTCAAACAGAATTAAGCTGCAAAAGCAGGAAAGAACAATGTAATAGTATGTGAAACAGATTTCTTGGTACTTTTTCCAAGTCTAGCCTAGTTTTCAAGGAGGCGTTAAAGAAAAAGTGTAAAAATTGTCAGCTTTGGTCTTAAAAGATACAAGAAATAAATGTGTCTGTAGGGGAAATACCTCTTTGAGAATATTTGCACTCGTAATGAATTTTGGGGCACCACCCTCCTAACAAGGGAAGCGACTAATCAAATTAACAACTCTGTAAATCACTTATTAACTCGTCAGAATGCTTTTTAATAATGAATCAATCTCAATATCTAGGTTATGAATCCTTTATACAGTGATCTCAGCTTCTGTCCAAAAGATATAGACAACAACTTGGCGATAAATGAAGATTCATTTCGACTAAATAGGTAACAACTGAATAAATGAATAGCAAATGATGATTATATGACACAACGCAAAATTAACAATATATAAATGGAATGAAATGAGAAGTAACACTCGTGTGAGTTACTTAGTTTGGCGATAGTGGGAGAGTATATTAAAATAGCCTATATTATAAATGGGGAACGCAGGAATGCACAAAACTATTCACTTAGACCTAATGAAACCTAAATTAAAATCGGGATGATTAACTAAGCTTCCTGCTCAACCTCCCTCTTCACCAGCGGCTAACTCAAGTTATGGAAGTTAGCTGCTGGTGAAGAGGGAGGTCGAAGCTCCTTTAGGGCCCCTGGACTGTTGCTCCGCGGCTCCTAAACTTTCCAGCAGAATATCTCAAAGCAGGAAGAGCGGCTGAGTTTGCAATATCCTGTGGGTGCCCAATGGGCTGGTTCACGCTGCAGAAGGCCTTTGGGCTGGGCAGGAGGACCACTGTGGCAAGTGACTGGCAGCTGGTTCTGATGAAACTGGAGCAAAGAGACTGGTCAGCAGGTGCTGGTCTACTTCGTTCTGGTTACTCACTTATAATAATGTGACAACAATATCGCTGGCTGCTCGATATTGCTGTCAAAGTTATTATTATGTGCAAAAATGTTGAGAACACTGGAGATAAAAGAAAACTGGATTGATGAAATTTAAAAGTTCAAAATAACTTTGCTCTTGCGCACAAAAGAGTTAAAAGTAATAAATGGAATTACGCATGCCAAAGAGGTACAATGCAAATAAGTACGGCAGAACTCACAGTACGAATAATAGGGAATAACTAACAAAAGACATAGAGCAAAAAGAAAAGAGCAGATAACTAAAATGGAAAAAAGAAGAGAGTAAAAAAAAAAGCAAGAGTAAGAGAAAACAAGCAAAAAAACAAGAGCGCAAGAGAGTGAGTTGTGCCAAGTGCATGGGTATTTGACTGGCCAAAAAGTGGGTGATGGCCCTGATCAGGGAGGTTTCCCTCGTGATGAAAAATATATCCCCATGAGATATATTCAGAGGAAACTTTAATGCTTTCCTGATACGAGGTCGTATACTTTGACATGTTACGTGCGAGGGTCGCATACTCTTCCTACTATGGTCAACATTGATTCTTAACATCCAATTAAACATACAGATTAACATTAAATCAAAATCCACTTATTATGCCGTGGTATCAGCTAGCCTACGTCAAATACACACACTCTAGATTAATTCAATGACAATGTATAATGAGAAACAAAATGAAGGAGCACGTATTCATGCAACAAGTTGATTAACAACCCCTAATTATATCTTCATTCAAAATATATAAAGTTGACTTCCTAGTGGTAACTCTTCTTAAGTCCGCCACAAGATGGCAGTATGGCTACATGTTAGAGAGTTGAAACTAATATTGAATTCTGCAACTGATACATCTTTTATCATTAAGATAAAAACATGATCATGTGCGTGTACAAGTCAGGACATGTCAACGGTCAATAAAGAGGAACAAGAAGAATAATCACTTGCAACATACATTTCAATTTTATCACACAGAAGCATTTGTTCAGCGAGGGGTAACGGTAGAATTGGGTATATGGTTGTTGTCAGATCAGCTTTAATGTATTGACAAATTAATTTGTGTAATTTCTGTTCAGTGTTAACAGAGCGAGTGGTAGTGCAGCGGGAAATGACAGCATAATTAAACTGGCACTGTGTGACACCTAGGGGTTGGAACTAGAGGAGCAAGCCCCCTTCACTCCACCCTCAACCTCCAACCAGGCATCAGGGGCAGTGTGGAGCTTATTGTTGTGACCAGGAAACATAACATTTCAGTACATGGGTACAAATAACACACTAGGCTTATTAAAATTCCATTTTTTTAATTTTTTTTTTTAAAAAAAAGAGCAATTGTGAGAAAAAGAATTGATGATGCTTTCACTCACTTTTGGCATATCCGTCCCCTGGATATATGTAAGGATTATACACATCCATGATGAACACTCGCCTGTCATCCAAGAAGTCACGCTCGTATCCATTTCCCTACAACAGAGCAGAACCACAGCTTTGATCAAAACTGCAATTACTGCCTCACGGTTGTACGCCTCCCCAAATCAGTGAAGTTGCACTAACATTTTCCATGTCTGTAAAAACATGGATGCTTCAAACACATCTTCCCCCCGACAGCACAGATGAGCTGTACAGTCAGCACAGTTTCAAAGTGGACACCCGAGATTAGTGTCACCAATTTATCATCTGACCAAATATCTCACCTTTTGTTCCCAAGATATGGTGCTGAGTAATGGCTATAAGTGTTTTTGTGGAACATTGTGATTTCACAGTGAAGTTGACCTAAGACCTTTTGGACGTTAATGTCATCAGTTCATCATTAAACCCTATTAGACATTTGTGTGAAGTTTTTTCATGATTACCATATGAATTCTTGACTTGTGTCCAAAAACATGTTTGTGGGGTCATAGTGACCTTGACCTTTGACCACCAAACTGAACGCGGTGTACAGAGAGGCAGTTAAAGCTACAGGCTACACTGAGGCTAAAAGCAGAGTTTAAATGATGTTTTTCCAACAACTTTTTATGTTGGGGCTTCAGGACACTTGGATCATTACGGACAAGCAGTATGGAGATAATTTATGGTTTCAATTCTGTGTTCTTGAACGTTTTAATCTGGGTAGCTGTCAGCCATTAGGTGTGCAGGTGTGCTGCTAGCCACTTCTCCCTCGGATTTCCGTAAGTGTTGTGAGGACTCTAAAACTTCACCAGAGCCTCCCTCGGCATATGGGTGCGTAGATAATGGCTGAATTTTCATTTTTGGGTGCACTATCCCTTTAAAACAGTGAGTGGGGTTATATACACCCTGACTGAAGCCAATGGAATCTAATAATGAGATAAATGTGGTAGCCAGGGAGTCATTATCAACGTCAACATGAATGTGAAAATCGCCTATGTTGGGATTCACAGGACCACAGATGATTTATCATTTGGTAAAATCCTCACTGGACAATTTAAAGGCTTTTTCCTCTGCATGCTCTTTGTCTTCAAACAAAGAGAGCTAAGTGGCACCCATCTCCACAGGAGGTCTCACCTCACACCTCAGTGAGACTCAAGTCCCAGAACTTGATTGGACAAGACCTTTTACAGTGACATGTGACTCTGTGATGTCACAAGTTGTACATAATCTGCTCCCTTCCACAGAACTTTCTCTTCCTTCTCTTGCTCCAGCTGTTGATCAGCTAAGACCTCTTTCCGGTTGGGCCTGGAACAGTCCAGAGGCCTAGACCCTGGCTCCATAGCCCAAACCACTAAAGGGAGGGCAACTGATCACAGACTCTCTTGCAAACACAAGGTTTGCAACCAGCTTTACAGCAACAAGGAACTAAGTGAGTTAGCACCAGTGTCTAACTCTTTAAGGGCCCCGAGCAACCAGCTTCCTTGGATCAGAAGCTTTGGAACAAAGGACACCACAAAGACTGCAGCTGAAACCACACATTCCCAGCCTTCTTCTGCCTGCTAACAAAGCAGCACTACCAAGTGACTCTTTCTTCCATTCATTCAAGGATCGGTAAGGTTAGGTCATTGATTAGTTGGCTTCGCCAAAACTAAGTGTTTAGTTTGCCAATACTGTTCACAAACAGATTCTTGCACACAACTAAACAATCTCTGCACTAATCCAGACCGTTTGCAACACAAATCACATTCACATAGACTCATTAACAAAGGCTTTCAACAGAGCTACACCCAAACAGGCATTTCAGAGTTCCCGCTTCTTTTCCTTTGTCTTTGTCCTGAACACACGGTGAGACAGACACCTCCCCCTGAAGCCAGCCTTGATTCGGCCATTTTGGTAGTTCTCTGTTGTCAGCTATTTTGTTTTGTAGGCCGAGCGGCTACTTGATCACCACACCCGCCTTTGTCTTTCTCTCTCTCTCTCTCTCTCTCTCACACACACACACACACACACACACACACACATACACACCAAGCTTGTATATAGTTAGTTAGAATTTGTGTGTTTTGGTTTGCTTTGCTAAGTTGTGAATAAATACAATTCTTTGGAATCATACCTCCTGTCTGTTTAATGTTACACAAGAGTGAATGAATAGTCAACCTCTGCTGTGTCAAGAACTCCGAAATCCTTCAGGCGTTACTGTTAAATGTGGTTGTTGTCATTAATTTAATTATTAATCAAACTCCAAATTAATAGTTTAGCCTACTTTATGAGACTGATATCTTTAACTGGCTATCATTTTTCCCTTTATGGGAATGGTGCCCCACGAGGTGATTTAATGTTAATTAAGTCACATTATTTAACATAATTAGTAATTATTAATAATAATTATTAATTATTTCCGATAGCCAATTAAACCCCCAATATATTTGGTACCTCCATGTGAAGCCTACTCTGTTGACCCCAACATATTTGGTGCCATCATGTGAGGTAATTATATATTGATTCCCAACACCTACAATAATAACGGTTTAAGAACAATAATCTGATTTAAGAACTAAACTGGACAAAAACTCTGAGAATTCAGATATAAATTCAGAATACGGTCCAGTATGGAGATATTTTGTGGTTTCAATTATGTGTTTTTGGACGTTTGAATCTAGGGCGCCGTAAGCCTCCATTAGGTGGAGTTGCATTGCTACCCCCCTCCCCTTGGATCGCCGCAAGTGTTGTGAGGACTCTTAAACTTCAGGCCTTTCTCTATGCAGATTTGCTGTTTGTTCTTCATGAATGATTTACTCAGCATCTGTATTGAGCCCCTGCTTGTGTCAGAAAGTAAAGACACAGCATTACCGATGAGCCATGGCTCAAAATGAATAAAGGTCTATTTCTGGAATACAGCCATGGACCTCTGGATCCTTGAAAACATCATCGAGGTTAACACAGTTCTCAGAGCTTATTAGTGGTTGACACAAGGCACTGAGCTGAATACACAAAATATGATAATCAGCAATCTGAAAAATGTTGAGTCATTGTTCTGTACAGCTGGAATTACCCCAGTCCACTAACAGTGACCTGATAAAAAGGCCTGTAGCAAAGAGGATTTAGCTGGCTATTTACCAACACTAAAGGTGTAAATGGACCCAAGTGCAGTTCCTCAGTCACAGTAGGGTTACAGTGTTTCTGAACGCTCAGGAACATTAGCTTCATATTGATTTTACTTAGCTAATATTAGTTAGCACATCAGCTATTACAGCAAGATAGAAGGTATGCCTGTAACTGAGCCGCTAATTAACATTTGTCACTTTGCAAGGTAACTAACATTTTTTATTTTTGTCGATATGGTTCGAGTTTTTAGAGTGTGACACTGGACTCAGATGACAAAATCACCCCCACAGCTGCTTTTACGACGTGACGGGCAGGTACGAGGGAGCCCATATGTGAGGTGTATCAGTCAGGGACCATGGAGGGTGGGGAAGAGCGTGTCGTGTGAGCCAAACACCTAAGGGCCCTGACCTTTGCAGGAGGGAGTCCTATGTCTGGCAAGGGGGATCTGGAATGACTTACAGGCTGTAGCCAACCTTCCAGATGCAGGGGTAGACAACAAAAAGTTGTCATGCAGGATACAGACAGTCTGATGCATGTCAGTGCAGGTTTCATTCTGAGAACATGCTGGAGGGATTATATATCTCATCTGGCCTGGGAACGCCTTGGGATCTCCCAGGGGGAGTTGGAAAGCGTTGCTAGGAAGAGGGAACTCTGGATAAACTTTGCTCATCCTGCTGCCCCTGCCCCGGATAAGCAGATTAAAATGGATGGATAACAGCCTACATATTAGATGAGGGCAGATTGGTGCGTCATCACCCTGACATGCTGACATATTGCGGTAAGCGTGTTGTGTCATTTCCGGTGTTTCTGTGAGAACATGTCTGTGCTGCTCCAGTGAACTCTACTAGAATGCTTTCAGTTGCTTAACATATAATTCAAGTCTTAAACCACGCAAGTTCTGTTTAGGCACTTGCTCTCCTCCTTATTACATCTTTCTTGCTAATCTCTTAGCTGTTGTTTGCACGCTATTAGCCTTGTTAGCTACATTAGCTTAACAGTTAGCAATGGCTTCTCTTTCTGCTCTTTCTTGCTCGGTGTGCTAGATGTTTAGCTATGCCTCTCCCTGCTTTAGCGACAGTGGTAATTGTAACAAGTATAGTTTATTTGCTGCGTTGGAAGCAAGTCTCAGTGAATTAGAAGCACGGCTCTGCACCATCGAAAATCACTGCTGCGGTAGTTAGCCAGCCCCCTGTAGCTGGTGTGGAGCCACATAGCTTAGCATCCGCTAGCAATCCCCCGGTAACCCCTGTGCAGCTGGGAGGCTGGGTAACTGTCTGGGAGAAGCATAGTACCAAGCCGAAGCCCACGGTTCACCACCAGCCTGTTCCTGTTTCTAAGCGCGTTTCCCCACTCAGCGACACACCAGCTGAGGAGAAAACTCTGATCATTGGCTGCTGTATTCTGAGAAACATGAAGTTAGCAACACCAACGGTCATAGTCAAATGTATCCCTGGGGCCAGAGCGGGTGACAGTGAATCAAACTTAAAACTGCTGGCTAAAGCTAAATGTAGATTTAGTAAGACTGTTATTCACGTCGGCGGCAATGACACCCGGTTACGCCAATCAGAGGTCAACAAAATTAATATTGCCTCGGTGTGTGAATACGCGAAAATGATGTTGGACTTCGTAGTTTTCTCTGGACCCCTCCCAAATCTGACCACTGATAACATGTTTAGCCGCATGTCATCATTTAATCGCTGGCTGTCCAGGTGGTGTTCAGCAAACAATGTGGGTTTCGTTAATAATTGGCAAAGTTTCTGGGGAAAACCTGGTCTCATTAGGAGAGACGACATTCATCCCACTTTGGATGGAGCTGCTGTCATTTCTAGGAACCTGGCAAATTTTATTAGTAATTCAAATCCCTGACAACCCAGAGTTGAGATCAGGACTCAGAGTCGCAGCCCTATACGCTTCTCTGAGCTTCTAGTTCAGTTACCCACCCATAGTTTTCATAGTTTTAAACAAATGGTGTCTGTCCCCCGACCACCTAAATTATCTAAATCTAAAATTAAACAGGGGAGTTGTGCATAACAACCTCATATAAATTAAAACCTCTTCTGTGACAGAAAGACAAAATAGGAGAATCAAATAAGGACTGTTAAATATCAGGTCTCTATCGTCTAAAGCAGTGTTAGTACACAAATTAATTTCAGATAATCATATCGATTTACTCAGTCTCACCGAAACCTGGCTGTGTCCAGATGAATGTGTTAGTCTAAATGAATCCACTCCTCCCAGTCATAATAATACCCACATTCCTTGAGGCAGCGGCCAAGGAGGGGGAGTTGCAGCCATCTTTAACTCTAGTCTGTTAATCAGCCCTAAACCTAAACTAGACTATAATTCATTTGAAAGCCTCGTTCTTAGTCTTTTACATCCAACCTGGAAAACCTCGCAGCCACTTTTATTTGTTATAGTGTACCGTGCTCCTGGCCGGTACTCTAAATTTGTTTCTGAATTCTCAGAATTTTTATCCAGTTTAGTTCTTAAATCAGATAAAGTTATTATTGTAGGCCATTTTAACATTCATGTCGACAATGATAATGACTCCCTGTCTACCACGTTTATCTCATTATTAGACTCCATTGGCTTCAGTCAGGGTGGAGATGAACCCACTCACTGTTTTAACCATACCCCCGATCTAGTTCTGACGTATGGAATTGAAATTGATAACCTAACAGTCTTTCCACGGAATCCCTCGCTACTGGATCATTATTTGATTACTTTTGATTTCTTTTTACTCGATTACATGCCACTCAGCAACAGTTACTATACTAGATGTTTATCAGATGGTGCTGTTGCAAAATTTAAGGAAATGATTACTCTGTCGTTAAATTCAATACCAAAACCTTCAGTAACAGAGGTTTCCTGTGCCGACTTTAGCCTCTCCCGAATTGATCATCTTGTCGATAGCGCCGCAGGCTCGCTGCAAACAACACTCGACTCTGTAGCTCCTCTTAAAAAGAAGTTAACAAAGCAAAGAAAGTTTGTTCCTTGGTATAACTCTCAAACCCATAAGTTAAAACAAATATTGCGAAAATTTGAAAGGAATTGGCGATTAACCAAACTGGAAGAATCTCGTTTAATCTGGGCAGACAGTGTCAAAACATATAAGAGGGGCCTCCGCAATGCCAGAGCAAACTATTACTCAGCATTAATAGAGGAAAACAAGAATAACCCCAGGTTTCTTTTCAGCACTGTAGCCAGGCTGACTGAGTCAAAGCTCTATTGAGCCTTGTATTCCTTTAGCCCTTTAGCAGTTTGATTTTATGAGCTTTTTTAATGACAAAATTCTAACTATTACAGGCAAAATTCATGACCTACTGTCCTCAGATAGTACTTATCTAACTTCAAACACAGCTGTAAGACCTAATATATATTTAGATTGCTTCTCCCCAATTTCTCTTGAAGAAATGACTGTAGTGATTTTTTCATCTAAATCATCAACATGTCTCTTAGACCCCATCCCAACTAGGCTACTTAAGGAGGTCTTACCTTTAGTTAAAACTTATTTATTAGATATGATCAATATATCCTTATTAACAGAGCGCTATGTACCAGTCTTTTAAGGTAGCTGTAATTAAACCTCTCCTAAAAAAGCCCACCCTGGATCCAGAGGTGCCAACTATAGACCAATATCTAATCTTCCCTTTCTTTCAAAGATCCTTGAGAAAATAGTCGCAGACCAGCTGTGTGATTTTCTCCATGATAATAATTTTATTTGAGGAATTTCAGTCAGGATTTAGAGTGCATCATAGCACTGAGACAGCACTAGTTAAAATTACAAATGACCTTCTGATTGCTTCAGACAAAGGACGCGTCTCTGTATTTGTTTTATTAGATCTTAGTGCGGGATTTGACATAATTGGGTGCCAAAGGGTAGTTATACGCACATCGAAAAAGGTGCAAGGCCGGCACAAAACATGAATGAAAAAAAGGTAGAGCCTGCACACTTACTCCATGCCACAATCTTTAATAAACTACGTTTCGATCCTAGAGGGATCTTCGTCAGGTCTGAATGACATAATTGACCATCAAATTCTGCTACAGAGACTGGAACACTTAATTGGCCTAGAAGGTTCTGCACTAAGCTGGTTTAAATCTTATTTATGTGAACGTTTTCAGTTTGTTTACGTTCATAATCAATCATCCTTATGTACTAAAGTTTGTTTTGGAGTTCTGCAAGGTTCTGTGCTGGGACCAATCCTATTTACTCTACATATGCTTCCTTTAGGTAACATCATTAGAAATCACTCTGTAAATTTCCATTGTTATGCAGATGATACACAGTTGTATTTATCTATGAAGTTAGAAGAAAGTAATCCAGGGCTCCAGACTGCGCCTAATTGGTCGCATTTTGCAACCTTTTTTGGAGGCCGTGCGACATAGTTTTTCAACTAGGAGCACCAGCGCGACTGACAAATCCACCCCTCTCCCCCTTTTTCTTTCTTTTATTTTTTATAATTGCATTTCATGGAGGAGCAGAAGCGAGTGTCTGTGTGTGTGTATGTGTGTGTGTGTGTGTGTGTGTCTAGATGCGCACTATGAGGCGAGGGGCGAGGGGGCACCAGTAACCATAGCAACATGCAGCAGTTTTAGTACGTGTGCACTGTGTGAGGGGTTAAGGCCCGATCATACTTGGGCGGAACGTACGCGGAGCGGACTCCGCATAGGTCCGCGTGGACTCAAAGCGGACGTCCGCAAGCTCTGTACGCGCAAAGCTCAGATTTTACGACCACGTGGCTCCGCGCACCAGTGACTGCTCGGCATGTATTTTTTTCACATCGGAGGGAGTTTTCATGGACATTTTTACAGGAAACTACAACGCAGAAGTGCGCTCGACTATGGAAGCCTGAATGACTGCGGATGAGTCAGCAGGTGATGTCGCAGCACCGAAAAAGCCAAAGCCCTATCATTCCTGAGAAGAATGGCTCACTGAGTTTACATGGCTGAGATATTGTAAAGAAAAGAAAGTGATGTCCTGCATGTACTGCTTTCAGTGCGGTCTGAAATTTGCGGGGAAAACTAAATTCGCCGACTCCACCACACACTTCAAACCTTAAACGCTGGTTAAGCACAACAACAGCATCAGGCATAAATTATGCAGGGACAGATGCAATGATGGAGCAAAAGCGCTGCTGCACACATCATTTAAGAGGCAGGGTTGTCTGTGTTTATTGCTACATTATCAGTAATGCAGTTATATAGACAAAATTATGAATATGTTGTGTCATATAGATAGTGCTCCTAAATTTTGTGCCGGTGCTCCTAAAATTTTCAGTAAGGAGCACTGGTGCTACTAGTAGAAAAAGTTAGTTTGGAGCCCTGTAATCAATTAACTAAACTTCATAATTGCCTTAAAGACATAAAAACCTGGATGAGCACCAACTTCCTGATGTTAAATTCACACAAAACTGAAGTTATTGTTCTTGGCCCCAAACAACTCAGAGACTCTTTATCTGATGACATAGTTTCTCCAGATGGCATTGCTCTGGCCTCTACCACTACCATAAGAAACCTCGGAGTAACATTTGATCAAGATCTGTCTTTCAGTTCTCATTTAAAAAAAAAAACCTCACGGACTGCATTTTCTCATCAGCGTAATATCACAAAAATTAGGCCTATCCTGACCCGAAAAGATGCAGAAAAATTGGTCCACACTTTTGTTACCTCAAGGCTGGATTACTGTAACTCTCTATTACTAAAAACTCTCCAGCTAATTCAGAATGCAGCAGCATATGTACTAATAGGAATTAAGAAGCAAGATCATATTTCTCCTGTTTTAGCTTCTCTGCACTGGCTCCCGGTAAAATCCAGAATTGAATTTAAAATTTAATTTAAAGCTCTAAATGGTCAAGCTCCGTCATATCTTAGAGAGCTCATAGTGCCATATTATCCCACCAGAACTCTGCGCTCGGAGAATGCAGGGTTACTCATGGTTCCTAAAGTCTCCAAAAGTAGATCAGGAGCCAGAGCCTTCAGCTATCAGGCTCCTCTCCTGTGGAATCGTCTTCCTGTTATGGTCCGGGAAGCAGACACCGTCTCCACATTTAAGACTAGACTTAACCCTTTAGGCGCCGGAGTTTTTTCAAGAAAATATACAATTTTGATATCAAGATTTCAAGTAGTTTGAGATAAAGGTATACTGTCAATGAGAAAATTGTTCAGTATGACTCAAAGTTTGTGATGGAAGTGAAATTATTCATCTAATTTGCATATTATGACGTCACAAGGTGGCGGCCATATTGGAAAATGTTCAATTTTGATATCAAGGTTTCAAAAGGCTATAACTTGAAAGTGGTTTGAGATAAAGGCATCCTGTAGATGAGAAATATCTTCAGTATGAACCAAAATTTGGGATGGAAGTAGATTTGTCATCTAATGTGATTACTGTGACATCACCAGGTGGCGGCCATATTGGAAAACATCCATTTTTGTTTTCAAGATTTCAAAAGGCTGCAGTTTGAAAGTGGTTTTGAGATAAGGGCATACTGTAATTGAGGAATATCTTCAGTTTGAAGCAAAATTTGGGCTGGAAGTAAATTGTCATCTAATTTGCATATTGTGACATGAACAGGTGGTGGCCATATTGGAAAATGTCAATTTTCTTATAAAGATTTCAAAAGGCTGTAGTTTGAGAGCGGTTTGAGATAAGGGAATACTGTCAACAGTCAATGTGAAATATCTTTAGTATGAAACGAAATTTGGGATAGAAATAAATTCACTGATCCAATTTGTATAATCTTTTAGCACTGGTCGGCGGCCATATGGATTTGTATTATTTTCAAAGACCTTCAATGATCAAGATGGCACTGCTTGTAGTTTTTCAGTGTGTGGTATCTTTCATTGCAAGGCACAGCACAAAGACCTACTCCACACTGACGGCACCTGAACTGTGTCTGGCGACGGCCTTTCGGCCGTGATTTACGATGCGGCAGTGAACGCCACCTCCGCTGCCATTAGCGGTGTGTTTGCCGCGACCACCGCGGTTGTTTTCATCCCCGCTACATTCACCGCTATTTGCGGTGTTATGAGCCCCCCTACCACCTCGACCACGTCCCCTACTTGGTGTTCGCAGAATACTTCCACCCCGGCCACGGTGAGGTGAAGCATCCGCTTTACCATGTGCTGATTGTGGACTATGGCGCACGGACTCGCCGTCACTACTAATGTCAGTTTCGGCTTCACTGGACAACTGCATGTCTTCCTCCTCGGAATCGGAGTCAGCCAGTACCTGACGAAGTACTTCGTCGACGGTAAACCGACCTCTCGGCATCGTGAGTAAATGAAAATACACTTTCGCTCTGCTCTGCTCTCGCTACGCGCAGCACTACTACCACTGCTTCGCCGCCGCGTCTCTGCGCTGGAGTGTGTTTTACAAACTCTTTTTACTCTAAAACTTTGAATAGAACCACGCCCACAAATGCTGCTCAGATTACAGGCACACATGTCCGCCATCTCCTGGTGAAAAGTAGTAACAAGATTCGGCACCACATTTATAGATACAGCCTGTTTTATTCAGCTATGTTGCTTGTCGCAATTTTGCGACTTTGGCGCTTAAAGGGTTAAGACTTTCCGCTTTGACAAAGCTTATTGTTAGGGCTGGCTCAGGCTTGCCTTGTACCAGCCCCTAGTTAGGCTGACTTAGGCCTAGTCTGCCGGAGGACCCCCTATAATACACCGGGCACCTTCTCTCTCTCTCTCTCTCTCTCTCTCTCTCTCTGTCTCTGTCTCTTCTCCTGAGCATTTGTGCTCCACTGTCTATAGTGTGATGTGTGTGGTTGTGCTGTTGCCCTGGTCCTGCCAGATGCCTCCTGCTGCTGCTGTTATCATTTGTCATACTTCTACTGTTATTATACACATATGATTATTGTCACACATGTATACTTTCAGATATTAATATATTATTATTAATTATAATATTATTACTTTAATTAATGTTGTTGTAAGCTGCTGTCATTACCGTCTGTCCTGCATCTCTCTCTGTCTCTCTCTTTCCGTCTCACTGTGCTCTTCCTGAGGTTTCTACCATTTCTTTTCCCCGTTAAAGGGGGGGGGTTCCTTATCCACTGTGAGGGTCCAAAGGACAGAGGGTTGTTGTATGCTGTAAAGCCCTGTGAAGTAAATTGTGATTTGTGATATTGGGCTTTATAAATAAAACTGATTAATTGATTGATTGATTGGTTGATTGACAGCAGGTCTGGTTGACAAGTGGTTATTTTAGATTCCTGTACACCCAGGGACGGGTTTTGCTATGGGCAATGTGGGCGACCACCCAGGGTGCAATCTATGAGAGGGCGCACGAGTGCCCTCAAAAAAGAAAAAAAGAAAAAAAAAAACTCGCCAGTTTTCTAGACTACCGTTCATTTCCACTTCAAGTTAGTGGAGTGGGCACTGGGGCACCCCTATTATCACGTTTCAACCAGCAGCAGAAAGGTGAATCCTGGCGGTTGTGGGTTGGACAGGGGTCACAGATAGGAATACAGCGGAGGCTCATAGTGCTCTGCAGTGCAAGATAATGGCTTACTGGCAACAGAGAAGTCCGACTCCAGGTCCAGTAATTTCCTCTCTCATTGGTGTCATGACTGCCCAGTAGTACCTGGACAACGGAGCCGTGGCGGCACATAGATATGTGGTGTGTATGAGGAGAAACGAGCCTTTCACATTTCTCTCTTTGTGGCAGGTAACGGCCCACAAACCTCACCGCACTTTAGGGACTGTTCTTTACTTATGGAGGGAATGTCAGGGGAGGAGGGTAGCTGGTTGATTTTTATTTTATTTTTTTATTTTATTTTGATCCCCCCTATGATAATCACTTATTGATACGAGGTTAATGACCCACCTGCCCGAAACCCACACCTGCAGTAGCCTGGGTGGCTCGTGGTGGGCGCCGAAAAATTTCCCCTAATTTTTTGAAATTCAAAACTTGACAAGTATGATACTTGATCGTAGCAGCTTCAAACTTGCTGGACATGATGATGGCTCTGGCTCGAATGCCCTGATATGTTAATATCCCACCTCACTCATAGCGCCCCCAGGTGAAGTGACCAGTTTTTACTTTAACATGTACTAATGCCACAAACTTGACCGCATCAACTTCATTCCACTTCTAATGCATGCAGAACAAGTTGGTGAAGCTACCTTATGAATGCTGTGAAGCTGCGTCTAATGGTGTCCATGTGGCAGCGTGGCGACTATCGATCCCTCGCCACCAAATACATTTGGCATTTCGATGGCTTCAACGACCTCATCTCCTCATGAAAATTGATACACAAATGATGAATGGTGTGCTCTTGCATCTGATAGGGGTGTCGCCCATGGGGGGGCCAGAATGCTTCTATGCCCCCTTGAAATTTTCAAAAAAACCCTCCCCATAGGGGTTTTTTTGGAGTTGGAACATGAAAATTGGTACACATGTGTATATTGTCCAGATGCACATAAAAGTCTCTGGCACCTATGGTCTACTCCAAACAGGAAGTCGGCCATTTTGAATTTGACTTGTCATTTTGGCATGATTTCCACATGTTGTATTTTAACGAACTAGTCCTAGGGATTTCATCCAGTCGACTTCAAATTTTTTACAGATCATCCAGAGACCATGCTGATCAAAATTTGTGCTCAGCATGCCAGTAGATCAAAGGGCGTGGCTGCTGTGGCACTGCCATTTTTGATCCATCACCATGCATATTCAAGCAGCTTTCTCTCCCACATAATTCATCCAAACTGCTTCAAAATTTCTGTACATGATAAGAGCCCCGCCCTCAACACCTCCATATGCTCGTAGGCAATCTTGCTTATGGCGCCCCCATGTGGAAACAGGAAATGCCATCTTTACACTGACAAACGCCAACCTCAAGCTCCTGAACTGATCAACTACATTTTGTGGCCACATGACAATCAACTTGATGAATCTCCACAGTGACACACGTGTCCTGTCACGTTGCAGGCTGCTGTGGTGGCGGTGGCGATTTTTCATCCTTCGCCACTGAACATCAACTTGGTATAAATCCTTCAGGCATTGTCCGATTTACTCGCAATTTCACGTGTGATGAGGGTCCACCCCTGAACATACCTGGCCACATCTGGTTACGCTGGCAGCGCTACCTGGTGGATGAATGAAACATTGCGTTTTTTCACTCCTGCCAGGTTTTTTCTCCCTTCTCGCTTTGCGCCACAGCCCCCACGTGCCTCAGGCCCTCATGGTTGCACAGGGGAGCAAGGGCCCAATCACAGCTGCTTGCAGCTTTGATTAGGGCCTGAGCGATGACGAAGTCGTCCACGGAGGACCCTATTGAAATTGCGCTGTTTATTATTATTATTATTAGGGCTCGAGCGACGACGAAGTCGTCTGCGGAGGACCCTCTTGAAATCGTGCTGTTTGTCATTATTATTAAAATTATTATAAGGGCCTGAGCGACGACAAAGTCCTATTATAATCGCGCTGTTTATTATTATTATTATTGTTATTAATTAGGGTCGAGCGACGACAAAGTCGTCCGTGAGGACCCTATTGTAATCTCGCTGTTTATTATTATTATTATTATTATGATTCTTACAAACCTTTAATCCACAATTTGGCCCCTTTGCCAAATTCAAAAATTCACCCAATTTTGCACACGCGTTTGGTCTGGCAAAAAATATCAAAATCTATTGTTGTTCTGAATTTCCACCACTAGGTGGCGCTATAATCAAGGAAAGTGCATTTTGGGTCATAACTCCCATATACTTTGTAGCACATTCAAAAGCCTATTGTCCACGCTTTCAGTGAATTGTGCTGAATCTCGTAATATAGGCCACGCCCATTAAAAGAATTTTGATACTCCAAAGAATACTGAAGTTATTAAATAGCAGCTTCCTGTAGATTTGGTACAAAACAGGAAGTGTTGCATATCTCCACACTGGTGCGTCCAAATGACATGAAACTCAGTTTACTACTTCCCCATGAGCTCCTGAGGCTCTGTACAAAATGTCAGGCGATGACCACCAGGTAGCGCTCTTAAAATTGAAGTATTTTATATCTCCACATTGGTTGCTCAGATTAACACGAAATTTAGAACAATTATTGTCAATGCCCTCCTGAGGATATCTGACAAAGGAGTTACTGATCTGCCACTAGCAGGCGCTGTGGTGGCAGCCTAATTTAATATTTGGCACTGTGCCAACACCATAACACTTATGGAAATGAAATTGATAGGGGTGGTAAAGACTGGTCCCTCTAACTCACACACCAAAAATGACCAGCAGGTGGCACTATTTTCAATGCAAAAGCGTTTTTGGCCCACAACTCCCACATAACATGTTGCACGTTTTAAAACTTTATATCTCAGTGTTTCCTTAATTTAGCTGAATTGTGTGATGTAAGACACGCCCACTTTTGCATTAAATTTCCATTTGCAAAATCGCAAACAATGAAAAACTACTATTTTGAACTCCTCCTATGTCATTTGACTGATTTGCACCAAACTTTGCCTGAAGCATCTGTGGACCCTCCTGACAAAAAGTTATTAAAAGAATTTTGATAGTCCAAAAACCGCCCAAAATATAAAACAACAAATTTTTGCACATTGTTTTAAAAACAGACAGTCTTTCATATCTTAAGTAAATACAGTTGGATTACCACAACACTTTCGCTAATTATGTGCCATGGCCCGATGAGGGTTTGTGCAAAATTCGGTGCAAATCAGCCAATTGGTGGCACTCTGGTGGCAGTCTAATCAGTGTGAATGGAAGTAAATTGGAAAATCCTCTAATCCTCTTCAAATCACACACACATTCACCGTCATCCACACACATGCGCAGTTGTGCACTCTCAGCTGATGGTAAACAGATTAGAGGGCGACGGAGGTATACAGAGGACGGCAACAAGACCTTCACAAAAGGAGGGAACATGAGAGCAACTGACAAGATAACGACTTACAGGCGACAGACAAGTCACACTCCAGGTCCAGTAATTTCCTCTTTCGTTGGTGTCATGACTGCTCAGTAGTACCTGGACAACCGAGCCGTGGGGTACGCAGGTAAGTGGTGTGTCAGAAGAGAAACGAGCCGTTAACATTTCTCTTTGTGTTAGGGGGCGTCCAGGTTTTTTTTATAAACTGATAATGTCCGGTATTCCGTGTGTTTGTGTGTGTGTTAGAGTGCGGCACGGGCACGGGGTGAGTCTGTGCCACACAGCTGTTACGGTTACATGCTCTTTAACGCTATGGGCCCGAACAACGCATAGTGCGTCCAAATTCACACCTGTTCTTCTCTGTAGATTTTCTCCGCAACCGTGCGTCATAGCGAGAAGCCACACATATCACGTGAAACAGGGAATCATAGCTTTCCAATAAAAGCAAGCACTTGTCGGTAGTCCAATGTTTTCACAGCGAAAAAAAATGATACATTTTCACTAAAATTATGTATAACAGAGCTTTCATACAGCTCTGCACACACATTATTCTTGGATGGATTACTCGCGAATGCAGCATCGCATAGAAATACCACGCATATCACATGAAAGCGCAGGAGCAGAGCTTTCCAATGATACCACACACACTCATTGTGCTGTCATCCCATCCTGCTATAAATACAGATTAATTGTCTACAAAATAAAAACCTGACGAATTTCTTTACAACCCACTATACAGATCTTCATATAGTGAGGAATATCGTATCTTACCACGTCTTAGGCTTGCCGGTGTTTCTCCCTGTCTATCCACATTTGTAGTCCGGCTTTCAAGATGCAAATATCTCCATATTGTCCAGCTGACACTCCATCAAACTTTGTATGACAAGACCAGCCACTTAACCTTTGCGCACGCAGACAACTGAGGCCTAATTATGCATGCCTGACAGGGCCGTAGTCACCATATACAGGGAGGGGGACATGTGTGTCCCCCCAATACCCCCAATTTCAAAGAACAACAAACTTTGTTTCCTGCAAACAAAGTGGCAAATATTATCTTGGAGGACATCATTGCACTATTGACTATTGTTGACTATTTTTCTATTGTCTTAAATGTAAATATTGCATGTTTTTTTCAGATAAAACACATTTTTGACTTGTGAATGAGTCAATGGAATATCTTGCAATAATGAAAAAATACTGGCAATCATTTTCCGCCTGGCACAAACCACATGTTTTGGACAGCTATGAAGTGACAGAATGTCCCACCATCATGGTTCTGATATTGCCAGATACCAGAGAGTCTCCCCTCTTCATATATGGCAGAATATGTTTTTTTCCAACTTGCAATGGTGAGATACATGTAAAAATGTAAGAATTTAGTCACACATATTTGTTTATCCATTGATATAAAAATTAATATAAAATACAGGCACATAGTAGGACATAAAATGATGGCAAATCTGGTTAGCCCAGATTGTCCTGAAAAAAAAAACCCAAGATATAGCATGTGTATGTAGCCTTTATAATGACTGTGATATGAGCTTAAAAGTAAAGGCAGTAAAAATACCTCAAAAACGCCTAGGGCGTTGGTGTTGTGTTGCAGAGTGGCTGACTTGGTGCTTCCCAGGCTCGTGTGTGTGTCACCTAAATGGCCTGCTGTGGTGAGTGTCTCCCTCTCTGCCTGTCAAACAGCTGATAATGACCGCGGCTAACAATAGCCTGATTGTAGGTGGACGCCGGTAGCTGCGCGTTACCCTCTCCCTCTTCCTCTGGTGTGTGTGTCATACTGGTCGACCGCTAACTGGTATGTAGCTTCCTGCATTCCCAATTGTTGTATGCACATGTGAAATTTATAGATAATAAATTTATCGGGTCCTCAGATCCCTCTGCTAATGGTGCGTGAGCGACGTCTGCCAAATGGTGCGTGAGTGACGTCAGCACCAGCTGACCGGGTTTGCGGCCAGGGTTTAAAGCGACACATCACCACCAGCTACGGGGGACCGCTGCTGCTTTGTTTTCTGTTTTTGCTTTCTGATTTTCACTGCTGCTTTTTCATTTTGTTGCTTTTTGCTGCTCTTTTGCGGCTGCCTCTGGATCGCTGTTTCTCACAGCTGTTTTTTTTCACCGCGGCTGCTTAGTTTTTTTTTGTTGTTTGATTTCTTTTTTTTGTTTTACTTTTTGTCCTGTTTTGCTTTAATCTGTTTGTCTACTCATTTTGGTTGACCTGCCTGTGTTGTACGCCTTGGTATTACGTTTTACCGACCATTTAATTAACTCAATTTTAACGAAGTTTGACTAAGGAGTGGGGTTAAACCCTTTTTTTTTTTTGGTGGATTGGTTTTGCTTTCTTGGTTACTGTATTCAGTTCCCTCTGCCTGTTTGTCTGATTTCCCTAATTTCTTTGGCTTTGATATTCTGTTTGGGCAGAGGATTAATTCTTTTTTTTCAGTTGCCTATTTGTCTTTTCTTTATTTGGTGGTTGGCAGTTTGTATTTTTGTTTAATTTATGATTTATATTGCCTGCCAATGGCCTGTTTTGTTTAGGATATTTTTGTTTATTGAATTGTGTTGGTGTGACCCCACTAATTTCCCCTTTGTTTCCCTTTTAGTTGCTGAGGTCCGGTGGTGGTGGTGGTTGGCCTACCCCCCTTTTTTTCGTGTGCTGTGCTCCCCTGGGTTCTGGGTCTCCTCACTGTGTGCATGTGTGACTGTCACGAGTGTCTGGGTGCTTATTTTTTTGGTTGGGGTTTCTCCACACCATCAATAGCCTCTTCACCCCGGTAAGCCTCAGCTCTAGTTTAGTCCCCCATTTATTTGCCCCTGTGTGACTGGTGTTTTATTGTTTTAAATTTTCTTTTTGTAATAAAGCATATGCCTTTTTAAAAACAAGGAATCGTGTCATATCTGCCTTGAGTAAAACGAACTTGTGTGTCTTAAGGTGCACTTGGTGTAAAAGTAATTCCTGGGGCAAAATTCCCCAAGTGGCGTTGTTGGCAACAATATAGTTGAAGTGTACAATTTAACCAGATTGACTGAAGATCTTCTTATACCGCACCCCACTCCCCGTAACGCCACAGTCACACGCCATTGGCAGGCTGCTGAAATATGCCGACTTTGCTATATAACTTTCAACATAAATGCCAAACAGTAAGACGGACACAATTTACAGCTACAGCAGATCTACTGATTGCGTTTCGAATTTCAAATTTGTCCTCGCTGTCCACCGTCATTCAACATTTAAAAATGTATCATGGTGTCTTGGATACCTACGCTCAGTCAAGAGAAGAAGAAAAAAGGAGACGAAGAAGAAGACGACGACGAAGAAGAAGAAGTTAAAATAAACGAAGAAATTGAAACGAAAAAGATGTGGCGACACATTGCGGGTGTGAAACCACCCGAAAAGAGACGGCAAGAGCAGAGCTGTGGAGGAATACAAGTACAATCTAAAAGAAAATTTATTGAAAAGTGGCGGTTCAATGAAATGGGGGTGAGAAGAGAGTGGTTAGTGTACAACAACAGCGGTGCGAAAACAATGACGTGCAACATCTGTCAACGGTACTCGACCAACCGGTCGGAACGAGCACAATGAAACTGGAATCTGTGAAAGACCGTGAGAAATCAAACGCTCACATAAATGCAGCAAGGATTTCCACGGCAGCGGCAGGGTCCATCGCGACTACAGCAACGGTGCAGGCACTCACAGCGATGACTGACCCCACTGCCAAAAAGATGAAGAACCTCTTTCACAACGTTCATGCCTTGGCTAAACGATCAAGACCGCTGTCAGACATCGTATGGATGTGTCATTAAGTACCCAAGTTTACTCATGTCCATTTTAGATGAT
Organism: Epinephelus cyanopodus; assembly: GCA_026686955.1. Lineage (NCBI taxonomy): Eukaryota > Metazoa > Chordata > Actinopteri > Perciformes > Serranidae > Epinephelus > Epinephelus cyanopodus. Next base: position 1,577,844 of record CM048915.1, read on the forward strand.
TCGTGATAACGTGTTTTTCCTTGTTACGGCTTTTCTTGGGAGTTTTTCCACAGATGATGTGAGCGTCTAAAATAGGGGTGTCAAATGTACGGCCCGCGGGCCCGCCATACGGTCTAATCAGGCCTGTGGGATGAATTACAGTACTTTGACAAACTTGGTCTAAAGGCAGTGGATGTTATGATGCCATGTAAAGCCATTTGAGACAAACTGATTGTAAAAATGTGCTATAGTGCTAAGCTCTTAGCAGTCGATCTGCACAAGATATCATAGTCTCTGTTTCTTTTTCTTTCAATTTCAATTTCAGTAGATGTGATTGCAACTTACTGAACATCATCCTTGTTATCTTTATTTCTCAGATTGGATGACCAAAAGGGTATTCAAGTGGGTGAGTCATATAGGAATCCTGTAGAGGCAAGGGTGTTTCTTCATTACATTGCACAAATGGAAAGAGAGAAGATACGAGATAGGCTCAAAGCAGCCAGCCACATTGGTATAATGACGGATGGATCAACCGACAGCTCTGTTAAAGAGGAGGAGATGGTCTATGTCAGAACATGTGTGGCAGGCACAGTGGAGACATCATTCGTAGGCATAACTGCAATAGAGAAGGCTGATGCAGAGAACATCACCACTGCAATCAAGGGCATAATGGAGTCGGTGTGCTGTGACTGGGAGGACAAGGTGGTTGCCATCTCCACAGATGGTGCAGCAGTGATGGTAGGAGCCAGGAGTGGTGTCGTCTCACGCCTCAAGGAAAAGACACCCTATATTATTGGAGTCCATTGTATGGCACACAGACTTGAGCTCAGTTTCAAAGATGCGATCAAGAGCATTAGCCTTTTCCAACAAGTTGAGGAACTGCTGTCAGGGCTGTACACGTTCTATCATGTGAGTCCTCTTAATCGTGCTAACCTGGTCAAGGGTTACAAGGATTCAGGACCCCTCTCGTGCCAACAAGGTATGGAGGCACCAGATGGCTGGCCCAATACAAAACAAGGTATTATTGATCTGAAAGAAATTTCAATTAAATGTTTTATAGATCAGAAAAGTGATTGTTAAGGTTACTGATGTAAGATTTATTTAATTAGAGAGAGTCCGATGATTAGGGCAGCTACAGGTGACACGTTCAAAGGAGTCACCCTGATTGCTGGGAAAGCCGAAGATCAGGTCATCTCATCTAAAGATCGGCTGATTGACAGGCTTGTTGAAAGCATTGGACGCAGGTTCAGGGATATCAGCACAGGGGTACTGCAGTCTACAAAGTTGGCCTGCTTCAAACATTGGCCACAGTCAGCAGAGGAGCAAACAGGTTAATTCAAATTAAGATCAAGCTCAGTGTAGCACAATCTGAGATCAAGAGGTAACACACATATTACAGTAGAATGTAGCTGTCTAATTTATGTTTAAAAATCCACTGCACAGGACATACATCAATAAATATGGTGTCAAACTAAGAAAAACTTGGGATGACAAACAGAATATCCTGGCTGTTTAATTAATTCCATTAAGTAATTAATTAATTAATTGTGCATATTTTAATGCACTTTTCATTTCCTCAGATTTTGGTGAAGCTGAAATCGATGCACTTATGGAGCACTTCTCCCCAGTCCTCTCCAACCTGGAAAAAAATAGGAGATCAGTGGACGATGTTGAAGGCTAGGATTTTCATGGAGCACAACAAGTCAATTGGGAAGCTCACATGGGCAGATGTTGGTCGTGTGCATGGAAGCGCCTGTCCAGACATAATGAACTTGATGGACCTTATTCAAGTGATACCAGTGGCAACAACTGATTGTGAGAGGGGCTTCAATGTCATGAAAAAAGTCAAGTCAGACTGGAGGTCCAGACTGAATGCAGACACTCTGTCAGACCTGCTGCTTGTACAACTGACATCACCAAACATCCCAGATTATGACCCTGGTCCTGCAGTTGAAATGTGGCACTCTGACTGTGTCAGAGGACGTAGACCTGATTTCATGGATCGTCACCAGTCTTAGATGGAAACTGTGTCTGATGAAGACATTTAACTCATCAGGGAATGTGTCTCATATGGTTGTGCCTTCTACATGGGTAGAGACAGGAGAAAATGTGTTGTTTGGTGATTGTTATGATATAGTTAACATTTAAATGGTGCACCCACCAATGGTTTGAGGTAGGCAAGTGCACGTGTGTTGTTTATATAGGGGAGGTATCTTTATAAGCTTCTCTTGGCTTCCAACCTCTCCTGCACAATGTTTAACCTGTTAGTATTTTTTTATGTTTTTACATATATAATGTGCAAATAAATAAATAAATAGTTTACACCTGCTGATTTATGTATGAAATATTGAAAATTAAAGTTGTGATTCTTTTAACAGTATCTGAAACCTTCATTTATATAGTTCCCTACTAAAAAACAGGGACAGTTAATTATTAACAATTATCTTCATGCTTTATTCTGTTCAGTGGAAATCTGTTATAGTTAAGATCATGATTGGGAACAGCTCAGTGGCCGGTAAAAACACATTTTGGCCGGTAAAATTTCAAACCCAAAAATCTAATTTTATACCCTGTGTTCAGATGTTGTCACGTAAATAACAGTACCCAAGCAATAAACAGGACAGACAATAGGATTTTATTTATTTTTACATTACATTTTTACTGAAAGCTGACCGAATCTGACCCCAGCCCAAATACAATTTATATATCTATAACAAGTTGGACCGGGTTTGGTCAAAAATGTAGCTCTACATTTTTGACCAAATCCGGCCCGACCCGTCGGGTACCGTCGGGCTTGGCTCATCACACTCTAGTGTGTATATGTGTTCCCTATTGAGGCCTATCTGAATTTCTGTCTTTGAGAGATATTATTTTGTAATATAACTGAATTTTCTATCCATACATATTAATTTTAAATATATTAAAATTTGGGTAAACTGCGAGTATCATTTAAGTAGGCTATGTCATGGCCAGCCGAGTGTCCTCTTTTTTGGAAATCAAAATATGGTTACCATAGGTAACATAGGTATTTTCCATTGATGAGGTCTGTTTAAATACATGAGATGATGTTTTGCGGCTAATAGGTATTTTTGATGATTTGCTTAACTGTGATGACTTGCTAATTTTAATGTTATTCTGTTGAAGAGACTATTAGTCCACATTGAGTAATTGAGTATAATCCACTTTATATGATCGCTGCTCATGATATATTATTGGATGTTTTGTTTAATTGTAGGTATGGAGGGACTGTTCTTTACTTATCAGGGGAGGAGGGTGGCTGGTTGATTTTTATTTTATTTTTTTAATTTTATTTTGATCCCCCCATGTTAATTACTTATTGATGTTGTTTTGTAAGTATAAGTCAATAAGTAATTTATTCCTTTGAAATATCAGTGGTGTATAATAAAAAAGTGATTTATCTTTTATAAATGACAAAAGGCACATCTGCCTCATTCTTGCCGTGGTATCGTGATACTACTCAACACTGTGATACTTTCACTGGTATCTTACCGTGGGGGGTGGGGCAGGGGGCTAGGGATGGTTCACCCAGGGCGTAAAACTAGCCAGGACCGCCTCTGGAACTGTAGTGTTGTCTCGATACCAAAATCTTTGTTTCGGTACTCATACCAATATGAATTTCGATACTTTTCAGTACTTTTCCTAAGGAAAAGTCCTTTTGGCTACAAACCTTTAGAACAATAAACAGTAGGGGTATAACGGTACCAAAAAATCATGGTTTGAAAGTTCCTCGGGACGGACGTCACGGTTTGGTTGCTTAAATGTTTCACCACGTTGGTGTTGTCCCGTGTTGTCTCCCTTTCGAGGCAGACTTTCTCTTGTCTTTTTCATGTGCACCAGCTGCAAATGTTGATACAGGTGTTGTCATACACACCACTTGTGCAATCTGTGCTCCAACAGGAACAAGAAAGGCGTTTCTGTGCATAAATGAGTAAAATAAATAAACTAAATTAATGAATTGAATCAATTTCAAAGTACTGGTATTTTCCAAATGCAGTATAGTACCATTTGGAATACTCTAGTACCGCAGTACTACCTTAGTGCCGGTATACCGTGCAACACTATGGCACTGATATTTTTACCATACCATCTTTATCTATGGAAGCCCATTTTCGCCAGTAATGGGGGAAAAAAAATCGCCATTCCTAATCAAAATTGTGAGATAAATGGACTTCCGGTGAGCGGCAAAGAGGAATGGCAGCATAAATCGAGGCTCTTGCCAGTCGAAGGCAAATAAAACCCCTCAACTGACTATAAAACGAATTCAAAGTTAAACTAAGCGAGGAATGAGAGGGGGAAACCGACGGAGTAGCCGAAGAATTCAAAAAACCCAGGAAAAAAAGCTAGAAATCGTGATGGAAGCAAGCGTTGAAGGAGAGGAGACTGGGGGCGAGGCTGCGGCCGCGGCCCGAGAGGAAACACTGGCGCTATACAAATGCCTGGCGGACATCACCAAAGAGATACGTGAGCTCAGAGAAGAAATGAAAAACGACCCAAGGGCTCTCAACACAAGTTTCACACAGGAGTTTGCAAACTTCAAAGAAGACGTCAACAACAAACTTCAGGCAAACAGTGTTGAGCTACAGGAACAGAAGAAAAGTGTCAGTGAAGCCCAAATACGTATTGATGAACTCGAGACATTCAACATGGAGGCGAAAGAGGCGCTGCTGACAACACTCCGCGAGCAGAGAAAGCTGCAGGAAAAGTTAACTGACCTCGAGGGAAGGTTCAGGAGGAACAACGTGTGGATATTTGGGGTACCGGAGGGCGCAGAGGGGGAGTCTGCCCCCCACTTCGTCGAGGAGCTAATACGGAGAGAGCTAACTCTGCCCGAGGGGACCAACCTGCTAATTCAGAGGGCACACCGAGTGGGAGTGAGGAGACCCGGCCCCGGAGAAACGCCACGGTCCATAATCGTTAACTTCCTCCAGTTTGATACCAAAGAAATGATATTAAAGAAGGCCTGGCAGAAGCGGATTAAACTAAACAACACACCTCTCTTTTTTGACCACGACTACGCGGCTGAGGTGGTGCAGAAACGCAAAACCTACACGGAAATAAAAAAGACCCTGAAGGCCCAAGGCATCAGATTCCAGACCCCCTTAACAAAGATCAAGATTCACTGGACAGACGGACCCCGGCTCTATAACAGCACACACGAAGCAGTAAAAGAGATGAGGTAAGGGGGATGGAGATCCATGTGAGGGAGGCTGACGAGGGGCACACGCTGGAGGAGCGGATTCAGGCAACATCCCGATGGCAGCGCGTCGGAGATCCAGGGGCACAAGGAGAACTAACCAAGCGTGTGAGAGGAAAGTTGCACGAGTTTCGGAGATCTGGAGACACAGACGGTATCTGAGTGAAATGGGAGGTTTAGGTGTGATAAAGTTTTACATATAGATATGGAATAAGTGGCCTCATACTGCAGGACAATATTTAGTTTTACTACAAAGAGACTGTAATACCTGAGGTCATATTTTTAGTTCTCTCACTAATTCCTGGTACTAATCGTAATGCACAAGGGGATTGTATTTTAGTTGATTCACTCATTTCTGGACGTAAAGCCACAGTTTTCCCCCTGTACATAGGCTTCTCCAAATAAATATTTAGACTGGTAAAGCAAGGATATTGGGAAATGTTGGACATTACTAGAAGGCAAGGGGGACCCCTTTTTGGGCCTCCACCCACCTCTAGTGAGGGGCTCCTCTAGTGAGGGGCTCCACCAATAGGGTGGGGGACCTTCCCCTCCCCTACCAACAAGGACTTGGGCACAGTTATGGAAGCCCGTTGTTATTGGAAGCACTGTTCTATTGTTATTGTTCATAATTTTGTTAATGTTCTCAGTGTCAGTGGAGATGAAGAGGGAAACCTAAAGAAAGGACAAGATGCATCATAACCAACTTAAAGTGGTGTCTTTGAATGTGAATGGGTTGAATAATCCAATGAAAAGAGGGAAGGTTATAACAAAATTAAAAAAGGAAAAGTCACAGATTAGTTATTTACAAGAACCACATTTGTCAGACCAGGAACATGAAAAATTTAAAAAGTTGGGATTAAAAACGTGTTCTATAGCTCATACAAAGGAGGTAGTAAAAGGGGAGTAATAATTTTGATTCCAAATACAACAAAATTTGAGACCTTAAAGGAAATAAAAGATAAAGAGGGATGGTATATTGCGGTCAGGGGTAAAATTGGAAATCAACTGGTTACACTCATTAATGTCTATGCGCCTCTGGACAGTGATAAGGGGTTTTTCAGAAATCTATTTGAGATCATGGTACAAGAAAAAGAAGGGATTTTATATGTGGAGGGGATTTTAACATTACACTGAATCAGAACTTGGATACAACTAGTACAAAAAAAAGTAGCAAAATTCAATTGGCCAGATACATAAATACCATATTGATTGAACTTGGAATTACAGACGTCTGGAGGGAATTACACCCTCTCGAGAGGGATTTCACTCATTACTCTGCCCCTCACTTAGTACACACGAGGATTGATTATTTTTTTATGAATACAGTTGATAGATTTAGAATAGAGGAATGTAAAATTGGAGTAGCAGACTTATCGGACCACTCTGTCCTTCACCTGACACTAAAACTGAACAGTAGGAAAAGGAATACAGTATGGAGAATGAATGTTAGCATACTAAATAATCCAAGGTTTGTTGAGGAGATTAAAACAGAAATAAATTTATATAGGGAAGAGAATGACAACAGAGAAGTAGATTTTACCACTCTTTTGGATGCTATGAAGGCAGTTATGAGGGGAAAACTAATATCTAAAACAGCATATTTGAAGAAAGCTAGACAGGAATTATATCAGACCAAGATTAAAGAGCTTAAAAATTTAGAACAACGACATAAAAACATGAATGACCCAGGCATACTTCAACAAATTAAAGAAGTAAAGGCAAAAATAAATGAGATTCTAGGTAATGAAGTGGAAAAGGAAAATTAGATTCACGAAACAAACTTATTACGAATCGGGTCCTAAAGCAACGAAATTACTAGCTAGACAAATAAGGAAACAGCAACTCATGAATACAATCCATAAAATCAGATACCCCATGACCAATACTCTTGAATATGAGCCAGAAAAAATTGACAAAATATTTGAAAATTACTATAAAAAATTATATTCACAACCGGCCTCAGCGGATGAAGAGTCGATAAGAAATTTTATGAATTCATTAGATTTACCAACAATAGGAGAGAAACAAAATGAGGATATAAACTCATATATTACATTAAGGGAACTAGAGGATGCTATCAATAGATTAAAATCAAATAAAACCCCAGGAAGCGATGGCTTTCCGGCCGAGTGATACAAAATATTTAAAAAGTAACTGAGCCCCATATTACTAGCAGCATTCAATGAAACCTTAAAAACAGGAAAGATCCCCCCCTCTTGGAAAGAAGCCATAATTACGGTACTCCCTAACCCCGGATTTCCACTGGATGCGTGTCCGTTGCGGTACGGCAGCGCTGGTTATCCGCGGTGTGCTCCGCCGTCCGTCAATACCCACCGGCTGCGTTTGCTGTGCGGAGCGGTGCAGCTCCGCCGGAACACATCTCGGTGCACTGCCATGATGAATATCTCCTCGTCCACGGTGTCAACGGGGTGAAATGACGTCTAAAAACCTCTGACCTGTTGACTTCAGGCCTGCCTCTGCCCATTATGTAGTTTTCAAGGTGTAGTGCAGGGAAATAGGATCCGCCGTGAACACTGTGTATCTTATTTTGAGTATTAACCGGATGTTTTATTGTGTTTCTCTGCAAGACTTCCTGCCCCGCACGATCTGCTCTGTGCTGAATTGCTGCGTTGTGCTCCGGCGTCCGGCAAAAATAGAAGTGCTGCGTATCTGTTGCGGAGGCCTCCGGACTGCCGGAGCTGAGACGGAGCCGGAACGCAGCACTGCCGGAGCCGGTGGAAACACACACATTGACTATAATTGAATCTAATCGGCTCCGCTGCCGTGCCGGAGCGGAGACGCAACCAATACGCATCTGGTGGAAATTGGGGGTTAGGAAGGAAAGGACAAAGAATTCTGTGAGAATTATAGGCCAATATCAATATTAAATTGTGACTATAAAATATATACAACCATTCTAGCTAAGAGACTTGAGACCTTTATGTCAGAACTAATAAGTGAGGACCAATCAGGATTTATCAGAGGACACCAAACACAAGACAATATAAGGAGGACTCTGCACATAATTGATGAAGTAAAAAAGAAGGGAGAAAGTGCACTGTTGCTTAGTTTGGATGCAGAAAAAGCCTTTGACAGCGTTAGCTGCAGGTTTTTGTATTTATGTTTAGAAAAATTTGGCTTTAATACAGATTCAGTAAATGTCATAAAAACACTCTATCAGGACCCAAAGGCTAAAATAAAAATTAATGGCAATCTTACGAACTGGTTCAATCTAGAAAGATCTACCAGACAGGGGTGCTGTCTATCACCGACTCTCTTTGCGATCTTCATCAAGCCTTTGGCTCAAGCAATACTAGAGGATGAAGATATAGCAGGGATAGAGGTGAAGGGCACAGAACACAAAATTGGGCTCTTTGCGGACGATGTTTTGATTAGTCTAAAACAACCAGATCGATGTCTTTCCAACCTTATGAACAGACTAGATTATTTTAATCATTTGTCAGGTTATAAACTCAATATGACACAACACAGGATTTACCCATAAATTATATTCCACCCCAGGATATTCAACAAGCATATAAATTTAAATGGAATGCAAAAACAATAAAATATTTAGGAGTGATCATAGCTAAAAATCTAACAAAACTGTATGAAACTAATTACAGGATCCTAAACCAAGAAATTCAAAAAGATATGGAAAGGTGGTCAGTGCTAACGCTGGATTTTAGCTCCAGAATAGAAATCATAAAGATGAACGTATTACCAAGAATCTTACATTTATTTCAATCATTACCAATAGAAATTCCAAATTCACAATTCAGAGAGTGGAACAAAAAAATCTCTCTCTTCATTTGGGGGGGGTAAGAAGCCTAGGATAAAGTTTACAACTCTTCAGATCCCCAAAAATAAAGGTGGGTTAGCTTTACCAAACCTGTTAGAATATTATTATGCAGCACAAATTTGACCCTTGGTGAGCTGGTGTGATCCTATGTATATTGCAAGGTTGAAAGATATTGAATTAAAAACAGAGGGGTGACATGTACAAAGTATTATAGCAAACAGGGACATGTTCAAGAAGTGTGAGGAATTACTCGATCCAATCACTAGACTCACTCTGGAAATCTGGTTCACAGTGATTAGGAAATACAATTTGGAGAAGGAAATCAAAATTTTAACTTGGGTGGCCTATGACTCTAAATTTAAACCAGGGGCAACAGATAGCAATTTTAAACAATGGATAAATAAGGGAATTACAGCACTGTGTACAATCATTGATGGGGGCAAAATTAAGAGCTTTCCAAATTTGAAGAGAGAATACGACTTGGAGGTTAACGATCAATTTAGGTACTTTCAAGTCAGGGACTTCTTTGAGAGGGAAATAAAACCAGATCTTCCCCAGGAGTTGAATAACGTGACTGTGACACTGTGTAAAGCATATAAAAACAGTACAGGTAGAGTGATTTCAGCATTGTACCGGGGACTAGAAAAGAACAGGGGAACCTCTACACTGTACATTAGAGACAGATGGACAAAAGAAAGTAAAATACAATTAATTGAAGAGGACTGGTTTAACATTTGTGACACTCAGCGAACCACCACCAGCTCCAGGATGTGGAAAGAATTTTGTTGGAAAAATATAACCAGGTTCTTCATCACTCCTAAGATAAAAAAGCAAATTTCAACAGACTGTTCAGCAAACATGCTGGAGAGGGTGTGGGGAGCTGAATGTAGGACACACTCACATTTTCTGGGAATGTATTAGAATAAGAAAATATTGGAATGATGTATGGCTGGAATTGAAAACTATACTGAGGTATGAACTACAAATGTCATGTAAGGTTTTGTACCTGTGTAATCTAACAAGTGAAAATTGCCCCCCGGTGGTGACAGGAAGTGACCAGTTTTTACTTTAACATGTACTGATGACACAAACTTGACTGCATCAACTTCATTTCACTTCTAATGCATGCAGAACAAGTTGGTGAAGCTACCTTATGAACGCTGGGAAGCTACATCTAATGGTGTCCATGTGGCGGTGTGGCGACTATCGATCCCTCGCCACTAAATACGTTTGGCAATTTGATGGCTTCAGCAACCTCATCTCCTCATGAAAATTGATACACAGGTCAAGAATGGTGAGCTCTTACATCTGATAGGAGTGTCACCCATGGGGGGGACAAAATGCCTCTATAGCACCCCCTTGAAATTTTCAAAGAACCCTCCCCATAGGAGTTTTTTGGAGTTGGAACATGAAAATTGGTACACATGTGTATGTTGTCCAGACACACATAAAAGTCTCTGGCACCAATGGTCTACTCCAAACAGGAACTTGGCCATTTTGATTTAAACTTTTAATTTTGGCGTAAATTTTGTCAGACCTACAAATCACATGCTGACAGCCCTAATCTAAATCCAACAGGGAGGTAGCTATTGCTTCTGAAAATAACATGAGCAAATGTGGAGAAATTGTCAGCTGTGAGATAGAGTGGAGAGGGGTCTAAAATCATGTAAAATGTTTGTCTTTAACCGCCCACATGAGCTGGAGGCCAAAACGGCGTGAGTCCGAGGTCCCACCCAACGCTGCTTGCAGCTTTAATTGGAGTGGTTTTCTGAAGTTGACATGCAATATTTTTCTTTTTGTAATATCTTAAATGTTTAAGGTGATGGGCGATTCAAGATTGCTTTCGATCAGGAAGTTGTTAATGACCACATCCCCTGTTGTGGCCCTGAGCTACGCTTTCTCCTTGTTTTATGTCCTAAACATAAAATACCCAAAGGAGATGTCACTTACCCTGGAATTCATAAAAAGATAAGCAACACATCATGTTTGAAATGCTGTATATAGAACATATTGTTGTGTTGCTCTGTATTAAATTGGACACTGTTGAATCTTGCTTTCCCCAGGATGAAATATATTGTCAGTCAAAGTTGCACTGACAAGCTCAGGCTCACATGACTGAGATGTAAATGGCAATCACTGGAAACATGAGCAGTAGAATTATAAATACAATGGCCGGATTGGAAAAATTTCAAACTTGACTTGGCTGTTTGAAATTTTTCCAATCCGGCCATTGTATTTATAATTCTACTGCTCATGTTTCCATTTCAAACTTGACTTGGCTGAGCTCCTCCGAGAACCGTCACCTTATCGTAGTGGAGGAGTTTGAGTGCCCTAATGACCCTAGGAGCTATGCTGTCAGGGGCATTTTGCCCCTGGTAGGGTTTCCCAAGGCAGATTGGTTCTGGGCGAAGGGTCAGATGAAGAACGGTTCAAAATACCCTTCATGATGGACAACAGCAAGAATCTGTGTACCCGGCCCTGAGGGTTACCGGGGCCCCGCCCTGGAGCCAGGCCTGGGGTTGGGGCCCGTGGGCGAGCGCCTGGTGGCCGGGCTTTCGCCCATGGGGTCCGGCCGGGCCCAGCCCGAACCGGCTACATGGGCTCGTCCCCCTGCAGGCCCACCACCTGCAGAGGGATCCAGAAGGGGTCGGTGCAGTGTGGATTGGGCAGCAGACCAAGGCGGGGGCCTTGGTGGTCCGATCCGCGACTACAGAAGTTGGCTCTTAGGACATGGAATGTCACCTCTCTGGCGGGGAAGGATCTGGAGCTGGTGGAAGAGGTTGAGCGCTACTGGCTAGATATAGTCGGCCTCACCTCGACACACAGTTCCGGATCTGGAACCCAAGTCCTTGAGAGGGGGTGGACCCACTCGGGTGAAGAGAGGTGCAGAGCTGTCAACTGATCACCACCTGGTGGTGAGTTGGATCAGATGGTGGGGAAGACGCCGTGCAGACCTGGCAGGCCCAAACGTACAGTGAGGGTCTGCTGGGAACGCCTGGCGAAAACCTGTCCAGATGATCAGAGGAGGACATTGAGTCTGAATGGGCCTTGTTCCGCTCTGCCATTGTCGAGGCGGCGGCTGCAAGCTGTGGCCGCAAGGCTGCTGGTGCCAGTCATGGCGGTGATCCCCGAACCCGCTAGTGGACACCAGAGGTGAGGGGAGCCGTCAGGCTGAAGAAGGAGGCCTACAGGGCATGGTTGGCCTGTGGGTCTCCAGAAGCAGCTGACGGGTACCGGCGGGCCAAGCTGAGCGCATCGGTGGCAGTCGTGGAGGAAAAAACTCGGGCCTGGGAGGAGTTCAGTGAGGCCATGGAGGAAGACTATTGATCGGCTCCAAAGAGGTTCTGGCAAACCGTCCGGCGCCTCAGGGGGGGAAGGCGGCAACTAGCTCACACTGTTTACAGTGGGGGCGGGGAGCTACTGACGTCAACTGGGGACATTGTCGGGCGGTGGAAGGAATACTTTGAGGAGCTCCTCAATCCCACCAGCACGTATTCCAGTGAGGAAGCAGAGACGGGGGTATCAGGGGCGAGTCTTCCAATTTCTGGGGCAGAAGTTGCCAAGGTAGTGAAACAGCTCTGAGGCGGCGGAGCCCCGAGGGTGGATGAGATTCGTCCTGGATATCTCAAGGCTCTGGATGTTGTAGGGCTGTCCTGGCTGACATGCCTCTGTAACATTGCGTGGACATCGGGGGCAGTGCCTCTGGAGTGGCAGACCGGGGTGGTGGTCCCCATTCTCAAGAAGGGGGACCAGAGGGTGTGTTCCAACTACAGTTGGATCACACTCCTCAGCCTATCTGGTAAGGTCTACTCCAGGGTGCTGGAGAAGAGGGTTCGGTCGATAGTTGAACCTCGGATTGAGGAGGAGCAATGTGGTTTTCGTCCCGGACACAGAACCGTGGACCAGCTCTTTACCCTCGCCAGGGTGCTGGAGGGGGCATGGGAGTTTGCCCAACCGGTCCACACGTGTTTTGTGGATTTGGAGAAGGCTTACGACCGTGTCCCCAGGGGCATCCTGTGGGGGTTGCTCCGAGAGTATGGGGTCGGTGGCCCTTTGCTAAGGGCCATCCAGTCCCTGTACCGAAGGAGCACGAGTCTGGTTCGCGTGGCTGGCAATAAGTGGGACCTGTTCCCGGTGAGAGTTGGACTCCGCCAGGGCTGCCCTTTTCACCGGGTCTGTTCATAACTTTTATGGACAGAATTTCTAGGCGCAGTCGAGTGGTAGAGGGTGTCAGGTTCAGTGACGGGAGGGTCTCATCCCTGCTTTTTGCAGACTTGGTCCTCCTAGCTCCATTGAACAGTGACCTCCAGCTCTTGCTGGGACGGTTCGCAGCCGAGAAGCGGCTGGGATGAGAATCAGCACCTCAAAGTCTGAGGCCATGGTTCTCGGCCGGAAAAGGGTGGATTGCCCTCTCCGGGTCGGGGGGGAGGTCCTTCCTCAGGTGGAGGAGTTTAAGTATCTCGGAGTCTTGTTCACGAGTGAGGGTAGGATGGAGCGGGAGATTGATAGGCAGATTGGGGCGGCGTCAGCAGTGATGCGGGCGCTTAACAGGTCCGTTGTGGTGAAGAGGGAGCTTAGCCAAAAAGTGAAGCTCTCGATTTACCGGTCGATCTACGTTCCAATCTTCACCTATGGTCACGAGCTCTGGGTAGTGACCAAAAGAATGAGATCGCGAGTGCAAGCGGCCGAAATGAGTTTCCTCCTCAGGGTGGCTGGGCTCAGCCTTAGAGATAGGGTGAGGAGCTTGGACATCCGTGAGGGACTCGGAGTAGAGCCGCTGCTCCTCCACATCGAGAGGAGCCATTTGAGGTGGTTCGGGCATCTAGTAGGGATGCCACCCGGACGCCTCCCATGGGAGGTGTTTTGGGCGTGTCCAACCGGGAGGAGACCTCGGGGCCGCCCCAGGACACGCTGGAGGGATTCCATCGCCCGTCTGGCCTGGGAAGTGGCTGGGGAGAGGATTGTCTGGGCTTCTTTGCTGAGGCTTCTTTGCTGAGGCTGCTGCCCCCGCGACCCGGACACGGATAAGCGGAAGAAGACGAGACGTGACGAGACTTGGCCGAAGCATGCACACCAATTAGTTTTATCACACTTTATGTGATGGTTTCCTTGATACAGATTTAGTTGAGTTCTGGATTAAAGTCTATTTTAAATGTAGAATCTTCATAGAAAAGTCAGTTTAGTTCAGCACTATGCTTAATCTGTGTCTGAAACTGGCACTATGTGATTATCATGCAGTTAAATGTGAACATCACTGGTCATTTACATGTGGTTCTTCATGTTAGTAAACACAGATATATCAATACCAAAATAGTGATGGTCATGATTGTGGTAATTTGTGTATCACCCAGTCCTACTAGCTAAGTAAATATTAAAGGGACAGTTTGGATTATTTGAAGTGCGGTTCTATCCATATTCAGTGTATTAGCTACAGAAAATGGTTGGCACACCTCAGTTTGGAGAAGCAGCAGGAGTACTGGTGTAGGAAGCTAAACAATATATTTGGACACAATCTGCAGCAAAACTTACTTGAGACACCTTAAAGACAGATATCTCTCGCACCAAAAAAATTGCAGTACAGCTAGAGGAAAAATATGTTTTTGATTTAAAGGGTAAAGCTGCAGTCACAACAATGAGAAAAAATACTCTCACCTCATTCGTTTGAATGATCGAAGGCACAAAATGCATTGGCTTCATGTTATGAATAACTTCAATTGTGTAGTACATCCAACTGAACTTTGGCCAAAATCACGTGACTGACCTAGGCTTAACCAAAATGTGAGGAGTGGGCACTATACACTACACTCTAAAAGACCGCTGTATGTTTACAGCCAATTTCTAACTGTAATGTACTGTGTCTTGATAATGCAGCCAATACAACAATGCATTTTGGGAAATATGACAGCGTCAATGGTGGACTCAGACAACGGTCTTTGCTTTCACTGTACTTTGCAGGTTCACATTGCATCACGGGAAGTTCTAACTATAACCTGCGCGCCCTAACCCTATATTGTCCGACAGAACAAAGATTGACTAACTAATGTTAAATGGATGTTAACTACCTAACATTACTTTTTCTGAGGAGTTACCTAACTGTGATGTCTCAATATTTGGTAGACTATTGTGCCAGACCATACATCGTAACAAAGAGCAGCTAGCTAATTAACTAGCTAGGTAGCTAGCCAGTAAACTTTTCTGGAGTAGCGCCTACAGTAGGAGCCTCAACATTCGCTAAGTTAGCTATATTTTCTTGTTAACAATGATTAACAACCCCCTGGACAACTTAACTTTGAACACAGTGCTTGTTGCTTGCACTGTAGGTACCGTTCACATGACAGTTTTAAAAAGTGCTTATTTTCCTTCATTCAACAGTAATGTCAAGTTCCGCTTCACCGCCTTCATCGTTAAGCGACGTTATCGTGTGCATCAAAGACCTAGCAAGCAGTGCTTAGTTATAAGGCCACATATACTAGTGCAACAGATGTAAAATTAGCTAATAGGCTAATTGTCTGGTGTGTCCCGTCATCACATTATGTGTAGCCTAACGTTACAGTAGGTTACGTGAACCTATAGCAAGCGGTGCTTATAAGGCCACATATACTGTAACACTAGCTATAGAACTGTGTGCTGTCTGGTCAGGTCTAGCTATTTTTTTAGCTAACGTTAATCACTCTCTCTCTCCCCCCTCTCTCTGCTGTCTTGTCTTTTTTTCGATAATCCCTCTGTTTCTCTCTCTTAATCTGTCTCTTTGTTTCTCTTTCTCTGGTCTGGTCAGGTCTAGCTATAGGGTAACTTGTCTTTTTTCTCTTTTTTAAGACAGTCACTTATTTTATTTTATTTTGGTCTCTATAGCCTACCTTTCATTTTCACGATGTTTCCCTGCCAATTCTGTGCACACGAATGCAACACTGTATTTTCTTATATTAGGCACGTGAATTCATCGAAACATTCCAAACGCTACTTTTAAGTGCCAATTTGCCAAAGGACCTTTACAAAATTTGAAGCTTTTAAAACACACCAATTCTGTACACCAGGGGGCTGCAAAAATTACAGTAACTGCCAGAGAACACAGCTGCCAGTAATTTACTGTATATTTTACAGGAAATTTCTTACAGTGATATATTTAGACTATTTTCACCATTTTACCTCTACCATTTTGTTGAATACTGGTACACACTCTTTTTGTAGCAGTTTCAGACTATAGTTGTTTATACATTACACATTGACATGAATAGGCATAATTGTGAATTTGAACAACTTTGGCAAGAAGCTTTCCGTACCTGCCTGTTTTGCAACACAAACAATTAAAGTTCCTTGCTGGCTGTCAAATTGGTGGAGAGACCATTCAAATCTTTTGAGTAAATTCAATACTGTAATGGAAAAATACTCAAATATACTCTAAAAGTCTTGGAGCATATGGGGATTTTGCCATCTGAACATGGTCTGCATGTTACCCTGTGGTTCAGTTTCATTCATTTCATTACCAATGTAGCTAAAATACACTTTTACATTTTTCTTAAGAGTTCTCCTGGGAATAAACCCTGAAAGAGGGTGAAAGGCTGAGATGAAGGGAATGAAACAGCAACACATTCCTCCAAGACTGCTGAAGTTCCTTTATGAACTGAACAACTTTGAAAATCCATGGAGAATTTGAGCTTCTTTTCAAAGCTCAATAGATTAATTGTTGCAGCTCTATTTACAAATTTATTGTGACTACCTTTGGTGTCACACACCATTTCAGAGGTACAATGCTCATTGAATGCATCTTAATTTCAATGTTTTATTTTGTCATGTATTATTCTGTTTGTTGCTGTTTAAAGCATAAACAAAAAAAAACCTCTTATGCAAAGCAAGGTTATTGGATTTTGCCAATATACTAATATTTTTCAACTCATTTTGGATGATGTGCAGTGAAGTGCAGACAACATCAAGACTGCCTTTTCTTATTGTGATGGCCCACTGGCAGATGCAAACATAAAATACAGTGCTATTCAAAATGCACACATTCACTTAGCAAAATAAGAAACTTACTGCTGACAGTTTTTATATTCAATGATTTTAATCATGCTGCACATAATGAAAGCGTCATCTCGACCTACCATATCAGCAGAATTGCTCATTTTGGGCTGATACCAATATTTAATTTTAAAGCCTTTATCGGCTAATACAGATGATATGCTGGTATTATCGTGCATCCCAACCTGCACATCATTTAAGGAATTGTGGCATTTTAATTGTTAAAAGCAATCAAAGCTATTGAATGTACTTTACTTTTAAGAAAATGTCTAAAGGGCCAGTGTGTAAATAGGTTGAAAACCGTTGAAAACAGTGACATCAGTGGTCAAATTCTAGATTGCAGGGCTCACTTGCTCACCCCTCCCGTCGGGTAAATGATGGTGGCCTTGTAGGGACAAAAAGGCTTGTACAGACACGAGTTTTTCAGGAGTAGGTCTATCTAGCAACGAGGTGAATGTTTATTTAGAAATCTAAACCATGTTACTATATTGTAATGGATCCCTCACGAGCAGGAGACCAGAGTACCATTCGGGAAAAAGGCCCGTTTATTTGGGCATTCCAAAAACTCCGGTAACACTCCAGGGGGTAAAAGACTGCGTCCCAAACTCTGACTCTTCTAGCATAACACACGTACTTAATACACACATACTCGTTTGCAGTACCTAGCGGGTACCCCCTCCCCTCTCTGCTCCACCAATCTCCAGCCTGTACACTGACTGTCAGCGTAGCACTGTAAACAGAGCTCAGCTGTTTATTTAGCCTAGCAATATCTCCGGACTGTAGCAGCTGCAATGGTCGACTTTGAGCGCGATTTTGAAGAGTTTCTTGTAGCGGACACAGATCCAGAGCCATACCTGTTTGAGCTGGAGTACACAGATGAGGAACTCCATGTGTTGGAAGCTGAGCGGGCAAGGAGAGAGGCTGAATCCTCCTCTCCCATTTTGCTGCACAGAATGGGATTTGGTGCTACCATCGTTGGGGAGATATGTCATCAGGAGGAAAAGTGCTGCAGAGAGTGCATCACAAGGAGTGAGGTTGCGTCGTCTTTTCCTCGCAGATGACCGTTCGGGTTCATTCTCTCCTGTTGCATGGTAAGTGTGGTCCATTCACAAACTTTATAACTAAAAAAACTTTTCACTACTCTCTATCGACGAACTACTAACACTTTCTGCTGTTTCCTCCTCCTTCTTCCTTCCTTTCACTGTCTTTGTTGGTTTATTTATACACGCGAAACGCGTTCTCTGGCTGGCTGGATTGTCCGCTTGGTCTGCCATACATACATGGCGGCGCAAGATGGCGAGCTCTCTAAAGCAAGGCCCTTGCTATATATATATTATTTTATATATATATATATATATATTATATATATATATATATATATAAAATAATTAGAAGACTACAAAAACCAAACGAATTTTATTTTATAGTGATTATACACTTATATAAACATATTAACGGGTTGAATATTCAGATTCAGATTCAGATTCGATAATAAACCATGCCAAATATTACACAATGGCCCTTTAAATGAGGAAAAACTCCATGAATGCACTTTTATGCAATGATGTTTATAAAAGGAAAAAAGTTCTTCAAGAAAAAATAAACATGCTCGGTTTGCTTATATTGTGGTGGATTTGTTTGGCCATGTTGCTGTATTAGCTGCATAAAGATTTATTCATCACTTTAGAACATTGCACTGGTCCGGTGATGGATACCAATCATTGTTTTAGAGTGGAAGAAAATGTAAGTTTCTTAGTGGCTATACAACATTTTACATTCCAGCTTCGAAGAAACTGCCCATGGTGCAGATTTGAGTATTAGAATTTTCAGTGGTGAAGAAATGTTCAACAACTACTTTAATTTGACAGAATTTTCTGTTTTATTATTAACAGAAGTGTCTGTACGTGGTACAGAGGATATACTGTAAATCTATGTAATCTTCCGTTTTGGGAGTAACAGAAGTGTCTGTGAATGTCACAGAGGATATACTGTAAAGGTGTGTTCACAC
The DNA here is from genome assembly GCA_026686955.1 of Epinephelus cyanopodus. NCBI lineage: Eukaryota > Metazoa > Chordata > Actinopteri > Perciformes > Serranidae > Epinephelus > Epinephelus cyanopodus. Next base: position 1,596,864 of record CM048915.1, read on the forward strand.
TGGATTTTTTATTATTTTCACTGTCGCTCAGTTCGCCCCTTTGATATCGCTTCATCGCTCAGTTGCAATCGCTCGTCAATGTGGCAGAAATCAACAGACTTGCTTTTTTGCTTTGATGACATCATTGAAGCAATCAGGGTATTTTGGGGGTTTTTTTAGGGGGGGGGGCTTGACTGTCATGACATTTCAGCTTCATAAAAAGTTAAAAAGTATAGCTGCAAATTAAAAGCAACAATAGATGTAAAAACACTCAGAGACAATACATCTGTGTGTGTGTGTGTGTGTGTGTGTGTGTGTGTGTGTGTGTGTGTGTTAGTATATCAGAAAGGAGGAATATCAATTTTAAAAAAAGTTTCCACTAATTATTTTGGTGTTTATTTCGGTTTTTTTCATGAAAATGTGTAATATATAAATACAATATTATAAACCAAAAGTTTATCTAATTTATTATTGTAGAATGTATTTAGCAAATCAACACTTTCAACTAGAGACACGGTGCAGTAGCGCAGTAGCGCAGCAGCAGCAAAAAAAAAAAGAAAGAAAGGCATTATAAAAAGCCGGCAAATAGTGTTAATTAATTGACATGAGACATTGGAGAGGTTGTCAGTCCTATTCCACACTGTAGTCTGTAATATTTTTTTTAATTTTATCATAACGTCTCGGAAATTACTCAAATGCATTCATTGTGTGCTTCTGAACACACAGTGCAGCATAAACAATGAAGTTACATATGACGGTCTGGCAGATCGTTGCAGTGCTTGGAGGCAGTTGACAGTGATAGTTTTTTCAGCAGCCATTTTTCTTCCTACCAATAACATATGGCTGAGGCCGCTCCAGCTCCAACTCCGCTCACCTGCTCTGACTCAGGCATCAGAGCGTCTGAGCTACAGTGATAGATGCATTGGTGCTGTCCATGGTGCTTTACACTAGGATTGCAAGGATTACAGCGCTACTCCAAGCGCCGCCGGCTGGCGCGGTCACTGTTGAGATTGCATTCGTTTTTTATTATTAACAAAATGTTTTTTTATTGAACGTATGAATGGTTTTCAAATAAATATTTGGAAACGAAAATGTATGCTTTAGTGTACTTTGACAGAGTTTTGCAATATGTATATAGCCTACCTGTATGTATAAAATGTATAATTGCGGTCAGAGGTAAAAATGCTCAGAGGTGTAGCGAGTTTCATTTTTGTAACTTATAGGCTCTAGGACAAGTGCACTTACATTGATCACTTCAAAAAAATAAAACGAGAAATTGGAGAAGATTGAAAAAATTGTTAAAATTAAATTAGAGGACTGATCACAGATGTATTGTCTCTGTGTGTTTTTACATCTATTGTTGCTTTTAATGTGCAGCTATATTTTCAATGAAGCTGACATGTTATGACAGTCAAGCACCCCCCGGGATTCCGGGATTACGGTAGCCAATCAGCGTTGAGCTGCAAGCGACAGGACCCAGCGGAAAACTGCTCCAGATGAGATTTCTTATCTCAAGCGACGAGCGAAAAACTGTTCCGTCGCTCTGTCGCTGCCGCTCGGAGCCCCGGCGATTTTTCTCAAGGGGCAAATATACAGTCAATCGCCTGTTTGCATTGACTTTGTATGTAAACTCGTCGCTAGCGGAAAAAAAAAAAAAAAAACAGGTCTGGTGTGAACACCTTAAGTCTACGGAATTTTCCGTTTTGTGAGTAACAGAAGTGTCTGTGAATGTTAAAGAGGATACACTGTAAATCTATGGAATTTTCCATTTTAGGTGTAACAGAAGTGTCCGTGAATGTCACAGGATATACTGTAAATCTACAGAATTTTCTGTTTTAGGAGTAACAGAAGTGTCCGTGAATGGTACAGAGGATATACTGAAAAATGTCAAAAGAGCTCCCGCAACACTTGTGGTATGGAAAGAAACTTTATTGACTGACGCGTTTTGGCTTGTGGCCTTCATCAAGGTCATCAAGAAACATATTGCACACATCATTTAAATAGGTTCATTTAAAATTGAAAGAAAATAAAAAAAATGTCAATTATGAGACAATGGACCATCTGAAGAAATTTTACTTCACACGCATGAAGATACTCAGGAACAAATGACATGCTATTACTCTGTCTGAGTACATCAGGAAGAAAATGATCCCACGAGGCCTACGCATCCTGAAGCCTCCCTCCTTTGGTAAGGACAATCAAACATTTGTGAATGCATGGAATGGTGTTCTTGTGCTCAAGTGCTCTGTGTTCAAGTGCTCTTTCACACTAATGGCCATCACCATACAATACCTTAATGAAGAAGAAAGCAATCTCCAAAATGAGGTATTAAAGAACGAAGAACACCTTGAGTCTCTGGCACAAGCAAATAATGATGTACTTAAAGAAATGGAGGACATTGATATGAAACTAACTGAACATGAGAATGAAATCAAAGACCTGAAGAAAGAAAAATTCATAAGAGACGAGAAGGACTACAAGAAAGGTTACATCTATCCCTGGTGCAAAAATAATCAAAGTCCAACAAAACCTCCCTTATCTGTGCCTGCACAACATTCAACACAGAAGCAACAGAAAGCCTGGCCTAAGGACACACAGCCAAGAAGAAGATTTCACTCTACCACACCCAAAATCAAGAATGCCCAGCAAAACCCCCCAAGCCAACCTACCCCTCCACCTTTTTTGGACAGAGATCAATTCCCCCCTCTGAAACCCATGAACAACAGACGTTTAAAACCAAATGCACAAGGCGGGGAAAGAGGAAGAGACCCAGCCAGCCGGCCCTGGACCAGATCCCTCTACCAACAAAGACATCAGCCATTGTCAACCTGAGCAGCACAGAACTCACACCAACTCAGCTTTCTGTTCTTGAACTTGGTCTCACCTTTGTGCCAACCCCTTCTGTAAGTCAATTTTAACTTTTTTTAGATCTTCAGAAATTTCTAAGAGATGTAAGACGAAAAGATTTTTTCATGAAGAATGATTCCTCCCAGGACTTAAGTCCTAAAAGTTTCTCAAAGAATAATTTTAAAATTAAAAGTAATTTCTATCCACCCAAGCATAGAAATCACTCAATTGAAACATATTGTAGACTTGTTGAATTAGAATTTGAAAACCATCTTAAAAAGAAATGTTCTATCCAACATAACTTGACAAAAGAGCAACAAATAGAATTATCTGAACTTGAAAACAATAATTCCATTGTCATTAAAGCTGCTGATAAAGGTGGTGCTATTGTTGTTATGGACAAATGTAATTATGACACTGAAGTTCTGAGACAGCTCTCAAACACATCATTTTACCAAAATTTAAAACATGATCCTACAAATAAATATGTTAAAGAACTACGAATATTACTTGAGGAGGGCTGCCTTGATAGAGATATCTCACAAAAAGAGTTAAAATTTCTACTCAATGAGTTTCCTCTTAAAGCTTTTCTATATGTTTTACCTAAAATTCATAAAAACCTACAACAACCTCCTGGTAGACCTATTGTCTCGGGAATTGGCAGTTTAACAGAAAGAATTTCAAGTTTTGTGGATTATCACATTAAAGATTTTGTTCCCACTCTAAGGTCCTTTGTCAAGGATAGCTCTGAATTTCTAATGTTCCTTAAAACACTTCCACCTATTGACTCAAAAGTGGTCATGTGCACACTTGATATTGAATCTTTATACACAAATATTGACCATCAGCAAGGACTTGACACACTAGAGCATTTCCTTGACAAGAGATCAGTGACAACACCCTCCACCTCCTTTCTGGTTAATCTAGCCTCCTTCGTTTTATAGAGGAATTATTTCTTTTTTAATGATATACCCTATCTCCAGATATCTGGTACCGCTATGGGTACAAAAATGGCACACAGTTTTGCCTGTCTTTTTGTTGGTTACCTAGAAGAAGAAAAACTGTATGAACCACACAAGAACCCTTTTCTTCCTTTTATCATGTGCTGGAAGAGATACATTGATGATGTGTTTTTACTCTGGAAAGGATCTATACCCACCCTCCGAGAGTTTTTACAATTTTTAAATGATAGTTTTGCAGGTCTAAAATTCACCCTTAATTATAGCCTTGAAGAAATGAATTTCCTTGACATCAATGTGACAAGAAAAGACAATGTCCTCTCTTCCTCTCTCTGTCAAAAACCTACAGATCGAAACACACTTCTTCATGCTGCAAGTTTTCACCCAATTCCTCTCTAAAAAAGTCTTCCGTTTAGTCAGCTAAAAAGACTAAAAAGAATCTATGCTGCCTCAGAACAATATAACACATATAAAGATAAGATGCTAGCAAAGTTCAGAGAAAGGAATTACCCAGAAGATTGGCTTGTAAACGCAGAAACAAAGATAGACTCAAAAAGCAGAGATGCATATTTACAAATAAAGAGATCTTTAAAACCTAAGCCGAACCTTGTATTCTGCGCTACATTCACACCCAAAACCAAAAATATAAAAAGTGTAATTCTAAAACATTGGCACATTCTCCAAAATGACCCATCTTTAAAAAGTACTTTTACTGATCCACCTATGGTCACTTTTAAAAGAGGAAGAAACATAAAGGACAGAATAGTCAAAGTATACCAACAGCCTAAAGTCACAAACAGCACACTTGCAATAAATCATCTTCAAGGCAATTTTAAGTGTGGTACCTGTATAAACTGTCAATTTACCAAAAATATTAAACAATTTAATCATCCTGTCACTGATAAAATGATCAATATTAAGGACTTGATAACATGTAAATCAAAAAATGTGGTGTACCTAATAAAATGTCCATGTGCAAAAATATACGTAGGTGAAACAATCACAATCTCTTAAAGAGCGGATTACAGAACATAGGAGTGCCATTAAAAGAAAGGACTTCACCAGTCCTGTGGCAAGACACTTCAATGAAATGAATCACCCTCTCTCTTCTCTGTTTTTTTAGGCATTGAAGTCATTAAACCAAATCAAAGAGGGGGTAATGTCAACTTCATTAGAAAAAGGAGAGAAGCATTTTGGATTTATTATCTGAAATGCCTCTCCCCACAGGGTATGAATGAGGATTTTTCAATTAGTGATTTTTTATAGTGGGTTCTATGTGTGTTTTATCTAGTGTATTTATAAAATGTACTTTTTACAATGTTTAGTATGATACCATCTTTTTTAGCTTTTTAATAATTCATTATTTTTGCTGTCTTTGCTGGTTCTTTTTTTAAAAAAATAAAAATAAAAATAAAAATATATATTTATTTAATTATTTTTATTTTTTTATATATTTTTTATTTATTTATTATTTTTCTATTTTTCATTCTTTTTTCTTTATTATTATTATATTATTATTATTTATTTTATTTTATTTTATTTATTTATTTATTTATTTATTATTTTTTTATTTTTTTATTTTTTTATTTTTTTTGCGTGTACAGCACTTTAAATCTTTAAATCTCTTCATGTTACTGCTCTCTAGTTCATGACCAAACATGGTGCTTTCTACACCTCTGCCAGATACTCCTACTTCTCTGGCAGTTCTGGTTGGTCAAAAGGTCTCATGTGCTTCCAACACACTCACCTTTATTAGTGATTCATTGGCTGAGATATATATATATATATATGTGGATGCATAGGATTGGTCACATGTATGTATTTTTTTATTTTTATTTTTTTATTTTCTTTCAATTTTAAATGAATCTATTTAAATGATGTGTGCAATATGTTTCTTGATGACCCTGATGAAGGCCACAAGCCGAAAAGCGTCGGTCAATAAAGTTTCTTTCCATACCAATAAGTGTTGCTGGAGCTCTTTTGACATTTTTCAGTGTTTCCTCATGCTCCATGCACCTTGTGAACCGGTGAAGTTGTGCCAGAAACCACTCTCTACAGAGGATATACTGTAAATCTTAGGAATTTTCCATTATAGGGTTGCAGGAAGTGTCCTTAAACTTAACGGAAAATGTACTGCTAATTTTCTGCCAGGACATTATCCGTAATTCTACAGATTTTTTACTTACAGTGTAGGGTACAGCCTGTAGCCTCGTCAGAAAAAAACATATCCTCAGTTAGTTAGCTCCGTTAAATAAATGTGAGTGAATGAATGAATGAATGAAAAAATAAATAAACCTATACATTCATAATATTCAATACTCATTTATCATGAAGTTAATTTTACACTAATGATGTAATTTGTGCAAAGAGTCTAGATTAGAATTTTACTGCAACTGTCCATTTAAAAAGCATAATTTTGGCCCAATAAAGCTAAAACTGTGACAGGATGAATGGAGCACATCACTAAGGGACAACTTACGAGTGGTTCACACCGCCCTTCTTAACATGTAATTTATAGTTACAGTAGACTCCACATCTCCACATCGACTTGAAGCCTACGCCGTAACCACCGCTGTAGCCTAATGTGCACCTCCCCAGAATTGTAACTATGCGTCACGGTGACGCAGACCTCCTGTCTATTGCTGCATACTGACAGCATTTCCCTCAGGCGAAACGGAGCTTGTATTTACTTTTAGTTCACAGATAAGAAACAATAAATTGTGAAGACGGTAAAGCCTCCACTAAAATAGCATTTTAATTCTTGGGTGTGATTTATCCTTCAGGGACTTATACTTCGGGATTTATCCAGGTTTCATATGAGAAGAGGGAAAGATCGCCGGCTGCTAGGCTAATCAATACAATGTAAAATGCCATAGGCTTGTGCTAATAATGTTAGCATGTTGTATTTGTTTGAAAACGTGTTTAGTGTAAGACAGTTGTTTTGTCAGTGAACCTTGTGAGTTCTAATGGAGCCAAACTGTGTGCCATTACCATTGTTAAATGCTGCTGTTGTCCCTGGCTTTACATAAGAGGAGGGAAAGATCGCCGGCCGCTAGGCTAGTTATACAATGTAAAATGCCATAGGCTTGTGCTAATAATGTTAGCATGTTGTATTTGTGGGGAAAATGTGTCCCGATTAACACAAGTGTGTCTGTGAATGCTACAAGTTGTAGTGAAGCTGATTTGTGTACTTGTTTTTCAAATTGTCTCTATTAAGCCATGTTTAATGTGTGTTTTGAATCAATTAAACTTAACAGCACTTCACAGAAACCTCTGCCGCTGACTAGTGTTTTGGACGTGTAACTGCAGAGTGACACAGACACACCACCGAAGAAGTAAAAATGTAAGTAAGTACAAAGATCCAAAGAAATTGATGACAGTTTCCTGTTGTAGATTAGTCAGGTAAGACTGTGTCCAAACATAAGTCCCTGAACACAAAGTAATGAATCTACAGGTCATATAAAAAAAGAGAGCAAAAGTGGTCCTGCAGCTCCTATATGGCACTGTTTTTAAAAAGTTCCAAATTCATTTATTTATTCAACCTCTATTTGAACTCGGAAATATATTGATGTAGAGACCTAATTTACAATATAGCAAAGTAAAATTAAACACAAGTTCATAGGTATCAAGAACACAAAAAAGAAACTTAGATAACTAAAACTAGCACTTTGTGGTTGGATGCCTCTGTGAACTCGTTACAGTTTACATACATGTCTGTGAAAACATGGATCTCGCTCCCAGCAGCACAGAAACTCTATTTCATTAGCACACTTTCAGGATGGACAGTCAAGATTAGTGTCACCAACTGTCTCTCTTTCTGTTCCTGAGACATGAAGAGCAGTGGCTAGAAAAAAATTGCAGAAAATTGTTATAGAGTTTGAATTCCTGAGTTATGGCCAAAATCATGTTTTGTATGTTCACAGTGATTTTGACCTTTGAACTTCAACCACCAAATTCTAATCAGTTCATTTGTGAGTGCAAGTGGACCTTTGTGCCAAATGTGTGGAATTCTTGACATATTGCATTAATAAAATGAGACAGATGCAAGGTCAGTGTGACTTTGATCTTTGACCATCAAATTCTAATCAGTTCATCATTGAGTCCAAGTAAGTGTTTGTGCCACGTTTAAAGAAATTCCCCCAAGGAGTTCTTGATATATTGCGTTCACAAGCCTTAACCACCAAAGTGTAAGCAGTTCATTTTCAGTCCAAGCAGATGTTTGTGCCAAATTTGAGGAAATTCCTTTAAGGTGTTCTTGAGATATCATGTTCATGAAAATGAGACATTTATAAGGTAACAGTGATCTTGACTTTTGACCACCAAAATCTAAACGGTTTCTCTTTGTGTCCAAGTCAAAGTTTGTGTCAAATTTGACGAAATTCTCTCAAGGTGTTCTTGAGATATTGTATTAACAAAAATGAGACAAAGTCACAGCAACCTTGACTTTTGACCACCAAAATCAGTTCATTGTTGAGTCTATAAGGATGTTTGTGCCAAATCTTAAGATGGCCCTGTAGGAGTTACTGAGAATGGGACAAAGAAACAACCTGAACACATGATGCCTCAGGCTACAGCTATTGCTAGCACTGAGGCAAATTTATAAAGTTAGAAGTAACAAAATAATAAAACCTTGACAATAAAATCATAAATAAATTGGAGCACACAATCAACTTATGAGTAGCTGACAGTGAAATGTCATAAAATTAAAAGTTTGAATTGTTAAATGTTTTTTGTTATAAAAGCACAGAATGTGATGTGTGTGTCTGAACTATTCTTAAAACAAACATATCACAGTGTGAACAAGCCCAAACATGCAAGTTGCTGACATTACTGCAGATAGCCCAGTGGCAGTCAGATGTTATCCAAAACTGGTGTACACTTAGCTGTTAGCCAGTAGATTTCTTTTTAGATCCACTCCACTGAATATGACAATAAGGGCCAATTTGGCCCTTATTGTCATATTCGGGGGGGCTTATCTTGTCATCAATGTCAGCTTCTAAGCAACGATTAATACACGCAGAGAGGTAATGGTACCGGCTTACCTGATGAGCATCCAGATCGATGATGGTAGCCCTGGAGATGCCTTCCACTCTGTCAAACAGAAACTGAGAGATGATGAAAAAAATGTTTGCTTTCTCTCTGAAGATGGCACATTTACAGTTCAAGATCATACTACTTATGTGAAATTATATTTGAGCTGAAGCACAGAAATGTCCACAATAATGTGGTTAAGCTCGTACTCATCCTCCTATGTTTACTGAACGTATCCTTTTCATGTAAACCTAATAAGCCAAACCTAACAAGCCTTTCTTTTTTTGTACACTGTCTGCATTAACTTTAATTTGTAAAACATGATGGTGCAGCTTCATCAGCTGCAGGACATTGAACACTAATACAAAAGACTGCAATGCAAAGCTATGAAACATTTGTTGAACAGGAGTCACTGTGGTCATTGAGACGTTGCCAAGCCCTGCCCCTTTGTGATTATCCGTCAAGCTGTCAGAGCTAGCATGGAGCCCACATTGTCACTAACTGCAGTCCCTGAGGAAATATTTCACACTTTTGGAAAAACAAAAAAGCTATTTTAGAGAGAAGCAGACAGAGGGGTCCACAATATGTGTTTGAACAATATATCCAGGAACTCACTCAGAAGCAAAAACAGGTTTAAAATATGAAGACAGTTTGAAACTAAAGCCTAACTATAGGCTACAGATGACAGTGTAAAAGTGAACCACCACATAAATGGTGATTGAGACAGGAGACAATGAATATAAAGGTAAACTTTGATGACACACAGTTGCCTAAATATCAGCAGAGTGTGTGCAGATGAACAGTGTTTGGCTTCCCCCAGTGCCGCCAGCCACTGGACAGGCGGGGAGCTCCAGGGAAAGCCAAAAAGCGTTCAACTGCATACACTCTGATGACACACAAGAATATCTGAAAAGTTTCCCTGTTTCCCTTCACTGGTTCCTGCAGAGACGTGTTTTTATTCACTCTTACAATCATTAAAGGGCCAGTGTGTAAAATGGGTTGAAAACCGTTGAAAACAGTGACATCAGTGGTCAAATTCTAGATTGCAGGGCTCACTCGCTCACCCCTCCCATCGGGTAAATGACGGTGGTCTCGTAGGGACAAAAAGGCTTGCGCAGATAAGAGTTTTTCAGGAGTAGGTCGATCTAGGGACGAGGTGAATGCTTATTTAGAAATCTAAACCATGTTATGATATTGTAATGAATCCCTCACGAGCAGGAGACCAGAGTAGCGTTTGGGAAAAAGGCCCGTGTATTTGAGCACTCCAAAAACTCCGGTAACACTCCAGGGGGTAAAAGACTGCGTCCCAAACTCTGAGTCTTCTAGCGTAACACACGTACTTAATACACACATACTCGTTTATAGTTCTAGCGGGGTCCCCCCTCCCTCTCTGCTCCACCAATCTCCAGCCCGCACACTGACTGCCAGCGTAGCCTGTAAACAGAGCTCAGCTGTTTATTTAGCCTAGCAATATCTCTGGACTGTAGCAGCTGCAATGGACGACTTTGAACGCGATTTTGAAGAGTTTCTTGTAGCGGACACAGATCCAGAGCCATACCTGTTTGAGCTGGAGTACATAGATGAGGAACTCCATGTGTTCGAAGCTGAGCGGGCAAGGAGAGAGGCTGAATCCTCCGCTCCCATTTTGCTGCACAGAATGGGATTCGGTGCTACCATTGTTGGGGAGATATATCATCAGGAGGAAAAGTGCTGCAGAGAGTGCATCACAAGGAGTGAAGTTGCGTCTTCTTTTCCTCGCAGATGACGGTTCGGGTTCATTCTCTCCTGTTGCATGGTAAGTGTGGTCCATTCGCAAACTTTATAACTAAAAAAACTTTTCACTACTCTCTATCGACGAACTACTAACAGCCTCTGCTGTTTCCTCCTCTTTCTTCCTTCCTTCCACTGTCTTTGTTGGTTTGTTTATACACGCGAAACGCGTTCTCTGGCTGGCTGGATTGTTCGCTCAGTCTACCGTACATACATGGCGGCGCAATATATATACATATATATATATATATATATATATATATATATATATATATATATAAATAAATATATATATATATATATATATATATATATATATATATATATATATACATGTTTATATAAGTGTATAATAGCTATAAAATAAAATTCGTTTGGTTTTCGTAGTCTTATAATTATGCTTTTATATATTATATAGCGATTATACACTTATATAAACATATTAATGGGTAGAATATTCAGATTCAGATTTGATAATAAACCATGCCAAATATTACACACTGGCCCTTTAATGAGTAACTAAACCCTAAAACCATTTTTTTCAGCTAATAATCATTGTTTCTGGTTGTATAGTAGTGTTACTGACTGATCCTGCTCAAAATCTTGATAGTTTAGTGCAAACTGTTGAAAATCTACATTTTATTTTAAAAATGTGGTGTGGAGTGCCCTCAACAGCTTGAAACATGGTTACCACATTTGAATTTACATTACAATGGAGGCGAATGACTCTTTTCCGGGGCGAATGACGTCACTAATTGTCCACGCTAAAGCCTGCCCTCCTCCCTTTATTCCTCCCCTTACTATAAAACCATTCTGTCCACAGCAGTTATCAAACTGATAGCGAGTAGGTTGGATCAGAGCAGAGAGAGTAGTACAGAAGAGAGAATAGCTAGTAATTTGTCTAATTGTATTGTTAGCATAGTGTTTAATCTGGTCAGACTGTCAAAACATTACTGGCAAACTATTACAGGCAAAATTTATGACCTCCTGTCCTCAAATAGTATTTATCTAACCTCAAACACGGCTGTAAGACCTAGTATATATTTAGATTTCTTCTCCCCAATCTCTCTTCAAGACTTGACCGCAGTGATTTCTTCATCTAAATCATCGTGTCCCCAGCCCAACTAGGCTACTTAAGGAGGTCTTACCTTTAGTTAACACTCATATATTAGATATAATCAATATATCCTTATTAATAGGCTATGTACCACAGTCTTTTAAGGTAGCTGTAATTAAACCTCTCCTAAAAAAGCCCACCCTGGATCCAGAGGTGTGAGCCAACTATAGACCAATATCTAATCTTCCCTTTCTTTCAAAGATCCTTGAGAAAGTAGTTGCAGACCAGCTGTGTGATTTTCTCTATGATAATAATTTATTTGAGGAATTTCAGTCAGGATTTAGAGTGCATTATAGCACTGAGACAGCACTAGTTAAAATTAAATTAAAATCACCTTCTGATTGCTTCAGACAAAGGACTCGTCTCTGTACTTGTTTTATTAGATCTTAGTGCAGCATTTGACACAACTGACCATCAAATTCTGCTACTAAGACTGGAACACTTAATTGGCCTAAAAGGTTCTGCACTAAGCTGGTTTAAATCTTATTTATCTGATCATTTTCAGTTTGTTCATGTTCATAATGAATTATCCTTACATACTAAAGTTTGTTTTGGACTTCCACAAGGTTCTGTGCTCGGACCAATCCTATTTACTCTATATATGCTTCCTTTAGGTAACATCATTAGAAATCACTCTGCAAACTTCCATTGTTATGTGGATGATACACAGTTGTATTTATCTATGAAGCCAGAAGAAAGTAATCAATTAACTAAACTTCATAATTACCTTAAATACATAAAAACCTGGATGAGCACCAATTTCCTGATGTTAAATTCACACAAAACTGAAGTTATTGTTCTTGGCCCCAAGCAACTCAGAGACTCTTTATCTGATGACATAGTTTCTCTCGATGGCATTGCTCTGGCCTCTAGCACTACCGTAAGAAACCTCGGAGCAACATTTGATCAAGATCTGTCTTTTAATTCTCATTTAAAACAAACCTCACGGACTGCATTTTTTCACCTGCGTAATATTGCGAAAATTAGGCCTATCCTGACCCGAAAAGATGCAGAAAAATTGGTCCACGCTTTTGTTACCTCAAGGCTGGATTACTGTAACTCGCTATTATCAGGTAGCTCTAGAAAGTCCTTAAAAACTCTCCAGCTAATTCAGAATGCAGCAGCACGTGTACTAACAGGAACTAAGAAACAAGATCACATTTCTCCTGTTTTAGCTTCTCTGCACTGGCTCCCTCCTACTGTTAAATTATAAAGCTCTAAATGGTCAAGCTCCGTCATATCTTAGAGAGCTCTTAGTGCCATATTATCCCATCAGAACTCAGGGTTACTTGTGGTCCGTAAAGTCTCCAAAAGTAGATCAGGAGCCAGAGCCTTCAGCTATCAGGCTCCTCTCCTGTGGAATCATCTTCCTGTTGCGGCCTAGGAAGCAGACACCATCTCCACATTTAAGACTAGACTTAAGACTTTCCTCTTTGATAAAGCTTATAGTTAGGGCTGGCTCAGGCTTACCTTGTACCAGCCCCTAGTTAGGCTGACTTAGACCTAGTAGGCCTAGTCTGCCGGAGGACCCCCTATAATACACCGGACACCTTCTCTCTCTCTCTCTCTCTCTCTCTCTCTCTCTCTCTCTCGTGTCCTATTACTGCATCTTGCTAACTCTGCCATTCTGGATGTCACTAACTTGGCATCTTCTCCGGAGCCTTTGTGCTCCACTGTCTCTCAGGTTAACTCATAGCGGTGCCTGGATAGTGTGACGTGTGTGGTTGTGCTGCTGCCGTGGTCCTGCCAGATGCCTCCTGCTGCTGCTGCATCATTAGTCATACTTCTACTGTTCTTATACACATATGTTCATTGTCACACATGTATACTATCAGATATTAATATATTATTATTAATTATAATATTATTACTTTTATTAATGTTGTTGTAAGCTACTGTCATTACCGTCTGTGCTGCATCTCTCTCTGTCTCTGTCTCTCCTTCTTTCTGTCTCATTGTGTCATATGGATTACTGTTAATTTATTATGTTGATCTGCTCTCTACGACATCTTTTGCACGTCTGTCCGTCCTGGAAGAGGGATCCCTCCTCAGTTGCGCTTCCTGAGGTTTCTACCATTTTGTTTCCCACGTTAAAGGCAAATTGTGATTTGTGATATTGGGCTTTATAAATAAAACTGATTGATTGATTGATTGATTGACCAATGACAGTGAATAGTTATGTGAACAGGACTGTATAATTAGAATAAGAAATTAATAACAGAGAGGTTATAGTGCAAAAGAACAATGATTACAGTGGGAAATGAATATATAAATAAATATCAAAACAGGGCTAAATGAGGTGGATCAATACTTAATGAACAGAAAGGACGATTGGTTGTAGTGTGATAAGCACCAAAAAAGTAAGTGCACTGGAGATGTAGTGCCTCTCATTACTTTCTGGTTTTCTAGCTTGTCTCTGGCTCTTACGGTGGCCAGGAAGCGCAACACACATTTACAAAGTCTGAGACAAATTTACATTTCAGAAAACATTTTTACATATTATAAAACAAAATTACATTACCAAAACACATTTACCAGCCCCGAAACAAATTTACAAATGAAGAAAAAAAAAGTACAAGTCCCAAAACAAATTTACATTAAAACACCATCTGGAAAGGGAATGGTCCGTGTATCATTCATTCATTCCATTTTCAATTTAAAATCAAAAATTAAAAAAACCCCGAAAAAACAGTTTCCTTTTTCATTATTTGTTTAGTATTCAAATTCAAAAATACAAAAAAACGGTTTGTTTGTCTTATTTTTGATTTTATGCTCACATCAAAAAATAGCAAATCGAAAAATGGGCCACGATTAAAATTTGATTTTGATTTTTCATTTGATCCAACTTGCGTGACCCATAACTATTTTCTACGGAAGCGCATTGCATTAACTGGATAAAAAAAAATTAGACACCTTATCTCGTAATTACGAGAAAAGATCTCGTAATTACACAATCAATAGCCTAATTAATTACATATGTGGAAATAGCCTGTGTCGTCCGTTGTTAACCATTTCACATACAGATGTTACTCATTTCAATGCCGCAGCCACAGTGAAGGGGGTGAAATAATTGATCCAGAAGTAGCTGCAGTGCGCAACAACAACCAGCAGGTAGCACATGGACCAAGGTACCTTTTAACCGTTTGTTTTCTGGGACTAACTGACACAATCAGAAACCAGAAACAAGTTGTTTTTCCGTTTTTGGCCAAAAAAACAAAAAAAAACAAGTCGTTTTCTCGTTTTTTCGTTTTTGGCAAAAAAAAAAAAAAAAAGAAAGAAAAAACGAAATTCAGCTCAATTTCTTGTTTTCTGATCCTACTGCAAAAAACAAATTTACCACTCCATATCTCGTTTCATTGGTGGACGGGCTCTCAGTGCTCCCTTGCTTCTGATTGGCTAATGTGCTCTGTCACTTAATCGTTTTGTGGGACGTTTTGTCCCTACTGTATGTGGGACCCATGTTTTTAAACCCATGCAGGACCCATATATGGTTCCCCAGTTCTGACCCATGCCCATTTAGCCTGTAAATATACCTTGTGGGCCCCATATATGTTTTCCCAGTTCTGACCCATGCCCACATAGCCCATGCATGTCCCCTGCGTGCACAGCAGACTGGAGTAGAAATTAAACACCCCTATGTACTGAATCAATAATCAATTTTTGAACCGGGAATCGTTTTGAATCAAGAATCGATTTTGAATCAAATCGTGACCCCAAGAATCGAAATCGAATGGAATCGTGAGGTACCCAAAGAGTCATCAAGGCTCAGGCAGGATGAAGATGAGGCCTCCACGCAGTATGTGCTGCTCCTGAGAATCACCGGTCCAAACCTCCCAGCGGACAAGTCCCCGGCAACGCTGAGCACAGCGAGAGTTTCCTGACCGTTTCATATTTAATTCCAGCCAGGACAAAATGGGAGTGGTTTTTTTTCTTGTGTTCACTGAAAAGTAAAGATATGTTAAAGATTTGTTATCAAACTGCTTGTGGTCCCCACTTTATGCATGCTGTGGTCAACACAAGCCTTGCCTTGATACTGGAACCTGTGCCACTTCAATGTTATTCAGTTTGGATCGTCAGATTATATTAAAAGTATAAACAAACTGAGGAGCGTAATGGTGACATTGCTGCTAGCATCATTCTATAGGACTATTTAAAGCCACTGGAAACACAGCTTGAAATAGTAAAAATGCTTATATTATATGGAAGTTGAGTGTCTCATTAATCATCCACAAAAGTCTGAGTGAAAATAACCATCCATAACTATTAGAAAACCTGGTTTAAAAACAGCTCATTTTGTTGTTTAGACTACTTGTCAGGACAGAGTGGGCGTGGCAGATAACGCTCTGATTGACAGCTCCCTCATTTTGATTGACATCTCCCTGGCTCAGCAATGGCTGCCACAAATTTAATCCAGCCGTACATGTTTGAGCCCTATGATGATTCAGAGGACGAAGCAGAGGCCCTGCCAGTTGAAATTGATTCCTTTCAGGTGGTCACTGAATGGTAAGTTTAAAAATGTTTTGTGTTTCATATTAATGTTACTTCATAGAATAGTTAGCATAACTTTTACATGCAGTGTTAAGTGAGATGAATGACAATGGGAGGCTAGCGCTTTGCCTTTCCTCATTGAGATACGTTTTCATTGAAAACATAAATCTGCTTCATTTTTCTGATAATAGCCTTTTTCATTCAAACACATCCAGTCTTAATAGATTAAATATGTCTTTACTCTGACACACACACCGACCCTCAAAGCAGGAGAGACCGGTGCAGCCAGCCATCTCTCTGGCATTGTGTAGAAGTATTTGCCCGCCTCGAATAATGTTCCCCTCCGGCTAAAATTGTGTTGTTTCCCGCAGCATCACCTCCACGATTGGGGATATGTCTATGCACAGCAATGCTAACTGCTTAGGGTTGGGGTTAGGGGTGAGGAAGGGTGCACATTACGTCCCCTCCCCGCGAGCCGGCAAGCCCGGCCGCTCACAAGCTGCCTCTTCCTGCAGCTCCACGAGCTGCAAAGGCTTGGATTGTCCGGGCACTGGAGACAGTCAACCTGATTCGAGTACTGCTGGGAGCCCGCCGGAGGCAGAGCCTCCGCTGGGCCCGGGCCAATTTACGATCTGTATTTTCTAAACATCAGACTAGAAAGCTGTTTGTTGGCTCAGACTTAAAGAGGCAGAGTTGGAGCAGAAAGGTTTTGTTGCGCTGCCACTGGGGGGCAGGATGAGACAACTGAGGATGATTTATATTGGTTTGGAATTTATTGCGTAATAAATCTCAGAGGTAACCACGGCCAAATCAAACCCAATTTCAAGAACGTACAAAAACTTAAAAGACAGATATTTCGAATTTGGATGGAAACTGATTTCTAATTGTTTTTACATGTTTAATATTATGTACGTAAGACCCTAAATTACATAGTTAGCAGCCTATTGTGGATTTGGGTTTCCAGAGGCTTTAAACAAATGGGTCATTCCTCGCTATTGGTAACTTTTCAAGGTGTTAAGTTTTGAAAATAATATTGTGAATTTTTGATGTTTTTAACATGTCATCAGGTAGAAGACATGTTTAACCTTGAGGAATTTGTATTTTTAGAGCTCAGGCACTTAAATGATAATAATTATGGATGGATTGCTGAGACATGGATCGTGCTAGAGTTCCACCCTGTTACGGACATATACATAAGTATTGCTAAATGTTAATAATGTAAATATTTAACAATATTTATCAGCACTTATACCTCATGTGTCCCTTATTTCATAACATATGTTTTTTTAAATTTGAATAATGAAGATACAGGAATTATTGGTTATAATATAGGCTTTTTGTTTAGAAAATGTCCATGTGCACACCCAATTTAGCCAAAATGCTCAAGATAAGTAGATATGTGCACAATAAAACACATGTATTCTCATTGTCTCTTTCAGGACTGCAAATTAACATAAGAACATTCTGAAAAAATACCATTGTTTTTAGATCATTTTAAAAGAAACTGTGTGTAACAGGGTGGAAACAAGCGCAACAGGGTGGAAAGTACCGTAACAGGGTGGAATTACCAACAATGATTAGCTTTAACCTGCTATTTATTGAACGTTTTTATTATATCCACATACAATACCGTCAAGAAAATAGTGCATTAGTCTAACCCCAGCCAAAGTAGACCTGACCAGCTAGCACTCCAGACCTGACTAGCTAGCTCTTCAGATTTAAACAGTACATAAATAGGGACATCAAACATATTTTAAAAAAATTCAAATTTGTTTTTACTTTCTCAACAATTTAGCGTAACAGGGTGGAAATTTAAGAGTAGGACATGTGGATTTACACTATAAAACATGCAAAAACGGCAAGAGATGTTGATTCTTATTTCTGGCTTCTCCCTCAAATTTCCCACCAAAAGGGTGCTTCCAGTTCCTGTGTGTTGCATCATGGGAATTGTAGTTTTACTTGGTTTGGCAGGTTAAAAACCACAATGTAACAGGGTGGAACGCAATTCAGGGGACACTCAGTAAATTCAACGGAACACCTAAATAACAGTGATATAGCCAAAAACATATATTTAGAATTTTAATTATTTAATCTTGATATATACAATAATAAAGATATTTTTGTAATTATTTATTATTTTAATGAAATATTCTTCATTGAAATATGAAAAGTTGCCTTGGGGACATGGTAAAAACGTGTGTTTGTGCCTAAAAAGAGTTATATAAATATAAATATACATTTTTTTTCAGGCAATATTCTGTGTTAATATTACATGGGAGACCTCTATCTGTAATAAAATGTATTTCATATTAAAATTTGGTTTATGTAAAGTAAGATATGAGGGGCTCTGTCCCAGGGACTGGAATGTTACCAATAGTGAGGAATGACCCAAATACAACACAGACATCAACACAGTTGCTTAGTTTTATGGACTTGCAATCACATCCAGGTCATAAATGATAACATAGTTTGTACTTTTTAATCCCAATTTTCATGAAGTGGATATTGTCAAGGCTCACTGTTGCAAGGCTATGTTATCCCAGGACAGGTCAGGCCCAGCAGTAAGGAGGACCACCCGTCCATAGCAGCCCAGTCTGGAGGGCCTCAATGCACATGGCAGCAATGAGGAAACTGCACCTCACTGGGAGGTTGACATAAAAAAGTTCAAATTAAAATAGGAAAGGTTATTAGGACATAACATAGCAGTTCCTTTACTTGCCTTCATATGAACATTAAAGGTTCCTCATCACATTCAAATGTTCAATAGTAGCTAAGGTGTTTGTATTCATGTATTTATTAGTTTATTTGTGAGGGACATTGCAAGAAACACTAACAGGTTAAAATAATATGAATCAGATGTGTTGCATACAGTTAGGGCTGCCACTAACTTATATATTTTTAAAAAAAAATAATTGATTAATCATTGATTATTTTATTTGATTAATCAGATTTTGAAAAAAGGCACAGGATGTATTTTTCTATGACATTTTTATTATCATAGTAGGTGATAAAACATTTTAAATACATGTAATTAAAATGCTGCCCATCTCTGCCAACAGTGCACAGGCCTATGTGATATAACAGTATAAAATAATACAAGTAAATATATGCTGCACATGATTTGAATTGGCCTACTGCCATCGGCTGGTAAAAAGGACAAACATCAGCTTGACACTTCACTGACGCAACGATGCGTTATGGAGAAACCCCGTGTTAACAGTAACAACGCGGCACACATAATAATTTATTATATCCTCGATTACTTTATTGCACTTTATTGCAAACAATTCGGCGAATGAATATTAAAACACAGCCTTTGAGGGAATCCCTATACGTCCTTCATGGGAACAATATGCATGGCGATTTCCCTCATTAGTCTCTGAACAGCAATGTTATGGTTGAACAACAAGTTTTACTGTAGCCATAACATTTGCTATCATAACATTTTATTTCTATTTTTATGAATAAAAAGATCCTCACATCAATGGCAGGCAGCTTTTCAAAATGCGCAAAACATCAGGTGTAAGTGGAAATAAAAGATACACGGGAAGGTTTTCTAGGATATTTATAAGTTTTATTGGCAATCTTATCTTCCTGTCTTTTATTTTGAAGTTACTTCCGCCTCTGATGTCACCGCAGTTCTACATTTTGACCAAAACAATAAATGAAAAAATGAATCTGCAAAAAAACAAAATCGGGCTGTTATTTGAATTTGGTTTTGTCGTTCTTCGTTTTTTGATTCTGACAAGAAAAACGGAAAAACGGCTCCATTTTCTCGTTTTTTCGTTTTAAACCAAAAAGGAAAAAATGAGAAAACGATGGTATTTCCGTTTTTTCCTTTTTGGTTTAAAACGAAAAAACGAACTGCCTGAAGGTACCCTGATCCAGAAGGACCAGACATGCTGCAGCAGTGCATACAATATTTTAATGAGGGCCGCTCATATGCTGTAATCGTGGACATGATGTCATATTTAAACTGTGTACACATCAGTTTGAGGTCTCTGCAAAGCACGCTGAATGAAGCCAGGTTCTCCTCCTCTACAAACGCCATAATTAGGGCCATCCGATTGGAACTTCATGGACCTGGACAACTGTTTGGCTACCGCATGATGTGGCAGGTACTCAGACAAAAGTACAATCTATATGTTAAATCGAGTGAAGAGGGATCATGTAATGAATTTCCTCCAGGAGCTTAATCCTCGGGGGTGTGAGAGGAGAGCACGCAGAATGCTTATAAAAAGAACCTACCATTCCATGGGACCAAATGTGGCACGCTGATGGTTATGATAAACTCATGCCATTCAGGTTGGCCATTTCAGGATGCACTGATGGATTTTCACGTAAAATACTGTGGCTTGCATGTGGACCAACAAATAATGACCCAGCAGTGATCGCTCACTATTTCCTGTTATGTGTGTGAAACCTCGGTGTCATCCCCATGAGACTGAGGACTGACTGCTGCATGGAGAACGGGACCATGGCTGCAATTCAGTGTACCCTACGCCGCCACCACAATGACTACTACTCTGGAGCGTCCAGCCACATGTATGGCTCGTCCACAAGCAACCAGCTGATTGAGTCCTGGTGGCCCATATTCGGAAAGGGAAGGTAAGAGACTTTCATAAAGTAATTTAATTACACTGCAAAAACACAAAATCTTACCAAGCATATTTGTCTGATTTCTTTCTAAACAGAAAATCTGTCCATGGGACAAGTGAAAAAAATCACTTAAAACAATTAAACATTAAACAATTAAAATTTTGTTTGAAACAAGTGTAAATTGTCTAAAAACAAGTTACTTCTTGACTTTGTGATTGCGTCTTAATGAGATATTTTTGACTAGAAATAAGACACTTAGACTTGGAATAAGACAAATATGCTTGGTAAGATTTTGAGTTTTTTCAGTGTATGAGTAACCTTTGATTTTATTCTATAGGTGTCAGTTCTGGATGGAGCTATTTGCAGACCTGAGAGACATCGGATACTTCAATGGGAGTCACAAGCATCAGCGTCTGTTGAGATATTGCTTTGGCGATGTTATTCAGAAGGACTTCGCCCTTCCAGAACAGCATTATGTCCAGGAGGAGTGCCCAGTGAACTCTACTACTTACCACACAGGTAGTACATTGGTTGTAGTTTATTTGTATTTGTTTTACTTTCATCTTAAATACATGCAATTATGTTTTCTATTTAACATAGGTTTGGCTCCAGAGACTGTGGATTTAAAATTGAACAGGCTGAATTGGATGCCTTTCCTGAGACTTGCCTTTCAATAGCTCCACATGGGGACCCAAACATGCAGGAGTACTTGGACTTTGCCATGGAGCACAATCAGTTACAGAAGCCAGAGTACTGGCAGTCTGCATAGCAACTGTATCTGAAACTAAAAGAAATTATTCAGCTATGAACTGAAATTGATAAAAAAAAAAAAAGGGAGGTTTATTGGCAATGGTGGAACATTGCTGTTTGTCTGAACACAAAGTGTCTGAATCTGTCACCCACAGCTTCATTATTTTAAAGTGGGAAATAAATGAATAAAAATAATAGCAAAATGAGTCTTCCACTTTTTTAATAGAAAATAATCTCTTGAAATACTTGTTTATTTGATCTAAAACAGTGATTCACAAGCAGACCATAGTTTGAGAATAATGGATCTAAAACAAGATCATCAAAATGCTGAGAAAAACATGCTCACATACCGTAGCGTTATAAAAAACCCTTTAACACTAGCAACTGCACCTTTAGGTCCATCTTTACCAACAACAAAGAACAAACGTTTTTAGAGTCTGAGCATCGTCATCCAGTCATGGCTTAGAAACAGCCAAATCCTGGACTATTTTGAATCCCGAAGTCCATTTGTGACTTAAACACACTGTATGAATCTAGGAGTGGTAATTGCAATGTGTTTGAACACGAATTTGCCATTGGGAAGGGAGAGTTATCCAGGAACTCTATTTGTGGCAGTGGTTCCAAGCCAGATGGGGGAAGTGAAGTCAGCCCAGTTGCAAACATCAGAACATCTTCCACAGACACAGCAGCCTGGCCTTCTGCAAAGAAAAAAATGTTCAGATACACCATGGTAATGTGGTTTCCCAACTAGTTACAAAAAAAGCTTACAAACCTTCACAATGAAGGAGATAGTCTGCCCAGTAGGCCAAGGTTTGACTTTTTTTTAGTCTACTATTACTTCCTAAAGGACTGAGGTCAGGTTTGAAGAGTCTCTTAAGTTCAAAGCCAGTGAGTTTCTTTTCTGAGTGGCAAAGTAGGGTGTTCCTGTAGTGTGCTCGAAAACTGAAGGGCTGAAAGACCATCTTTGAACCTACAAAGTGAACACAAACACTGTTTCACTGCTGAGTAGTGCCAATTGGATTAAAATTATCTAAAGAAAACTATTAAAGATTCTCTTCCCTACAATTACAATCCACCTAAACAAATGTACATTTGGGGAAAGTGGTTGTGTGTTGAACATTAATGATTTACAGAGGCCTATTTCTTGCTTTGCACATGGCAAGGTAAGTGTTACAAACTGCAAGAATTACACACAGAAACACAATGACAGAGGAATGAAAGAAGGCAGGGTGGCATGAGTACTTATAGATTGCCACAAGGCAGGGAGTGAAGAGACAAACATCACATATCAAGTGTAATACACTAAGGCACACATTTTGTCACAGTGACTAACTGATAACAGATGTACATGTCATGAGATATTTCAAATGAAAATTTATTACATAAATACATTAAAAAGAAGAAAACCACATCATTAAAAATATGATCTTACCTGTCAATTACAGATGAGTTGCGGTCAATGATATACCATCCGAGGTAGTCTGCCACAATTTCGTTACTTCCACAGCAGCCACATGTCTCAGGCAACCTGCTGTCTGTAATAGGGTGACCATATTTTGATTTCAAAAAAAGGGGACACTCGGCCCGGCCATGAGATAACCTACTTAAATGATACTGGCAGTTTACTCAAAGATGCCTTTAAAGTTTATATGTATGGATAGAAAATTCTGTTATTACAAAATAATATCTCTCAAAGAAATACATTCACATAGGCCCCCTATAGACAGGGGACACCTGTGGCTACCCGATCTAAGCCCGACGAGTCCCGATGGTAGGCCTTCCTGACGGGTCGGGCCAGGTTCGGTCAAAAACGTATAAATTATATTCGGGCTCGGGTCGGATTCGGTCAGCTTTCAGTGAAAATGTAGTGTAAAGATAATAAAATAAAATCCTATTGTCTGTCCTGTTTATTGCTTGGTGACTGTTATTTACGTGACAACACCTGAACATAACACACACACATTGGCTGTTTGTTTCTACCTCTCCCCTCGCTGGAACCCTCGGACCTTCCGCTGCCAGCCTCCACCTTGATTAAAATAAAAGAGAGAGACAAGTTTTCCTATTTTGTCTTACTTTATTATATTTCTCCTTGTCCCCTCGCTGGAAGCCTCGGACCTCCCGCCACCCACTCCGTCTCACACACGGAGGTCTCCCTCTCCACGGAGCACCCATAGCACACGCCCGGCCTGTTAAATAGCCTGTAACTATAACAACTGTATGACACAAACTCAGGGGCGATTCTAGGATCACAGGTTTAGGGGTGCTGAGCACCCAGAGAGCTGCCCGGCCAGGCAAGATAAATTTCACTGTTTTGTACATTTTAACGCAATTTGATTCCCACATTTGTGAAAGAAAATCACAACACTTTTTGAGAAAGTCTGTGACTAAAGGTTATTTAAATGCTGAGCCACAGCAAAAGAGGAATGGATTGGAATCATAAAAGAAACATATCATAATCCTAATTTCTGGGGGATCAGCTCCTGATACAGCAGCTCCTCAACATACACATAAACAGTATGTATGTTTCTGGAGTAAACCTGCCCCCTATAGTGAGTATCGAATACTAATAAATAAAGTCCTCTCTCTGCTCCCCTCTCTCTATCTTTGTACTGTCAACCAAAAGGCAAATAACCAAACAATGCATTTTATATCTAATAAGAGATATAAACTGATACATTGATCCAACTTACAACATCACTCTAGAGAGATAGACCATTTGATCTTATACTCTTACCTGAACCTGGCTCTTTTTTTTTTTCCCTCAAAAAAACAATCTTATATCCATGATGAGGCTGTCTGTCTGTCTGTACACACACGCACATACACACACAATAGGAGTTATAATGTTAATGGGCATTAGTTAGCTAGTCAGTAGCACCTTGGCTTTAATATTGCAAACACATGTACATGACACAACGGCTAGCTTCTCTTATTCCAATTCAAACAGAGGACAGTGGTACTGACCACCTGTAAGGTTTCCTAGTTAGACAAAACGTCAGCCAACTCCTACCTAACAACATAAACAATGGCCTACCGTTAAATGCAGCAAAAATGTGTTGGTACTGAGTTGTAGAAGTTAGGAAATGTGCCACGTCACCCACTCTGGAGGGCAGTGCATTGTTCTGTTCTGAGCCTGAGTCGGGGAAATGTGGGAGGGATGGGGTGGGTCAAACCATTTTTGAGGGGGGTGGTGGGTGCTGCTGTATTTTTGTTGTTAAAATATTACGTTTCAACCAAGTACTGTATGGTTTTGACACTTTTCTAGCTTGTTAAAAAAGGATATACAGTAATAATAATGAAAAAAAAAATCTCTCAAATTTTAGGGGTGCTGGGATTCAATTTAGGGCACCCCCAAAAGCACCCCCAAAAATGGACTAGAAACGCCTATGCTCAGTGCTTTAGTAATTAAATAATGTCGGGCTCGGTTCGGTTTTGGACATAACAAAACAGAATGACTGTTGGGTTCGGACAGAAATATGCAGGGGCACGCACACACACACACACACACACACACGCAAACAAGGAAAACTGGACATTATCATCAATTTATAAACACCCCCTGGACGCCCCGGACAGGACGTGAAAAGTGGACATGTCCGGGCAAAAGAGGACATTTGGTCAGCCAAGTCTGTAACATTGTGCTGTGTCTCATGATACATTCACACAGAGCAACGAAGCAGCATTCTCAGTCTGAAAGACAAAAAAAGTTGTGTATACGATACAGGAAATAAACTGTCTTAAAACACTGCAGGAACTATGTAAAACTCTGTCCTACCACACTGTAGCCTTATGCTATTCTCACCTCTCGCAAAGCTTTCCCTGTTTCTTCATCAGTTATTGAATTAACTGTTGATTTGAATGAAGGCTGGCCTGCAAGATAATGTACAAGATCTTCTGACAGGAAATGGGGTCCTGGACCCCCATGTACAACTGACACTGTGATCATTTTTCCTGCCAGGTAGTATTCATCCTCCCTAACAGCTGTGAATGAATTCATATTGCAAAATTAAAATATAATATATACTTAAAGATATTGAGAAAAAAACAACATTTGTCATGTGATATATGTCATGTTGGTTTATGATCATTAAACATATATATTATATATATATATATACATTAGTATAGTACACTTCTAACCCTATGCATACCATTTGCATTGTAGACCAAGAACAGATGTCCTTCTGGTCCATCAAAAATGGGCCGGTCTTTCAGGTGTTTCATTAGCATAGTTAAAAATTCTCGTCTTGCACCACCTGTGTCAATTTCCTCCTCATAAACACCAGCATCATCAGTAAATTTGACCAGCATGTCACATGTTTCAGAATATGTTGTAGGCTTAAAACCTGACTGCTCCATCCCAAACATTAGCCCTTGAGATGTTGAACCTGCTGACTGTTTTGTGATCAATAGGAAGTGACAGGTTTACCATGTCAACTAGTGTAATGTTCTCCTCCCTGTAATAACAAAAAGTAATCTAATTAGTGGATATTCCTGACAGTGCACAATTTGGTACTTTTACAAAAATGATTTAAATACCATAAATATTGCACAGTGAAAAACTGGAATGCCACAGTAAAAAACTCATTTTACACTGCTGTGTGTTAGAAATTCTCCACATGGACTGCAACCAGCTCCTCGTCCTCTTCTTCAATACCTGGTGCATACAGGTCTGTGTATTTAATGTTGGGAAATTACAATTTCCATGTTAAAACATCTTACAAACAAAAATTTCTTCCCCATGAATTAAATTAAAATTATGTGAGTCACTATCTTTTTTCTTGTTTTTTTTAACATACCTGTAGCAAGAAGTCTTGTCTGGATTTGTTTCTGGTGGATCCATATCCTCAGTATCAGATATTACTATCTGAAAAACAAATTAAAATGTCTGAAACAACAACAATGAAAGTAAGAAACATCAGGCTGCCACAGTCTGCCTTATTACCTGTCTAGGCTGAATTGTTGCTGAATGTCCTGGTGCATCTCTGAAACATGATAAAAGTATTATATTAATTATTACCATCTTTCAGGCCTAAAATAGTCATCTAAGAATGTAAACATTATGAATACAGCTAAGATTCCTATTGGTTGATTACCAGTAGAAAAAGACTTGTTTCTCTCATTAAATCGGTTTGACTCCCTGACAAAGACTACATGCTGAAATGTGTCAGAGTTCATTTATTTGGTCTGTATAACCATGCCTCCTCGATAAAGGTATGAAGTACTTCTTGCATAAAAATTGCTACGTACCTTTCATCTTTAGGTTTGAGTTTGGGAGTACTTTGGTTTTGTGGTTCAAAAACCTGAGAGGAAACGTATAAATTTATTAACAATTTGTAACAGCTTCCATAATGATTCCCTTACAACATACAGTATAAATTAATAGTGAAAGGTTGCCAGTGTTACTGATAGTAATAAGAACTGCAAAATAATCTAAACAAGCCTTGTTTCTTTGTCCTGGTCCAGAGGTGCTCAATCCTGCTCTTGGAGAGCTACTGCCCTGCATGTTTTAGGCTTCAAGTTAATGATTAGAATCAGGTGTGAGTGGGGAGATACCTAAAAAATGCAGGGCAGTAGCTCTCCAGGAGCAGGATTGGGCACCTCTGGACCAGGACATAGGTTTATGCTTAAAATCAAATGTATATCTAATAGGTAGATTAATAATACATAGATAAAAAAGTATTTAAAAAAAAAAAAAAAAAAAAAAGATGTACCTACAGCCTCTACAGTTCCGTTTCAAAATAGAAAGTTAGCAGCCGCTAACCAATAGCACTATTCACTTTCATTCACATACTTCAGATAGCTAACTTTAGCGTTATGCTGCACTTACTTGGTTTAGCATTATCCAGCTGTTTAATGTCAGATGTCCTTGGTGCGTTTGGC
Organism: Epinephelus cyanopodus; assembly: GCA_026686955.1. Classification (NCBI taxonomy): domain Eukaryota; kingdom Metazoa; phylum Chordata; class Actinopteri; order Perciformes; family Serranidae; genus Epinephelus; species Epinephelus cyanopodus. Next base: position 1,624,287 of record CM048915.1, read on the forward strand.
CCTTCCGTCTGCTCTGTACCATTTAAAAACTCTAAACACCGACCACACGATAAACAAAACCGTGTCAAACAGCTCATGTCATTGCCACAAAATGGGCAAAACTTCACTCGGATGTCGCTCACTTTATCACTTCCGTGTTTTGGTCTTTGGTACATTCCCTTTCCGGTTGGTGTTTTAATGCAAATTTGTTTCGGGATTTGTACTTTTTTTCCTTCACTTGTAAATTTGTCTCGGCGCTTGTAAAAGTGTTTTGCGTCTTGTTAATTTGTTTTCTGAAATGTAATTTTGTTTTGTGTATGTAAAAATGTTTTCTGAAATGTAAATTTGTCTCAAGCTTTGTAAATGTGTGTTGCACTTCCCAGCCACTGTAGGCTCTGAGCACCAAGTTCATTGGATTCTTATAAAGATGTCACAAAATAAAACACATAAAAATAATCTCGGTGAGGAACATGCCTGCACATGCATTTGAACCCTTCTCAGGTGTGCTCAAGGTGCACTTCTCAAAGGCTTAATCACAAGTTTTCGCTAAAACTAACTGTTTCCCAAACAAACTGTTTGGGAAGGACTAAGCACACGACTGGATAAATGAGAACTGGATTGAACCTGTGGACCCTCATTCCTTAAATTCATTAAGAATGCTTACCTTTTTGGGGATTTTCTGTTCATTGTTGAGGCATGAGATAATTATTATTATTTATTATTATTATTATTATTATTATTATTATTATCATCATAATTAATTATTACTCACATATTAAGGATAACATGTGGTGCGTACTTGATATACAAAATAATCATTTTGCAGGTGAAATATTCCTTTTACTTTTTTGTCATCAGCTAATTAGCCACCATAAGCTATAGGTCATACCAGTCAAGGTTTGGCTGTAGCAGCAAAACTTCACTGTCTACTTAAGTAAAGAATTGTGTTTAAAGAATCTATATGTTTGTGAGAGAAAAACAGTTTTGTTTCTTTTTTCAAACACTTAAATTTGTCTCAAGTTAAAGCTGTAGTTGATAACTTAAAAAAAAAAAAAATCATATTTGCTAAAACTGTAACACAGCACTAACTGCGACTTATAATAAGTAAAAATATTATTTTGTCTACCCTGTTGGCTTGTAGCATTTCTAATGGCCTTACTACATATGAACAAAAAACCGAGGAGTCTCTAACACAGCTGTCAATCATGTCAAACACTGCTGGTGACCTGTGGTTAAACTATCAAACTAGGCAGCACTGATATAATGTGAATCAAGATTCTGTTACTGCATTGTCTATTTCTCTCCTCTAACATGAGAGAGGTGTTCCAGCAGGTGGGCGGTGCTTGGTATTTCGTTTAACTGTATCCAACATGGTGGCTGGGTCACAAACTCTCTCATTGTACAGCTTAACAGTCACTAAACTGTGTTTCTGAAACCATTTGAGGTGAGAGATACAGTAACAGAATCTGGATTCATATTTGATCAGCACTGCCTAGTTTGACAGTTGAGTGCAGTTTATGAGCAGTGACTGACATGACTGACGGCTGCATTAGAGACTCCTCAGCTCTGACTGGTTGTATTCAATGCATGTGGTCTGATTCTGATGAATTCCATTCAAAGCAGTAGAAAGAGGAGGGGCATGATTTTTTTTTTTCACAGATTATCTCTCTCATGTACTTATTTCAGAATATGGAGACAGTTTGAGTAAATATGATAGTTATTTTTGTAAAAGTTACCAACTGCTGCTTTAACCAAATAAGACCTGTAACTGAATACTAATAGTCAGGCTTCTCCTTACATGTGAAAATAGCCAGTGTGTGAGTGAATGATTACAATGAGCTAACATTATGCACAACATTCAGGGCTCTAGTTTTGCAGACCGGACACGGCGGAGGTGCAGCGCACCTGCGCTTCGCCAACTGGGTGTGGCCAGGTGGATTTTGTAAGTTTGGCACACCGTGCGCCCTGGCGCAGCTATTCCTCTATCCCACCTCAGTCCCTCCTACCGGCGCAAGTCGGAAAGAGGGAGGAGAGAAGGTGTGGAGTGGGTTTTACACACATCACACCAATCAAATCAGCCCCTGTCCTCGCCCTTAAATGCGCCGCGCGAAGGCGTAATAAGAGTTTACTCAATTCACCGTGGCAGAATAGAGCAGCAGCGTAAGACAGCCAAACTTCTCCCAGGAGGAAACTGATGTTTTGGTCTGGAAGGTCCAAGCTCGCAGTGTCCGAATATACGGAACTGCGAGCAGACCTCCAGGGGCTGATGATGCAAAGGTAGCCTGGGAGGAGGTCACCACAATTGTAAATCAATGTTGCGTTTCTCTCATGCACGCGCGTGCGCTCTCTCTTTCTTCCTCGCAGTCTCACTCTGTTTCTTTTCTTTTGGCTTTTCTAAGATGACAGATGCTGAATATATACTCCCCTGTCTGATGCTATGGCTGTTTGTGGTTCGCTGAGAGATATGTGAACCCATTAGTTTGCAGCTGTGTTAATCAAATCAGGCTGGGTTTCCATTATGCGTGCAAAACGTGCCAAACGGTGCCAATCCCCTTTGATCTGACATCAGATGTGACGGGACAGTCGATATAGAGATACATTTATGTGCTGATTGCAGATAGTTGCATTGAATAGTGGTGTTTGTGTATATTTATTGCATTGTTAATGTGCCTGACATTCTGGAAACCTGCCTGCAAGGTTTTGGTGACGTGTGCGCACTGTCCGCCAGTCAGCCAAACTTCAGCTTACACCAGCTGCGCTCCACCTGCGCTGACAGTAGACATGGTTTCAGTTGGCGAGCTTTTAGTGCACCTTCAGCAAAGCCTTTTGGCATGAAACTGTCACTGCGCCAAGCTGGATCTGTCAACACCTCCCCCTGCTGCGCCGCCACACCCATCTCAGTGCACCTCGGTCTGCCAAACTACCAAACTGAGCGTGCCTCGGGTTGTGCTGCTCGAAACTAGCTCTGTGCGGGGTTTGCCACCCTGCGCTGCGCCGGGAAACTAGAGCCCTCAGTCTTACCTTGATGGTCAGAGTGATGTCTGCGTAGGCACAAAAGCCCCCTCCCCTGTCACTAGAGCAGTGGTGGAAGCCTCCTCCTGGGAAACAGAAATTCCACTGGCTCAATGTCAGGGCCATTAGACAAGCTGAGCAGATCGCCATCATTTAAAATGGTTTGTTATTGAGGTCATTGCAGCTGCTGTTTCCCTGTGGTACAACAATGGCTGTATTGACACTAGAATGGGACTGTTCAATTGCTACTAGAATGCTTGAGGAGCAGCAATGTATAGGGATACAAATATATTTTTTTTCCCCAACAAAATTGGGATGACAACCTAAGGTTCCCTGCTTGGCACAAATCCTGGCAAGATGAATAAAGGATAACCCTCACAGCCAAAGACCTGCTATGCAGTCAGCCCCGCCATTGATCACAGTGGTAATACAAAAGTAACTAACCTGCCCCAAACAAAGATGCTATGACAAAGACAAATAGTCTGCCCACGCACACAAAGTGACAGGGCTATGTTGGAATTCACTGGCCACAGATGATTTGGCATTTGTTAAAATCTAAACTGGACATGTGAAGGCTTCTTCCCTTGCCATCTGAAAAGGTTAAGAACCCTTTTGTTCTTCAAACAAAGACAGCTATTTGACACTCATCTCCACAGGTTGCCTTACGGTCACACCCATCTGCACCTTCGGAACAAGGACACAACCACAGCTCTTTGCAGCCTTCCTCTACCAGGCTTCCTCTACCTTTACAGGCTAAGCAAGACTGTTAAACTTGAATGTTGTAAATGTGATTTAATGCTGTTTACAGAGTTATTGTTGTGATTGTTTGCAGTTAGGGTATTGGTTAGCTGGCTTTGCCAAAGCTAAGTGAGGTTAGTTTGCTAATGCTTTTCTCAGACAGAGTCTTGCATGCAACTAAACATCCTCTGCACTAATCCAGACCCTTTGCAACACATATCACATACAGTGATATGTGTTGCAAAGGGTCTGGTAGACTCATACGCATTTACGAATTTGCTTTCAACAGAGCTACACCCAAAGAGGCAGCTCAAAGTTCCCGCATCTTTTCCTAACTCTGAAATCCTTCAGGCTTTACTATTAATGTGGTTATGATTATTCATTTAATTATTAATTAAAGGTTCAGTGAACTTTATGAGACTGATACCATTTACTGGCTATCATTTTTCCATTTCAGGAATGGTGCCCCACAACGTGATTTAATGTAAATTAAGTCACATCATTTAACATAATTAATAATTACAAATACTCTTAATAAATCTTCTGTAGGTGGACTATCCAAATGAAGTGTTTCCTCTTTTTCTGTTCTGGTATTCTACCTGTCCCCTCCCACAGATACTAATTATCCCTCTCTTTTCCATAATACCCTTCACTAAAGCATTTTATTTTTGGAAAAATGCCTCATATTATGCTGCTCATAGTTTTATAAGGGACCGAGCGACAACTGCAAGTTGTACACAGAGGACCCTATTGAAATTGCACTGTTTATAGGGCCGAAGCAATGACGAAGTCGTCCGTGAGGACCCTATTGTAATCGCGCTGTTTATTATTGTTACGGCCGCCGCTCCTTCCATCTTCATTATGTGTATGTGTGCTTGTGAGACTAACTTTTCCCCTCTGTCTGCCGAGCTGCCTGCACCTCCACTGGACTCAGGAGCTCCACCCCTCTGTCTTGATTGGAGCGGCCTCTGCTGTTTCCGACCGCCCAGCCCACAGCTCACCTCGGTCCCTGATTGGTGCAGCACAAGTGCAGTGGGCCAATCCCAGCCACTCAATCAAGGCCCATCATCTGTAAGGGTGCTGTTTTGTTGTTTGTTTTTGAAAGCCAAATTAGAAAATTAGAATTTGTTTTCCTTTTATTTTTGATTAGTTAGATCATAGGTCAAGCTCTGAGTCCTCTTTTTGTTATATTTGGTTTTTGAGTTAACAGCACCCACCGGCCCTCTTCCTTGGTTTGTTCTCTTTGTTAACCAGTTTTCCTTAATTTGAGTTACATTGAAACTGCTTTAACTTTCAGCATCTGGGTTTTTGTGTTGCTTCCCTTTACCCTACGAGCTGGGTTCTCACAATAATTATTAGGGTCCAAGCGACGACTTCGTGTCCGTGGGACCCCATTGTAATCACGCTGTTTATTGTTAGGGTCCAAGCAACGCCACAGTCGTCCCTACGACCCTATTGTAATCGTGCTGTTAATTATTATTAAGGCCCGAGCAATGACAAAGTCGTCCGTGAGGACCCTATTGTAATCAAGCTGTTTATTATTATTTATTATTAGGGCCCGAGCAACAATGAAGTCGTCCGTGAGGACCCAATTATAATCGGGCTGTTTATTATTATTAGGGCCCGAGCACCGAGTGGTGCGAGGACTCTATTGAAATGCAAGGATTTTAATTATTATCATTCTTCCTCCAAATGAATTGCCTTTTTGGGAGGCTTAAAGAGGCAACAGATAGGATTCTGTTTTTTTTTTTTTAGCTTGGCGCCACCTAGTGTCAGCGGTGTTGCTCGCACTGTCGCAAAGACCAAATTGACCATGGGAATCAGAGATAAGACAGTTAATCACTGTCCGAGGGCTGCCGTAGAATGGCAACGAGGTGTCAGCCAACCAACACTTGCTACTTGGTCCCTGGTTGCGGCAATTTGCGATGCTAGCCAGCTAGGAATGAACTAGCAGCCCGTACAGTACAGTCCTCTCTCAGCTAGCTAACATTTAGCCGTGTTACTTACTGATCCATTAGAAAGAAAGCTAGCTGGACATCGGTTCTGAAGCCTCTTCGGTCATGGAGCTCCCTCCATCTCTTGAACGCCTGACAGGTTTACTCTTGTTTTTCCTCTTCTTTTATCACTCTCCTTTTGTGCATCCTCACCTCCTCAGATTAGCTCGTTTTCTTTTGGGAGGCCATTTTTCACTTATCTCCAAACTTTGTCCGTCTGCCATTGTGCTCCTGATTCAACAATCTCATGACCCAGCCAGTTCCTCATAAGGACCAGCTCCAGTCCCTGATTGGCTGACCGACCAGTTTGGCAATACATGACGCATTTCCTGCCGTAAAGCAGATTTTTTCTGCGAAAATTCATCACCGGTGGCAGAAGATTATTGCAAAGTCACTAAGTAACCTATGTAAACGCTGATAGTCTGATTTTACTGTGTATACTACCCTGTGCAACCCACATTATTTTCATAATGATATATATAGGCAAAAATGCTGTCTGTTGCTTTTTTAACATATCCGAAAACTCATGAAACTTTGCACACATCTCAGAACTGGTGAAAAATCTGATATTTTAAGGGTCTCGTTCGAGGGTTCCAAAAAATGGCTCAGTAGCGCCCCCTACAAAAGTTTGAGGAAACAGCCCCTGAAGCTAGTTTAACCTACATATATGAAATTTGGCAGGCTTATGTAAACCTCTGAGACGCACAAAAAAGCCTCTTGGAGGCATGCTCTAAACTCAACAGGAAGTCAGCCATTTTGAATTTACCATGCAATCTTAATGCATTTTTGGCCATTTCCAGGGGTCCTAAATGAACAAACTAGTCCTAGAGATTTCATCCGATCGACTTCAAACCTTGGTCTGTCCCACCCTAAGACCTTGAAGATGAAAAGTTATCAAAAGCTTGAGTTTTCGTCAATGCGTGTGACCGTGGGATGGCGTCAAAGTTAGGGGTCTCACCACTAAACAGGAAGTAGTTTATAACTCCAGCATACATGGTCCAATCTTGCCCAGACTTCACAGAATTGATGACAGTCCCGCCCTGAACACAAACATGTCAATAATTTCAGATAAACATAGCGCCCCCTACTGGCAACGGGAAATATAATGTTTTAGACTTTAATGTACATCTCCTACAGACTTGACCAGATCCACTTCAAACTTGGTGAAAAAAGTCATAAGACGTTGATGACGCTTTATTATGGAAACTGTGAGTTTTCGTCGAAGGGCGTGGCCACGACCTTGTGGCAAACTTTGATGTTTTGCGATGATGATAAACATTGCTGTAACTTGACTCCACATGGGAATATCTTGCCAAAACTTCACACATATGATGACAGTCCAGCCCTGAACACATCTACAGAAGAATTTTGGATCACTGCCATAGTGCCACCTACTGGCAACAGAAAGTTGTTTAATACATTCTTTGATGTCCCTCTTCTAGCAGGTTAATCAGACCCACCTCAAACCTAATGGTCTAAGTCCTTAGACCTTGATGATACTTAAAAATGAAGCTTTTGAGTTTTCATCAAATGCTGTCACCGTGGCGCCGCCTTGTTGGGATGCTTGAAAACTCACCAAACGTGGCATGCACATCACAGGTCGCAAGTTCTGTTGTCTGATGTGATTTTTGTGCTTTGATGCACCAAGATGGCTCAACAGTGCCCCTGCAATATTTCAATTAAGCAGCCCCCAAAGCTGGTTTGACCTGCATGTATGAAACTTGGTAGGCACCTGTAACACTCTATTATGTACAAAAAAGCCTCTTGGAGCCATGCTCCAAACCCAACAGGAAGTCAGCCATTTTGAATTTCGCAGTCATTTTTGTCATTGCACACGTGTTGTAATTTAATGAACTTGTCCTTCAGATTTAATCAGAATTGCTCCAAACTTGGTTTATGTGAGCCTGACTACATTGTGACCAAAAGTTATTACAGGATCAGCCAAATGTTGAATGGCGTGCCTGCTGTGGAGTGTTGAATTTTGAGGTCTCGCCATGAAACAGGAAATTGCTGTAACTTTGGAGGAAATGGTCCGATGTCCACCAAACCTCACATGATTCATATTAGTCCCACCCTGAACACATTTATATAACAATATACAGTGATAGTCATAGTGCCACGTAGTGGCGAAAGCAAGTACTTCTTATCAGACACTTATTTTTGGATTAACCTGAAATTTCAATGTTGTGGTCTATATTTCATGTACACAAACATGACATATCATTAGCATATACGTGTGCTGCCGAGGGTTTAATTTTGATGTCTCGCCATGAAACAGGAAATTGCTTTGGAGTAAATGGTCCGATGTCCACCAAACTTCATATTATTTATATTCGTCCCACCCTGAGCACATTTATATGACAATATACCGTGATAGTCATCGAGCCACCTAGTGGCGAAAGGAAATACTTCTTATCAGACAATGATCTTTGGATTAACCTGAAATTTCAATACTGTGGTCTATATTTCACGTACACAAACATGACATATCATTAGTGTCTATGCCCGCTGCAGAGGGTTTAATTTTGATGTCTCGCCATGAAACAGGAAATTGCTCTAACATTGGTGTAAATGGTCTGATCTCCATCAAACTTCACATGAATCATATTAGTCCTGCCCTGAAAACATTTATATGACCATATTTTCTGATACTCATAGTGCCACCTAGTGGTGACAGGAAGTAGGTCTCATCAAACACTTATCTTTTGATTTATCTTAAAGTTTAATGGTGTAGTGTATATTTGATGTATAAAAAACATGTTGTATAATTAATGTGCTCTCCAGCTCCCTCTAGTGGAAAGAGGAAATGATATAAAATGTGAAATATGTGTATTAAGGATCTGCCAAGTCACTTCTGTATGCGATGTCTAACTTTGACAGAAATGAACTGACGTGTCAGAAGGAGTCATGCCAGCCCCCTCGAATTGCGTGAAGGTGCGAGGGCCCGTTCATCACTGCTTGCAGCTTTAATTATTATTATTATTATTATTACTATTATTATTACGAACCTTTAATCCCCAATTTGGTCCCTTTCCCAAATTCAAAAACTCACCAAATTTGGCACACGCTTTTGGTCTGGCAAAAAAATTGATATTTTGGCAGTGTTCTATGTGGACGGGGCCAAATGGTGACATAGCGCCCCCTAGAAAATTTCGTGCCTCGAGCCCCGCCTGTAAGTTTCACCTACACGCATGAAAATGGGTGGGCTCATAGAACATGCCAAGAATTTTTGACATGTTTGAGTGAACTCCTCCTAGGGATTTCATCCAATCGACTTCACATTTGGTTCAGATCACCCTGAGAACATGCTGATCAAAAGTTAGTAAAAGCTTATCTCTATGTCAAGGGGCGTGGCTGCTAGGGCATGACAAATTTTGGTGACTTTTCTTTTCTCACCATCGAATTTTGAACGAATCTCACGCCCACATACTTGATCTCAGCAGCTTCAACCTTGCTGGACGTGATGATGGCTCCGCCCTGACTGGCCATATATATTGATATCCCACCTTACTCATAGCGCCCCCAGTTGGTAACAGGAAGTGACCAGTTTTTACTTTAACATGTACTGATGACACAAACTTCACCGCATCAACTTCATTCCACTTCTAATGCATGCAGAACAAGTTGGTGAAGCTACCTTATGAACGCTGTGAAGCTGCGTCTAATGGTGTCCCTGTGGCGGTGTAGCAACTATCGATCTCTTGCCGCTAAATACGTTTGGCTTTTTGATGGCTTCAACGATCTCATCTCCTCATGAAAATTGATACACAGGTCAAGAATGGCGAGCTCTTGCATCTGATAGGGGCGCCGCCCATGGGGAGGACAAAATGCGTCTATAGCGCCCCCTTGAAGTTTTCAAAAACCCCTCCCCATAGAGGTTTTTTTTGGAGTAGGAAGATGAAATATATGTGTATGTTGCCCAGACACACAAAAAAGTCTCTAGCACCAATGGTCTACTCCAAACAGGAAGTTGGCCATTTTGATTTAAACTTTTCATTTTGGTGGCGATTTTGTGATTTCGACACCTTGTATCCTGACAAACTCCTCCTACAGATTTTGTCCAATCAACTTCAGATTTGGTACAGATCAACCTGAGACCATGCTGATCAAAAGTTATTAAAACTTTTCTCTATGTCAAGGGGTGTGGCCGCTATGGCGCCGCCATATTTGATGCATCACCATGCATATTCGAGCAACTCTCTGCATCCTAACTGCCTCAAAGTTTCTGTACATGACAAGAGCCCCACCTGCACGCCTCCTATTCTCATACTCACTCTAACTAATAGTGCTCCTTTGTGGAAACAGGAAATGCCATATTTTTATATCGATAAACATCAACCCCATATTCAGCTACATTTTGTGGCCACATATTTATCAAGTTGATGAATCTCCACAGTGGCACACGTATGCTGTCATGTAACAGGCTGCCCATGGCAACTTGGGATCCTTTGTCATGGAATATCAAATCCTTACAACTCCATCATGCATTGCTCTTATTGGCCACAATTTGACATGTGTGATCATGGTCTGCCCCTGAACACATCTGCATGGCAATATATTGGTCTTACTCATATAATCGCTTCAGTTATCTCCTTTAACTTTAGCTTACACTGTAGTTATGTTATGTAGTGTGTGAATTAGAGTGAAGGTTATTTAAGTGTGGGAGTGGCCTAGTTGAATTCATTTTGTTTGAGGCCATGCAGCAGGTGGGGAGGTAGACTGTACTGCCTAACCCGGCGGGGGAGGGAGATAGCCTAACAAGGCTTCCTTCCCTGGGTCTACCTCCTGTGTGGTAGTATAGGTAAGGTAAAGGAGATTGTGTGGTCAGTGTGTGGAGCAGTGAGACCTGGCATTAGGGGAGTGTCTCTGGGACGCCAGAGTTCACTGTCTAGCCTCCTGGAGGTGTCGTGGGACCAACTAGACGAAACACTGGTGAAAGGAGGTTCCCACCCGATGACCCCAAAGACATGTTAGTTATCACTGCTCATTGGTCTGTATAGTTAAGCCTTGCCATAATAGTGTATCATAGGGTTTAGGAGATTATTCACTGAGTGTTGATCCTTTTCTAGAGCACAAACTTCTTGTGTTTATTTGAATTCAGAGCTAGCCCAGCTAGTGACTGCTGTGAACAGGGCAGCTGACAACAAGGGAAAGACCATGTGACCGCTTGGAAAGACAGCTGACAGGAGGGAAAAGACCCCATAGGTGCTGGCATGGGTTAGCAACCCATGGTAGCAGTGGTGAGGCCTAGCAGCCCTACTACAACCAAAATTAGCTACAGCCAACATAAGGAAAATACCCCAAGAGTCAGCGAGAGCAGGGGTGGAAGATGACTCACAGGTGGATTACATGGTAACAGACATTGGAACGGACACGACTATGACTTGGATCTGTAACTCAGTGAAGGATAGGGGCACGGACTTATCCTCCAGGGCTAGAATTAGCAGCACTCAGGGCAAGGCGAGCGCATCTGTAGAGGATAAAAGTAGCACAGTTGAGAACAAGATGCTTCAGGTTTGTCCTTGTGGCTGGCAGAAAGTAACATCAGCGAAAGGCCTCAGAACTCATCAGGGAAAGAAGAAGTGTGTGGCAAAGAAGGGGCAGAGTAGCCGCATTGATCAGTACTTCCTAAGAAGTCAGTCGAGTCAGTCGGATGAAATCCAGCGGCAGGTAGAAAACCACAGTTCGCAGGATATCAGTAACGCTGTCACTGAGGAGGAGGAGGAGGAGGGGGTATTAAGAGAGGATGCAGGTGACACTGAGGCCAGTACGCCAGTCAGAGAGAGAACCATGGAGCAAAAGGTTAGAATTAGATGGCCTAGAGCAAATGACAGGAAAGAATGGGAGATAGTTAATAGAGATTTATCAGTAATCTTGAGTAGGCTTAGAGGAAATGCAATAGAAAGGTTAGAAAAGATGGGAGATATAATGTATTCATATGGTGTAGAGAGGTTTGGGGTGCATGAGAGAAAGAGGAGTGGGAGGGTACAGGCAGGTAAATCTAGGCGGCAAAGAGAAATAGAGAAGTTAGTCAAGGAAAGGAGACAGTTAAGAAAGCAGTGGAAAAAGGCTACAGAAGAAGAAAGGGAGGGAATTAAGGTGTTGCAAGAGGAGCTGAGAAGCAGGCTAGCGGTTCTTAGAAGGGCAGAGCATCTTAGGAAAAAGAGGAGGAAGAAGGAATATGCTAGGACAGGTTTTTTCAAGGACCCTTTTAAATTTGTTAAAGGATTGTTCAGTCAGGAAAAGGGAGGGCAGCTTAAAGCAGAAAGGTTAGAGGTTGAAGATTATTTGAGAAACACATATTCAGATTTAGAGAAGAACAGGATAGTCGGTTTCCCACCCGATATCCCTCCATTAGGAGCAATAGAGCATGAGATGGACGTTAGGCCACCTAGGTGGAAGGAAGTTCAGGAGGTGGTCAGGCGTGCAAAGGCTTCCTCGGCCCCAGGGCCTAATGGAGTCCCCTACCGGGTTTACAAAAGTGCGCCTGATACACTTAAATTTTTGTGGAAACAGCTAAGAATAGTTTGGGAAAAACAAGTTATACCAAGAGCATGGCGTAGAGCAGGAGGTGTCCTCATTCCTAAGGAGAAGGAGTCTGTGGACATTAGCCAGTTCCGGATGATTTCCCTCTTGAATGTGGAAGGGAAGATTTTCTTCAGTGTAGTTGCGCAGAGATTAACTAGCTACTTAGAAAGGAATAGATTAATTGATACCATGGTGCAGAAGGCAGGAATACCAAGTTTTTCAGGGTGTTTAGAGCACACTAGCATGATCTGGCACCAGATTCAGGCAGCGAAGATTAACAAAAGGGACCTACATGTAGTATTCTTAGATCTGGCAAATGCGTTTGGTTCAGTACCCCACAGCCTAATTTGGAGTGCGTTTGATTACTTCAGAGTGCCACAGGTAGTTGTTAACTTAGTGAAAGCATACTTTCAGGATATTAGGTTGTGTCTAAGTACGGCAGATTTCACAACAGGTTGGCAGAGGCTAGAAATAGGCATCATGGCAGGGTGTACAATTTCTCCATTAGCATTTACTATGGCGATGGAAGTAATCATCAGGGCTTCTAAGTGGGTGGTAGGTGGGGAGAGACGGCAGAACGGGTTGCATCTTCCACCAGTTAGGGCTTACATGGATGACATGACACTGGTGACCACAACAATGCCATGTACAAAGAGGCTACTAGAGAAGGTAAATAAGAACCTGAAGTGGGCCAGCATGAAGATCAAGCCTAGTAAATCTAGAAGCATCTCGATATGTAGAGGGAAGTTAAGTGATAGGAGTTTGTCATAGATGATGAGGACATCCCAACAATTAGGGAAAAGTCAGTGAAGAGTTTAGGTAGGTGGTACAATGTAGAGTTGAATGATAAGGAACAGGTGGTGACATTTAGAAAAGAGGTGGCTGAAGGATTGGCTAGAATAGATAAATCAGAGCTTCCAGGAAAATTGAAGTTGTGGTGTTTACAATTTGGACTATATCCTAGGTTAATGTGGCCATTGTCAGTTTATGAAATCCCAATATCTGTTGTGGAGAGAGTTGAAAGGTCGGTTAGCTCCTATATTAGGAAGTGGTTGGGCGCTCCTAGGTGCCTAAGTAGTGTTGCATTGTATGGAAAAGGGATACTTCAACTGCCAGTATCTAGTTTGACAGAGGAATGTAAATGTACTTAGGTCAGGACAGAGCTTTTGTTGTCTGGGAGTAAGGACGTAGTAGTTAGGAGTGTGGTTCCAAATCCAACCAAGGGGAAGAAGTGGAACCCAAGAACGGCAGTTCAGCAGGCAGAGGCAGCTCTTAAGCATGCAGAGATCGTAGGTAATGTTCAGTTTGGCCGGGGAGGTCTGGGGCTTGGCTCAGGCAAACCGGTTTGGAATACAGCAGGTCCCAAAGATAAAAGAAAGCTGGTTGTGGAACAGATACGTAGACAGGAGGAGATAGTAAGGGGTGCAAAGGTAGTGGCCCAGGCTAAACAGGGACAGTGGTTGAATTGGGAAAGTGTAGAGAAGAGGAAGCTCAGTTGGAGGGACCTGTGGAGTATGGAGGAGAATAGTATTAAATTCCTGGTAGGGGCTACATATGATGTGCTACCAACTCCCCAGAACCTAAAACTGTGGGTAAATGAGGACCCATCATGCCCATTGTGTTCAGGTACGGCAACCTTAAAGCATATTTTGTCAGGCTGTAAGGTTAGTTTGTCACAAGGCCGATATACATGGCGACATAACCAGGTGTTGAAATGTTTAGCTGCAGGAATCGAAGGGAAACGAAGAGAGGTCAATTCAGAAGGTTATAAAGATAGGAGTTTAGCAATTCAGTTTGTCCATGAGGGAGAGAAATACAGAAGGGATAAGTTAGTAAGGAGGCAGGGGTGTGGCCGCTTAGTAGGTGCTTGTGATTGGGAAATGCAGGTAGATTTAGGGGGAAAGCTTGTTGTTCCCCAGGAAATAGTTTGTACTAAGCAGAGGCCTGACATAGTGTTGTGGTCATTGAGTCAACGGATAGTTTATTTCATTGAACTGACAGTTCCCTTCGAAGACTCAGTGGAAGAAGCTTATGAAAGGAAAAAGCTTAGATATGCAGATTTAGGAGCAGAAGCTGAGCAGTGAGGATGGAAGACTAGGATTTGTCCAGTGGAAGTGGGGTGTAGGGGATTTATAGCAAGATCAGCTATCTCGCTCCTGGGGGAACTCGGAGTGCGGGGACAGAGTTTGAAGAAGACAGTGAAGGAAATGTCAGATGAAGCCATGAGAACCAGCAAGTTCATTTACTACAGAAGGAATAATGTTAATTGGGGGCCAGCAGGGGGAACTACTAAGCAGGGCACATAACTCCTTGAGATCTGGTGGAGAGATCCACTTCCTGTCAGGAGGAAATTCAGGAAGAGGAAGGCTATTTAAGTGTGGGAGTGGCCTATTTGAATCCCTTTTGCTTGAGGCCATGCTGCAAGGTGAGTGTGTTTGCTGATCCTGTGAGTTCATTTATCTCCTCTAGCTTTAATTTATAGTGTAGTTATGTTATGTAGTGTGTGAATTAGAGTGTGAATTAGGGCTGTGAAAGCCATGTGTAAGTAAGGAGGAAGAGGAAGGTTATTTAAGTGTGGGTGTGGCCTAGTCGAATCCATTTGGTGGCCATTTTGAGGCCATGCGGCAGGGTGAGTGTGTTTGCTGATCCTGTGAGTTCATTTATCTCCTTTAACTTTAGCTTACACTGTAGTTATGTTATGTAGTGTGTGAATTAGAGTGAAGGTTATTTAAGTGTGGGAGTGGCCTAGTTGAATTCATTTTGTTTGAGGCCATGCAGCAGGTGGGGAGGTAGACTGTTCTGCCTAACCCGGCGGGGGAGGGAGATAGCCTAACAAGGTTTCCTTCCCTAGGTCTACCTCCTGTGTGGTAGTATAGGTAAGGTAAAGGAGATTGTGTGGTCAGTGTGTGGAGCAGTGAGACCTGGCATTAGGGGAGTGTCTCTGGGACGCCAGAGTTCACTGTCTAGCCTCCTGGAGGTGTCGTGGGACCAACTAGACGAAACACTGGTGAAAGGAGGTTCCCACCCGATGACCCCAAAGACATGTTAGTTATCACTGCTCATTGGTCTGTATAGTTAAGCCTTGCCATAATAGTGTATCATAGGGTTTAGGAGATTATTCACTGAGTGTTGATCCTTTTCTAGAGCACAAACTTCTTGTGTTTATTTGAATGCGTGCTGCTGGCCCGATCACAGCTGCAGGTTTAATTAGGGCCCGAGCGACGGCAGTCGTTCATGAGGATCCTATTGTCATCACACTGTTTATTATTAATTTTATTACCATTCTCACGAACATTTAATCCCCAATTTCGCCCCTTTCCCAAATTCAAAAACTCAACAAATTTGGCACATGCGTTTGGTCTGGCGAAAAATTTGATATTTCGGTACATACAGTCAGAAGTGTTGGCATATAGTGTGGAGCAGCTCACTGTGGAAACATGTGATCCGCTCAGATTAACTTGTGATACTATCATCAATGGTGTTTTACACCAAATGCTACACACTTTAATTTCGCTCAACACAACGATATTCCTTGCAGTTCATTTAAACTCATTCATAAACATTTGGCATGACTGTGAACTCTAATTTTGAAGCAATTTTGTAGTTCTCTGTTGTCAGCCATTTTGTTTTTTTCTTTGTCTTTCTCTTTTCTCACTCGCACACACACACACACAACACACATATACACACCAAGCTTGTATATAGTTCGTTATGATTTGTGTGTTTTGGTTTGCTTTGCTAATTTGTGAATAAATATAATTCTTTGGAATCATACCTGCTGTATGTTTAATGTTGCACAAGAGTGAATGAATAGTCAACCTCTGCTGCGTCAAGAACTCCGAAATCCTTAAGGCGTTACTGTTAATTTTGATTGTTGTTTTCACTTCACAGGTGTGCCTTATCAGGTTTAATTAGTGGAATTCCTTGCTTTATCAATGGGGTTGGGACCATCAGTTGTGTTGTGCAGAAGTCAGGTTAATACACAGCCGACAGCCCTATTGGGCAACTGTTAAAATTCATATTAATGTTTATAATGTTTATTATGAAATTTACAAAGAAAAGCTGTACGTGTTCAACCAGATCTTACGTAGAACAAGGGAGAGGTACTTTTCTGAAATTACTGGAAACTGCGGTAACAACTCGCGTGTCTTATTTGCAACAGTGAACAGATTAACAAACCCTCCAGCTCAACTGCCGTTGGAACTGATCTCCACATCTAAGTGTAATGAGTTTGCAGTATTCTTTTGCGACAAGGTTCAGACCATTAAAAATGCCATCATTTCCACAACACCAATAGCAACCCTGCAGCCACCTAGACACTTAGAGCTGACTCATTTTGCACCTGTAACTGATAAAACTGTCCAAGAGATTATCACCAGTCTGAGTTCATCTACATGCTGCCTTGATGTGTTACCCACTAGATTTCTAAAGTCTGTGCTGAGCAGTTTGTTACCACCACTCACTCACATAGTTAACATGTCACTACAGTCTGGAACATTCCCAAAGGCCTTGAAAACGGCGGTCATTAAGCCTCTCCTAAAGAAGAGCAGTCTTGATGCCACAGTACTGAAAAACTACTGGCCCATTTCAAATCTGCCGTTTTTAGGCAAAGTCCTTGAGAAAGTTGTTTACCAACAGCTGACTGACTTTCTCCTAATGAACAACTCCTTTGATGTTTTCCAGTCAGGTTTTAGACCCCATCACAGCACTGAGACTGCTCTTATTAAGGTGACAAATGACATCCGCCTGAACACTGACGTAGGCAAAGTCTCAGTTTTAGTCCTGCTAGATCTGAGTGCTGCTTTTGACACTGTCGATCATGAGATCCTGTTACAGAGATTAGAGGACTGGGTGGGCATCTCTGGCACTGCCCTAAATTGGTTGAAGTCCTATCTAGAAGACAGGAGGTACTTTGTTGAAATTGGTAACTGTGCCTCAGACCACATGGCCTTGACCTGTGGGGTGCCCCAAGGGTCAATCCTGGGACCCCTTCTGTTCAATCTATACATGCTGCCTTTAGGCCAGTTAATACAAAGTAATAATGTGTCCTACCACAATTATGCAGACGACACTCAGATCTATGTCTCACTGACAGCAGGTGAATATGGACCAGTAGATTCACTCTGTCACTGCATCCAACAGGTCAGTGTGTGGATGCAAAATAACTTTCTCCAGCTAAATTCAGACAAGACTGAAGTCATCGTATTTGGTCCACAGAAACAAAGAGAAAGTGCCAGCAGTCACCTGCAGTCTCTCTCTCTAAAACCTACAAATCAGGTTAGAAATCTCGGGGTAATAATGGACTCAGACTTGAACTTTAACAGCCACATCAAATCAATAACATCAGCAGCCTTTTACCATCTAAAAAACATTGCCAAAATCAAAGGTATAGTGTCTAAACCTGACTTGGAGAGACTTATCCATGCATTTGTCTCTAGTAGGTTAGACTACTGTAACGGCCTGCTCACTGGCCTCTCCAAACGGGCCGTAAGACAGCTGCAGTACATCCAGAATGCTGCTGCTCGGGCCCTGACCAGAACCAGGAAGTACGAGCACATTAGTCCTGTGCTCAGGTCTCTACACTGGCTTCCTGTGGCTCAGAGAATAGACTTTAAAGCAGCTCTGCTTGTGTACAAGTCTCTCCACAGCCTAGCACCAAAGTACATCTCTGACATGTTAGTGCCATATGAACCATCGCGGACTCTGAGGACATCAGGGACCGGCCTCCTGCTGGTACCCAGAGTCAGGACTAAACATGGGGAATCAGGGTTCCAGTTTTATGCAGCTAAAATCTGGAACAGTCTTTCTGAAGATGTGAGACAGGCCTCTACTCTGACAATGTTCAAATCTAGGCTCAAAACAGCTCTATTTCACTGTGCATATGACTGAAAGTATCTTATCTGCACTCTTCTCTTTTAAAGTTCATTTTATAATGATTATTTATGTTTTTATTTTGTATTGTGATTTTAATGCATTTTCTTCTTCTGTAAAGCACTTTGAATTACTTTGTGTACGAATTGTGCTCTACAAATAAACTTGCCTTGCCTTGCCTATTATGGCAAGAACCAATCAGCTAACTAAAGAAAAACGAGTGGTCATCATTACTTTAAGAAATGAAGGTCAGTCAGTCCAGAAAATTGCAAAAACTTTAAATGTGTCCCCAAGTGGAGTCGCAAAAACGATTAAGCGCTGCAACGAAACTGGCACACGTGAGGACCGACCCAGGAAAGGAAGACCAAGAGTCACCGCTGCTTCTGAGGATAAGTTCATCTGAGTCACCAGCCTCAGAAATCGCAAGTTAACAGCAGCTCAGATCAGAGACCAGATGAATGCCACACAGAGGTCTAGCAGCAGACCCATCTCTAGAACAACTGTTAAGAGGAGACTGCGCGAATCAGGCCTTCATGGTCAAATAGTTGCTAGGAAACCACTGCTAAGGAGAGGCAACAAGCAGAAGAGATTTGTTTGGGCCAAGAAACACAAGGAATGGACATTGGACCAGTGGAAATCTGTGCTTTGGTCTGATGAGTCCAAATTTGAGATCTTTGGTTCCAACCGCCGTGTCTTTGTGAGACGCAGAAAAGGTGAACGGATGGATTCCACATGCCTGGTTCCCACTGTGAAGCATGGAGGAGGAGGTGTGATGGTGTGGGGGTGTTTTGCTGTGACACTGTTGGGGATTTATTCAAAATTGAAGGCACACTGAACCAGCATGGCTACCACAGCATCCTGCAGCGACATGCCATCCCATCCGGTTTGCATTTAGTTGGACGATCATTTATTTTTCAACAGGAAAATGACCCCAAACACACCTCCAGGCTGTGTAATGGCTATTTGACCAAGAAGGAGAGTGATGGAGTGCTGCGGCAGATGACCTGGCCTCCACAGTCACCGGACCTGAACCCAATCGAGATGGTTTGGGGTGAGCTGGAC
The DNA here is from genome assembly GCA_026686955.1 of Epinephelus cyanopodus. NCBI lineage: Eukaryota > Metazoa > Chordata > Actinopteri > Perciformes > Serranidae > Epinephelus > Epinephelus cyanopodus. The sequence continues at coordinate 1,643,471 of CM048915.1, forward strand.
CGCAGAGTGAAGGCAAATGGGCCAAAGTGCTAAACACCTCTGGGAACTCCTTCAAGACTGTTGGAAAACCATTTCAGGTTATATATATTTGTCAACAAAGTAAGTCAAAAGTGTGATATTACTGTATTTTTGTTCACAGCACCACTGGGAGAATCAATATGGTATGATGTAAAAATGCATGTTCTTAATTTTCATATGCAATACATATTCTAGATCAACCTGGATTTGTGTGCCAAGCTTGGAATCACAAGAAGCCTCTGTGCACCATACCACCCACAAACAAATGGTTTGGTGGAAAGACTAAATGGCACCATTCAAGGATGAAAATACAACTGTCTACATTTTGACTTCATATAATCTCCTATCATGCCTACATAGAAAATGACCATATGTTTTGTTTTGTTTTTTCAGTCTCAGGACTTTGAAAAAGATGGTGCAGGACAATCCAAATGACTGGGACAGTTGTATGAAGCCAACTGTATTTGGATTGCATTAAAAAAAAAAACAAATAACAACAAAATATTCACTTTACTACCTCATGTATGGAAGGGAGGCTGCTATCCAACTCAAATTCCAGACAAGTGGCCGGTATAATGGCATTTTCCTATAGTAGGCGCTGCTTTGGCAACCATATGCACTTATATATGAGTCCTTGTGTTTATTTATCTATGCTAATGTTTCAGATAAGTGAAGACAACCTCCATGCCCTGATTGAAAATGAGGAACCTTGCAAATGCGCCACTGACCTCAAAGATGTCTACACCAAAGTGGAGGCCAATATCACAGAGGGACAACAAAAAGTGATGAAGAGGAAGTTATTAAAGGGGGAGGATGACAGCTTTGTGGTGGGTGACAAAGTACTTTGTAAAAACATTAGGCAAGAACAAAGAAGGGGAGGGAAATTAGAGGCTGATTTATTGGGTCCATTTACCATAACCAACCTTGAAGGAAAAAGCGTTGATCTCACAACCCTAGCGATTAGGCGATTAGCCAATCAGTGCCAGGCTAATGGCGACCGCTGCAGATCCTACAGACCACATTAACGATGCTATCGAGGTATTTCGCCACTACTCGCGTTAATGGAGGACCAAATTAAGGAAGCTGCTTAACTGGATTTAACGGCGATGCAGCTGGGCGTGCACGACGACGGAGACATTTCAAATGGGCAATGCTCGTTTATTTTCGGCACCCCCGAGGCATGGATACTAATGACGTCAGATTCTGGGTGAGTCGTTGATCTCTACTGATTGGTTAAGGAAAAATCAAATTCCCTCCCCCTTGTAAATCGCCTTCAATGGAGGCGATGTCAGACTGAAGGTTCTGGGAGCTTCAGTCTGACACTCAGGCTAAAGAATCCCTTCAAAATGGATTGCCACCACCACTTCCACTTCTGAAGCACTGCAGTCCAGCCCCTCTAGCTCTACCACTATAACACTGAGTCCAAGACTCAGTGACAGGCCTTTTGTCCTCAGGTCTTGGATCGACAAACACAACTCACCTCGATCCCTCACTTTTGGTCACCCCAGAGGAATGTAAGTCTACATGTTAATACAATTTCATGTCAAAGACAACACATTGAAAAAGATCCGCATATATGCTGGAGCCTGTGATTTTTCGCAGTGAAATATGTGATATTTTGGAAAATGTTTCATTCAATTATAGATGAGGCCTATGTTAACAACTCTATCTTGTAATTTTCAGAAATAGATGACATCTGGTCAGGAAAACGGCATGGTGTTTTGTGGAGCTAAGTCACACCATACAAATTATTTGCCAAAAACCTGAAAAATCTAGCCCCTAGAAGGGAAATCGAGAGTGAGGTAAAGGCATGCACAGTCTTCTTTTACATGCTAAATGTTTTTTATGGCCAAATTGTAACTCCCTACAATTGTCAAGGTTGTGAATGCATTCATCCATGCAATCATTGTGAAGATGCAAGAGGAAACTGGAAAGTTTTATCTTGTTGACTGTTCTAAATGACCGCAATGTGGCAAGGATCATTTAAGGGATTAAACAAGGTATTCATTTTTAAAAATCTGTTTATACATGACTACAATACATACAAGTATGTATTCATTATTTGTATGTTTTCAGCTCAACCCAATGGCCTATGATGTCCTCATTGGACCAATGTGTGACAAACGGCACTGGACACTTGTGGTGAGAATTAGCATAGAAAAGATTAATTAGAATAATAATTAAAGGATTATACTTTATAGAGCAGATTACATAACTGTATGTAGGAATGTCCAGACTTTTGTGTGGTACCCTAACACTTAATTTGATAATTCATCCTCTTTTGCATGATTTAATATGTATTGTTAAGGTTATTTATCCAAAGGAGAAGCGGGCTGTTTACATTAACCCCTTAGGTGAAACACCTAAGCAAAAAAAGAAATGCAAGGATATAACAAGGCAAGTTATAAATCAGTGGTAATGTCATAAAAGACTCTCAGGCACAAATGGCTAAAATATTTTGCTATTCTACAGTGCCTTCATGAGACACAAACATATCCACATTTCAAGATGGAATTGTGACACACTAAATCATCTGTGTCAGCAAGATTCTACATCCTGTGGGGCCTTTATTTGCAAGTTATGAGTGCAACTAACCCTTTGATGAAGATAAATGTTACTAACTGTGCAATGTGTAGTGTATTTTGCAAAGCTTCTCATAACCAGTGGGGTGCTGCATTTCAGCCCTAGGACTTCCATCACTCAGGTTAGGAGGAAAATAGCTTGTAGGCTGCTTGCTGCTTCAGGTTTGTCTTTGGTTTTATTTTGCTGTTGGGTCATATGAGTTGCTGAGAAATTAATTGCATGTGTAATGTTTAAAAAACCTGTGTTGGGATTCACAGGACCACAGATGATTTATCATTTGGTAAAATCCTCACTGGATAATTTAAAGGCTTTTTCCTCTGCATGCTCTTTGTCTTCAAACAAAGAGAGCTAAGTGGCACCCATCTCCACAGTAGGTCTCACCTAACACCTCAGTGAGACTCAAGTCCCAAAACTTGATTGGACAAGACCTTTTACAGTGACATGTGACTCTATGATGTCACAGGCATCGGTACAAGATCTGCTCCCTTCCACAGAACTTCCTCTTCTTGCTCTAGGAGCTTCAGCAGCTCCCACCTCTTTCCGGTTGAGCCTGGGACAGCAGAGGCCCAAAACCCTAAAGGGAGGGCAACTGATCACAGACTCTGTTGCAAATACAAGGTTTGCAACTAGCTTTCCAGCAACAAGGAACTAAGTGAGCTAGCACCCAGCGTCTAACTCTGCAAGGACCCCGAGCAACCAGCTTCCTCGGATCAGAACCTTTGGAACAAAGGATACCACAAAGACTGGAGTTGGAACCACACCTTCCCAGCCTTCTTCTGCCGGCTAACAAAGCAGTACACCACCAAGTGACTCTTTCCTCCATCCATTCAAGGATTGGTAATGTAACGACTGGGCATAGCTTATCACAGCTTTACAGACTAAGCAAGACTGGTTAACTTGTTGTATGTGCTTTGATGCTGTTCACTCAGTATTGTTGTGATAGATTGCAGTTAGGTCATTGATTAGTTGGCTTTGCCAAAGCTAAGTGTTAGTTTGCTAATACTGTTCGCAAACAGATTCTTGCATACAACTAAACAATCTCTGTACTAATCCAGACCGGTTGCAACACACATCATTGACATAGACTCACTAACAAAGGCTTTCAACAGAGCTACACCCAAACAGGCATCTCTAAGTTTGTCTTTGTCCTGTCAGACAAATACCTCCCCCTGAAGCCAGCCTTCATTTGGCCATTTTGGTAGTTCTCTGTTGTCAGCCATTTTGTTTTGTAGGCCAAACAGCTACTTGATCACCACACCCGCCTTTGTCTTTCTCTTCTTTCTCTCTCTATCTCTCTCTCTCTCTCTCACACACACACACACACACACACACACACACACACACAGCTTGTATATAGTTAGTTAGAATTTGTGTGTTTTGGTTTGCTTTGCTAATTTGTGAATAAATCTAATTCTTTGGAATCATACCTGCTGTCTGTTTAATGTTGCGCAAGAGTGAATGAATAGTCAACCTCTGCTGCGTCAAGAACTCCAAATTCCTTCAGGCGTTACTGTTAATTTTGATTGTTGTCATTAATTTAATTATTGATCAAACTCCAAATTAATAGTTTAGCCTATTTTATGATCTTTAACTGGCTATCATTTTTCCCTTTACGGGAATGGTGCCCCACGGGGTGATTTAATGTTAATTAAGTCACATTATTTAACATAATTATTAATTATTAATAATAATTATTCATTATTTCTGATAGTCAATTAAACCACAACATATTTGGTACCTCCGTGTGAAGCCTAGTGTGTTGACCCCAACATTTATGGTGCCACAGAGTGAGGTAAATATATGTTGATTCCCAACACCTGTCAGACCTTTGCAGGGCTTGTGGAAATGCATGCCAAAGTCCTGGGAGAAATGAAGAGCAGCATGCTGAATGGGTAAGAATAAAGTTACAGTCCTATGTGGTTATAAATGTAATGTTTTACTAATTTACTGCCATGCTCTTCCTCAGGTCCAGTGTACAGCATGCAATCTATGGTTCCACTGGATTTGTGCTGGGAGACCTCCAAAGGAGCAGGATATTTATTGCCCAGCATGTACACTGTAACAGGAAACGGGACAGTTGACAATTTCTTCATAAAATTATATTCATAATTTATTCAGTTGAACTGAATATAGTAGAGCTGTTGCACATGTGTAATGCATGTAACTAAGTTTGTTTCTTCAGGTGTTGGCCTTTTCTGTAATGTTGCTTTTCTCCTCCTCATATTCTAGTAGAATTAATCTCTGATCCTCACGAGAAATACTTTTTTTCCTCACATACGGAGCTCTGTGAGGCTGCTCAGTGAGGACACTCAGTGACGCTGCACTTCTCTCATGACTGTGATTGGTCCGCTGTGTGCGCGTTCACGACTCTTGATAAAGCAACCCTGGGTTGAGTTACCGAGTTGATATCCAGTGTTGTGATACTGATTATCCTGATTGCCATTGTTAGGGTTAGTCAACCCAGGATAGGTCTGGGTAACCCAGGAAAAGCTGATCTCGCTTCGTGATACAGGCCGCAGCTCGACGCAAATTTGTGTATAGCCCATCATATTTTCTTTATTTTTTTAATGTCGCTGGTACGTAGTGCTCACTTACAGAAGCATATTCGCTGTGGTAGATGTGGGCTGTGACTTTAAAATCGTCAGTAATATGTTGTGTATGTTTGTGAATTTGTGACAAATCTGCTGATGGAGGCGCAGCACATCTGCAGCTGTTCGGTAAAGAAACCAGTTTGGTAAAGAACCTACTCTATCTGTGGTTCTTGTGGTGAGCGCGAAAGCACTTCTAACCTCAGGATCTCCGACTGTCAACTCTGCAGTCTCATCTTCTGTCAGCTTAATTTCCTTGTGCCAAAACAACTTGGGTCCAGTGAGCCAGGTAGATGACAGAAGCTCACTGATATTTAAGCCCCGAGAAGCGTGATCAGCAGGATTCTCATGGGTTGGCACATGAGAACAGCAACAAAAGTGTGGAATCGCCATGCTTCATTTTTTATATATCCTAAGACCACCTTTGAGTCAGTCCAGAAGAACTACTCAGTGTCAGTAGATCCAAATCCCTCCTTGAGAAGGTTGCTTGTCTTCACTGAAACCACTGCCGCTGTCAATTCCAATCTTGGAATGGTTGTGAGATTTGTTGGTGAGACGCGGGATTTTCCAACAACTAGGGCACAGTGAACATCTCCATCTTCATTTTGTAGTCTTAGGTATGAACACTGCCCATAACCCTTTGTGCTGGCATCAGAGAAATGATGCAGCTCTGCCTTTAAGACCTTTCCAAACCCAGTAGGTGAGTATGTGCGGGGTATGGTGACATTATCTAGATGAGCCAGATCACTTCTCCACTGATCCCATTGTAGATGAAGTTCATCAGTGAGAGGATCATCCCAACCCGTGCCACGTCTACACATCTCCTGAAGGATGATCTTCGCTTTGAGCAAGATGGGTGCCACAAGACCAAGTGGATCAAACAGAGAGGCCACTGTGGACAGAATGCCACGGCGCGTAGCTGGCTGCTCTTTGAGACTGACGTTAAACCTGAAGTGGTCAGACTCCACGTCCCATTGAATCCCGAGAGCTCTCTCGAGTGGCAGGTCATCGAACATAAGGTCCATATCCTTGACATTGGTCACCCGTTCAGAGGATGGTACACTCTCTAGGACCTCTTGGTTGTTCGACACAAACTTGTGTAGTCTGAGACCACCCATGGCACAAAGTTCATGTGCCTCTCTGGCAAGCTGAATAGCATCTTCAGCGCTTTTCACACTTGTGAGACCTCCATCTACGTAAAAGTCCCTCATGATAAATTGTGAGCTTTGAGGGTAGATGTTGGCATACTCCTTAGCTAGGTGCTTCATCCCGAAATTTGCACATCTAGGTGAGGACGCTGCGCCGAACAGATGCACTTTCATGTGGAACTCACTAGGCTGTGAGTTCAAGTCTCCGTGCTTCCACCAAAGGAAGTGCACGTAGTTGCGATCAGCTTCCTCAACATGAAATTGGTGGAACATCTTCTCGATGTCGCACATTAGTGCAATGGGATGCTGTCGAAAGCAGATGAGAACTCCACTCAAGTTGTTTAACATGTCAGGTCCAGAGAGAAGATGGTCATTTAGGCTGGTCCCTTTGTCTCTGGCCAAACAATAGAACACTACACAAAGTTTGTCTGGCTTCTTCGCGTGGCGAACACCATGATGGGGGATGTACCATCTCGCTCCCTTGCTCCCACCATCCTCCTTATATTTTCTGTCCCGTTGCAGTTTCCTTTTGAGGTGGTTGAGGCGTATCATGGCTGTCTTTGTTGTCAGGCAGGCTGGGTCTGGTTTTGAAGGGCAGAGGCATTTCGTAGTGGCCATGTATGTTTTTCTGTATGCCCTCTTCTACCTTATTGAGGAATGTGATGTCATCTTGAGACACTGTTTTACCATCTTCACTGCCATCCTTGAAGTCTGATTCCAGGATGCGGATTACATTGGCAGGGGTTGCTGGAGGCAGCTCTTTAACTGTGATTCTATGGCACAGATGACTTGTGCTCAGGGAATCATGGTTTTGCAATGAGCGTCCCACAATGCTCCATCCTAAGTCCATTCTAAGTTATCAGCAACTGTTTGAGTGGTGAGAACACTGGCCTTGTTTCTCTTCACGTCTCGGCAATCTCAGCTTCAGTTGACATGAAGCTAGAAAAGTCCTTGAAGGTGGGGAATTCTTGTTTCTCATTCAGGCTTTGTGTGACTTGACGGTTCCAGCGTGAAGCCGCCCAGTCTGGTAGTTTATGAACAAGCTTTTGGTTCTCCTCACAGTCGTTTAATATGTCAAGGCCCTTGACATGAGGCATTACATCTTGACAGGTGTTCACAAAAGTTTCCGAGTCCCTCAGCATCCGTAGGTTGGATTCTTGGCCATTTGGAAAGCCTTTCTCTGAATGTTCTCTGAATGGCGAAAGGCTGGCCAAAGTGATGATTCAACTTGTTCCAAGCATCTTGGTAGTCTTCATTGTCATTTCGGTAGAAGGTGCCATCAAGAGCTTGGCGTGCTGGGCCACCAACATATTTCTTGAGATAGCAGAGTTTTTCAGCTGCAGTGATTGACCTTTGGTCAACAAGCGAGGTAAACACTGCTTTCCATTCAATGAATCGTATTGGATCACCAATGAAGACAAATGGCTCAGGAGCAGGGAGACTATTTAAAGCTATGCTGTCTTGAAAGACCTGAGTGAGTGAGGAAATGTCTATGTGAGAGGGTACTGTAACATGGGGTGATGGGACAGCAGTTACAGGCACGCTACTTGTTTCCTTGTTTGTTGGTGTAGTAAGCAGCGTCACGTTCCATCTCCTCACTATAGGCCTTAAGCCTGGCCTGAGCTGCCCACACTTCTCTCTCTGCCTGCAATCGCTCCAACTCACGCTTTTGTGCCTCTAGAGCTTTCCGTTGTTGTTCCTCTAACTCTTGTATTGATTCTCTTTGTCTTTCTTCCTCTAGCAGCATCTCATAGTTTGATTCCTTCACTGCTAGTTCAGCTGCTGCATCCACACGCTTGGTGGCTAGTGATGATGTCAAGGAACGGTGATCAGACTTGCTGTGACTTATCATGGAAACAGCGGATCCATAGATGGACCTTGCACAGTCATGGCGGAGAAGTTCATGAAGACAGGGTCTTTCCTGTTTCTCATCAAACTCACCTTCGTCGTCTATTGGTCTGTCATAGGCGATGTTGATGATTTCTTTGGTCACCGATTCACACGTATCAACTCGTCTTCTCAAGTCAGTGGAAGGTGTGGTGAGATCTCTAATTTCAAAGTACATGTTCATTATAGCTTCTTTACTTTTACTTTATTGTTTTAAGTTCGTCAATGAGAAGCCAGAGCTCCATCTCTGACATATATGTCTTCAGCTGCTCTCTTGCCTTGCGTATTTGGGACTTCCATTTCTCATACATGGATAGCAGCCTTTTCTCCCTTTTCTTGGCCTCTTCCTCTTGGAGAGCACGCATCTTCTCCGTAGGATACCGTGCACGCTCAGAGTGACGGAGGCCCACAGGTAGGTCATCACCTACTTGCTCTAATTTACCTTGTTGATCAGTGAAGCTTTGTTGATCAGCTTCAATCGTCTTCCTCATACATAGTCTCTCAGAAGCATCTGCTGCTGTGGGGAGCTCATTCTGTGGCTCTTGAACTTCATGCTGGGAACCAGCGGTCTGCTTCTCCAACTCTTTCTCGTTAGCTGACTCTTCCATAATCAACTAAATTTTGACCCTTTAAGTTTTAAGAAACACTTAAGCAGATGTATACAAAAAACTTACAGTGAACAGCAGAAGCACAACATATAACAAATCAGTACGTAATAATCAGCACAGATGCATTCATGTAGAGACACTCAAAAGGCTGTAAATGTGAATGTAAACTTCACGATAAATCCAATTCTCAAAGTGTTTAAAATACAAAATCCAAAAGTGAAAAAATGTCCCTCAATTATAAAAAGTCCATTTATAGCATGTACATGTATCAACAGTTCCTTCTTTTTGTAAATATACCTTCATTCTGATTTTGACATCTGCAACAAGCTCCAAAAAAGTTTGAACAGAGGCAACAAAAGACAGAAAAGAAAGTTTTGGAATGTAAAAAACAACAACAACAAAAAACACCTGTTTGGATCATTCCACAAGTAAACAGGTAACAGATAAAAGTATCATAATTGTGTATAAAAGGGGAATCCTCAGTTAAAGAATATAAAGCACACTTGCAACAAATCTATGTTTTCACCATCTACAATCCATAATATCATCCAGAGATTCAGATAATCTCTGCTTGTAAGGGGCAAGGCTGAAAACCAACACTAAATGTCTGTTACCTTTGACCTCTAAGACTGCACTGCATTAAATACTGACATGACTGTATAAAGGATATCACTTTAAGGGCTCGGGATCACTTTGGAAACCATTTTCAGCAAACATAGTTCATCGCTGCACCTACAAATGCAAGTTAGGACTCTAGCATGCAAAGTGAAAGCCATATATTAACATCCAGAAATGCCAGCAACTTCTCTGAGTCCGAGCTTATCTGACATGGACTGACAGAAAAGAGGAAAAGTGTGCTTTGGTTTTGGAAATCATAGATGTTGTTTCCACCATGCTGAAGGGGAAAAGGATCATCCAGAGTGTTATCAGCTCAAAGTTTAAAGCCAGCATCTGTGATGGTATGGGGGAGTGTTGGTGCCCATGGCATCATGGGTAACTTCACATCTGTGAAGGCACCATGAATGCTGAAAGGTATTGTGTGTTCCAATGGCTTGGCTTCATAGTAAAGGAGTGCTGAAACAAGACATTTATTTGTTTAGTTAATAAGTTTAATCATAAAAAGATAAACTAGTAAGCCTAATTAAATCTGTTTGTTAGCTAGAAAGTAATGACAGTAGACAAAATAGGATCAGACAATTTTTTCTGATTTCAGACTCAACTACTCCTCAAATTTGTAATGGCAGCAGTGGAGCACCAAAAAAGAAATAGGGGTGACAGGATGATCTTTCACAAATGCTTCTTGAAAGGGAGATCCTCAGGGGCTGGAGCTGGAAAAATAGAAATTAGCTCTAGAAACACAGTTGCTCCCTCAGCCAAATACGTCCCCCTTTCATATTTTTGAAGAGAAGGGGCAACCCAGTGTGGTCATTAATTGAATTATCCATCCATCCATCCATCCATCCATCCATCAATTTTCATCCGCTTATCCGAGGCCAGGTTGCAGGAGCAGCAGGCTGAGCAAAGCACCCCAGATATCCCTCTCCCCAGCAACACTTTCCAGCTCCTCCTGGGGGATCCCAAGGCGTTCCCAGGCCAGACAAGATATATAATCCCTCCAGCGTGTTCTGGGTCTGCCCCGGGGCTTCCTACCAGTGGGGTGTGCCTCTAGCAGGAGGCGCTCAGGAGGCATCCTGATCAGATGCCTGAACCAACTGACCCCTTTCGATGCAAAGGAGCAGCGGCTTTCTCCGAGCTCCCTCCGGATATCTGAGCTCCTCACCCTATCTCTAAGGCTGAGCCCAGCCACCCCACGGAGGAAACTTATTTCCACCTCTTGTATCCACAATCTCATTCTTTTGGTCACTACCCAGAGTTCATGACCATAGGTGAGGGTTGGGACTTAGATGGACCAGTAAATTGAAAGCTTTGCTTTCCTGCTCAGCTCCCTCTACACCATAATGGACCAGTGCAGCGCCTGCATCACTGCAGAAGCCGCATCAACCTGCCGATCCATCTCATGCTCCATGCTACCCTCACTCGTGAACAAGACCTCAAGATACTTGAACTCCTCCCCCAACCTGGAGAGGGCAATCCACCCGTTTCCAACAGAGAACCATGGCCTCAGACTTGGAGGCTGACTCTCACCCCAACTGCTTCACACTCAGCTGCAAAATGCTCCAGTGCATGCTGTAGGGCACGATGTGATGGAGCCAACACAACCACATCATCTGCGAAAAGCAGGGATGCAATTCTGAGGTCCCCAAATCCCAGATCCCCTTCCTCCCCCAGGCTGCGCCTCAAGATCCTGTCCGTGAAGATCACAAACAGGATTGGTGACAAGGGACAACCTTGGCGAAGGCCAACACCCACCTAGAACGTGGTCGACTTCACACCGAGTATGCGGACACAGCTCTCACTTTAGTTATACAGGGACCAGATGGTGCGTAGCAGCAAGCCTGGAACCCCAGGAGAGCTGGTCAACTGTTCCACGGCCAGGACGGAATCCGTATTGCTCCTCCTGAATCTGAGGTTCGACAATTGGTCGGAGCCTCCTTTCCACCACCAGGGAGTAAACTTTACCCGGGAGGCTGAGCAGTGTGATGGAGCACACCCTCCGGACCCCTTTTTTGAAGATGGGGACCACCACCCTGGTCTGCCACTCTGCAGGCACCATACCTGACCTCCATGCAACACTGAACAGGCGTGTCAGTCAAGACTGCCCAACAGTGTCCAGAGCCTTCAGCATCTCAGGGCGAATCTCATCCACACCTTGCCACTGGGGAGCTTTTTAACTACCTCAGCAACCTCCGCCAGGAATATGGGCGAGAGTTCCCCCGAGTCTTCAGGCTCTGCCTTGTTCTCAGTGGACGTGATGGCCGGGTTCAGGAGGTCCTCAAAGTGCACCTTCCACCGCCTGATGATGTCCCCAGTTTGGTCAGCAGTTCTCCCTCTCTGCTGAGCACAGCCTGAGACAAGCCCTGCTTTCCCTTCCTGAGTTGGTTAACGGTCTGCCAGAACCTCCTTGAGGCCAACTGAAAGTCCTTCTCCATAGCCTCCCCAAACTCTTCCCACACCCGGGTTTTTGCTTCTGTGACCACCACAGCTGCAGCCCTTCTGACCAACTGGTACCTGTCTGCTGCTTCAGGAGACCCCCGGGCCAGCCAGACCCGAAAGGCCTCCTTCTTCAGTCTGATGGCCTCCCACAGCTCTTCGGTTGCTGCCTCAACAGGCACCAACAACCTTCTGAATACAGCTCCTAGCAACCGCCTCCACAATGGAGGCTTGAAACATGGCCCACTCAGACTCTATGTCCCCAACCTCCCCCAGGATGCACAAGAAATTCTCCTGGAGGTGGGAGTTGAATACCCCATGGACAGGGTCCTCTGACAGACGTTCCCAGTTCACCCTCACTACATGTTTGGGTTTACCAGGTCTGTCTGGCAGCCTCCCCCGCCATCTGATCCAACTCACCACCAGGTAACTGAATTAGCATTACAATAATTGTAAAAATATTTATTTACAAACACTGCTGTCCATTCATGTATTTGTTTCTTCATATGCCATTCATATTTTCTTCACAAGAAGTAGACATTTAGTCAAAAGTTTCTTTGAACTGAAGCCATACATTGGAAATATTTCCCTGACAAGGAGCTTATGTATACCAATCGGTGAAAATATAAAAACTACTGACAGGTGAAGTAAACAAAATTGATCATCTTCTTACTCGCAATGTTCTGTTGGGAAAACTTGGGCAATATGCCATGCCACACCACAAAAACAGCTCAAGAATGGTCCAAGGAACGAGAAAAAATGCTCCAGGCATCGACCTGGCCTCTAAATTCTTTGGATCCCCATCTGATCAAACATCTGTAAGATGTGCTGGTACCCTACCTCACACCCCACAGACTCAAAAGATCTCGAAGTAATTCCCTGATGCCAGACATCAAATGACACCCTCCAGAGGTCCTGTGTCCATGCCTTGACAGGTCAGAGCCAAGTCTGGTCTAAGGAGGACCTAACATGGATCGGGAGTACCTCTGGGGTAACAGCACATTCCTCAGATGTTCGATCAGATTGGGATCTGGGGAAATTGACGACCAAGTTAATGCCTTGTGCTTTTTGTCCCATTCTTTGGGTCATTCCTAAGCAGTTTTTGTGGTGTGGCAGGGTGCATTGTCCTGCTGGGGGGTCACTGCCATCAAGTAGTGCCGGTGACATGAGGGAGTTTAATTGGTCAGCCACGGGATCCAAGGTTTCCAAGCAGGACATTGCACTGTAACAAGATGATGAATGTTATTCACTTCACTCACCAGTCATTTTATTGTGTGTTATAATGTGTGTATGGACTAGTCGTCTACAGACATGCTCATGCACTGCATGGGCCACAGGGTTCACATCTACATCCGGCACCAACTGATGGAGTTGCCTGCGCAGGGGGATTCTCTTGGTGACTAGATGTTGTGGAAAGAATGGCATGCTGCTATTATGATGAGGAATCTTTCAGTGCGCATTTGCAAGCACGATTAGTATACCATCAGCCCCACATGTCTCATTAAAGGGATAGTGCACCCAAAAATTAAAATTCAGCCCTTACCTACTCACCCATATGCCGAGGGAGGCTCTGGTGAAGTTTTAGAGTCCTCACAACACTTATGGAGATCCAGGGGGAGAGGGGATAGCAACACAACTGCACACCTAATGGCTGACGGTGACCCAGATTAAAATGTCCAAATGCACATAATTGAAACCACAAAATATCTCCATACTGCCTGTCCGTAGTGATCCAAGTGTCCTGACGCCCCGACATAAAAAGTTATTTGGAAAACGTCTGTTTTTAGCCTCATTGTAGCCTGTAGCTCTAACTGCTTCTGTGTACACTGAGCTCACGTGTGCGCACTTGCACGTGAGACCAGCAAAAGCACGTGAACACACATGAGGGCAGTGCCTATGTCTCACAGTCTCGCGCAAGTACACACATGTCACACGTTTGAAAGGAAAATAAAAACTGCTCCACTCTAAATGAAACCTGCTGCCTGCTTCTCCTCCTTTACTCTCCTCTCAACTAAGTCCAGTGTAGAGGGCTGCATTGAGACTGGGTCCCCCAACGCAAATATTGCGGGAGTGGGCGGTTTGGACTTTGCTGCGGGCAGAAACAGGCGGCTAAAAAAAACACTGTGGGATCTTGGTGCACATGCATGAGCGTTTCCACTCTATATTTATTCATCAATGGACAAATATGCCCTTAACCAGCTTTCATACCAATTTGCCACTTGCTCAACCTGTCTGTCTGTCTGTATGCTCCATCTGTCATGAGACAAACACGAAAGAAGACGTGCAGTTTATTGTGTTTCACCGGCGATGAGCTGTCATTACGTGTGACTATTACACACAGCTGTGCGCTCTTTATAACTCACTGTGAACCTATGTTGCATAATAAAGATTTGCCCCCCTCAGTAACTTCATCCTGACGCCAGGCTTGCCTTAACCTCAATCACTGCGTGATTAGTATATAAAGGTAGAAAAATAAATAAAATACAGAGGAGGATAATAGAATATGAAACAGCCTTTATTTCATTAAAAACTAAATGAAAACAATGAAATAGGAGCGCTATTCCTGACCAGTGCATCAAAAGACAAGCAGGCCAGGGAAACGAAACAAACAATCCCCTGAATCTCTTTATTAATAGCCTATAAAATAACGCGAATAAATAACGAGATTTGCTGGTGTGGGGGGGAGTGGACATACACATTGCGGGAGCGGGCAGGAGTGTAACACACACGTTGCGGTTGCGAGCGGTAATGGTCAGAAATTCAGCGGGAGCAGGCAGGAGCACGTTTAAGAAAACAGTCCCGCGCAGGGCTCTAGTCCAGTGTTTCTCCAAACATGTATATTGCAAAAAACTGTAGTACATCAATGTAGTGTGTAAGACAGAAGGTTGATACTGATAATAATTCACTCACACATACTGGAGTTAAATGTATACCTGTTGTGTGCAGAAGGATTGGTTGCCTATTTATGGATTAAACCTATTTGTACTAGAAACTCACTTACCAATATTAATAGCCCATCCTCTGTCAACAGCCAGTTTTCCTGCCTGTGGAAGATAAAATGTTTCAGTTCAATCTTTCGACAACAATATAGAAAGAATAATAAAACTGATTCTCTCTGAGTGAAATATAATATTAATTTGTAAAGCAAATAACAAAACGCAGCAACAATCATTAAGTGGCTTTTGCATTCATCATAAATTGTTTACTGAAATTAATTGAAGGAAAATAATAAAAAAAACAACCTCTTAATTATATTAGAAAAATGTCGCCAAGATGGCACATTCAAATGCTATTTATCACTGTAGAGCATCGATCTGGGGCCTCATTTATAACCACTGTGTATGCACAAAATGGCACCTGAAAGAGGCATTCACCACTTTCCATGTCATTGGGATTCCATTTGAGATCTATAAAAACGAACTTGACAAGACGATGTTAGCACCTGTTTGGTAACTGACCAAGGCATACAAATACACTGCTAAAAAAATTAATGGAACACTTAAATCACACATCAGATCTTAATGAACGAATTACTGAAGTTGAAAATCTTTACTGACAAACACTGTATAATTTGTTGAGAACAAAATGACTTAACAACGGTCAGTGGAAACCAAAATCATCAACCCACTGTCGGCTGGATTCAAAATCACACTGAAAGTCAAAGTAAAAAATTGACAGGCTGATCCAACTGAATTTTATCACGGCAACTCATAATGCTGCCTCGTGCTTGTATGAACTCCCAACAACATCTGGGCATGCTCCTGATGCCTGCACACTCTGGCCACAGGGCCCACTGCACCAGCATTGGTTTCACTGCACATTATGAGGATGATGGTGAGAGAGAGCGGTGAATAAAAACACATCGAGCCAAAGGATGAGCCACGGTACAGCTAAAGACTCTCCTTAGCAGCTAACCCAGTAGCACAATAACATACGCAATCCTGGGTGCAAAGCACAAGCTGCTGCGCAGTAACAGACTCTCGTCAGCAACTAAACCAGCAGCACACACAGTCACAGCACACACACCCTTCAAACCAGGGAACAAGAGCCGCTGCAGGGCTATAGCATCTTGTTCTGCAGCTAATGTCGTGTCTGATAGATCACTAATTGAAGCCTAAATAAACTCAGTTCATAACTTAGCAAATTTGCCAACAGCAGTCTCAAAACGGTCTTGAAGGAACCATGCTGGAAGCCAAATGATGCTCTGGAGATGGACAAAGTCGTTGCACAACGGAGTTTATTTAGTTCTACAGTACAGCAAAACCAACAAACTCAAGCCTGGTCCCAGGAGCAGACTGGCTTACAATGAACACAGCATGCTCTTTTGAAGAGTTTTCAGGGGGCTGGAGGGCCCCTCCTTTCCTTTGACCATTCTTCTCTGGGCTGATTCTAACGGTGTCTTGCAGTTCAAGGAAATTGTGCGTATACACAAGGGTTCGACCCTGAGGTCATCTGTCACCATTATCTTTGGTCGCAGCACTGAGTGAATTTTTAGAAAAGGTTTTTGTATAGCCCAAGTGCTATTGAAAGTTCAACATACATTTTTAGAAAGTGGAGATACAATAGGCAATAAACTAGAGATACAAATGGCTGTGTTGATGACTTCAGCGAGGCCCCAAGTCATTAAAAAATAGAGGCATGGGGGCTTGGCTTGGCCGCAATGGAGTGAGTTGTCTTTAACGCAAGCTCCCGCTTAGCTTCTATTTTAAATAAAACTTGTAAAGTGCATCCCATCCTTTGCGACAGCAAACAAACTCTAAACATAACCTCAAAGTGGAATTGCTCCACAGAGGTAAACAAATGGCAACAAACTTGCGGAAATATAACTATACCAGACCCTCAAACACAAGGGCCCAACACTGTGGCTCTGAACTCTAAGATCTGGGGCCAAAGAAGCTGGGTGGAAAACCTCGTGCCATTGTTGCCAAACTACACTACTACCATTATTGGATTGAGGTACTGCGCCACGCAGTAGAGGTCCACTTTGCTTCAATGGGGAACTGGGTGTCAGCATTCCTGACAATACTACAACCAGGGTTCCTACACATTTGGAATTTCAAAATTCCATACTTTTCCATACCCAAATTTTCAGACTTCTCGGGGTTGTTGTTTTTTTTCAGAGAATATGCGACACCTGAGTTAATATATCAGTGTATCATATTTCACATCATATTTAATTATTCTTAATAGCTGACTGGAACCAAGTATCATAATGCAGTGATGGGGCATGCTAGGGCTGGGCGGGATACGGGTTTGTACCGAAAACCGGTATTTATTTTCGTTATGATATGAATTTTTCATATACCACAATAACCGGTGAATAGCCCAAACAACGTCCGGAATGTGCACGGCGGGAAAGTGTTTCAGTGGGCACCCATTTCACCGCTGCACGCCACAGGCACACTTGAGCAGGTGAGAGTGAGAGCACATGGGGTGCGTCCCAAGTCTCTTATTTTTATAGTGCTACTGCTAGCTCCTCGCTTGAACCGGAAGTCGTTCGAGGTCCGCCATCTTCTAGGCCGTCCCAAGTCTCTTATTTGTGCAGCGAGGAGCTAGCACTAGGAGCTAGCAGCAGGCTTTAAGCAGCTACGAGCTAGGATGGTCGAGAGCTTCCTAAAAGGAAGTCTTTTTCAGCTTGAGGCCATGACGTCTAAATACCCGCACCCTACATCTGGCTCATTTGAACGAGATGGCGGAGAAACAGCGCAAGTGTACCCGTTACATGCATTCTTTGCAATAAAATGCTGCAATTCACATGCCTACTACAAAGAGTAAATTAAAGCTGCGAAGCAGGTTGATCGGGACCTCGGCCCCTCGCCGTCGTCCTCCAGCACACGTCAACGGCGCGACAGAGAGAGATGCAGGACAGACGATAATGACAGTAGCTTACAACAACATTAATGAAAGTAATAACATTATAATTATAATTCTGGCAGAGAGAGGGGGGACAGGGAGTGGAGTGTGTGTGTGTGTGTCTGTGTCTGTCTGTGTGTGCCATACTTCTACTGTTTTTATACACATATGATTATTGTCACATAGGTATACTATCAGATATTAATATGTACTTCCCACATGTTGTACCACAGTAGCCAGAATCATAAGTCAAACTCAATGTTAAAAATTGTAAAGGGTTCTTATGAAGGTGGTTTGAGATTATATTTTGAAAGTTGTAGACATAAGCCATGTCACCTAATGAAACTTTGACTTGTGTGATGATCAAACAACACATCCATATTCATTTGAAATCATGTGTCCTAGTGAAAGCTTGAGTGATGTGTACTGGCTGCTTTAAGTATCTATGTGCTGCAAACAAACACAAATATGTACTAGTTAATGTCAGTGGAGAAACTGAGCAGGACTACATGTTTTCCAATTCTTCATGAGGTAAAAAGGTTTCACCAGGACATCTTGTATTTACAGGTTTTTGGTATCAGGCATGTCTTTCAAAGTTTTTGGAATGAACACCATGAGCTGGACAGTTTGGTAAATGTTATACTTTCATGTGTGTGAGACCAAACGACATTTGTAGGTCTTTATGAGACGAACGAGACAGTTTTGGTTTGGTCTTTCTAAGTGGTTCCTACCCGTCGCACTGGGCATTTTTGTGTGCCTAGGTGGCAAAACAAGTCGTCAGGAGGTTCTGGAGCACATCACATGGAAGAGGCCAGTAAATCCAAACCATTCAAATGGATGATGAGTGACGCACAATAATTGATAAGGACACCTTGATCAATAATGTGTGCGAGTTTGAAGCCGATACAATAAACGGTTTAGGACTAGTTGATTTTTTAAGGAATTTCTTTTTTTTGAGGAAAACTCTTACCTTGAAAGGGAAATACCTCACATCCTGTTGGATTTAGGTGCGTGATTTGAACACGGCTGTTTTGGTTTGATCTTCCTACGACATTCCTACTTGCTGCACCGGCCATTTTAGTGTGACTAAATGCCTAGGTGGCGCGAGAGAGCCCATTTTGGCACTTTTTGAATTAATTTTTTCATTTCCTAAAATTTTTCGCCAGTCCTGACATGCGTGCCAATTTTGGTGAGTTTTGGAGCATGTTTAGGGGGTCAAATTCCAGTTTAAAGTGGCGTACGCTGAAAGAAAGAATAATAAACATTACAAGAACAATAGGGCCCTCGCCCGTTTGGCCGAGGTCCCTAATAATAATAATAATAATAAACCTTACAGGAACAATAGGGCCCTCGCCCGGTTGGCCGAGGTCCCTAATGATATTTCCTGCAAGACTGTCATGTTGTAATAAAGTTTATTTCATTCACAACCCGTTGCGTTGTTCAGCAGACTGTCGGTGATGTGTGGCTGTTAAATGTGCAGCTGCTCATGTCCAGAACCGCACGTGTTGATATAACACCACGCACACACACACACGAACACACACACACGCGTACGCACACACACACACACACACACACACACACACACACACACACACACACACACACACACAAACACACACACTATGTTTAATAGCTTGTAGGTAATATTAATTAGCCTATTAATATTAATATTATTACTTTCATTAATGTTGTAGTAAACTACTGTCATTACCGTCTGTCCTGCATATCTCTCTCTCTGTCTCTCTCTCTCTCTCTCTCCCCCTCCCTCTCTCCCTCCCTCCCTCCCTCATATCTGTCTCTCTCTCTATCTCTCATATCTGACCGGCCAGCCTGGGCCTGTTAGAGGGGTGGGAGGGTCCGGCCCGACCTGGTTTGGGCCCGCCGGCCAAATCTAAGCTCTAGCACTAATGGAGCAGAGCGTGTGTTGCGTTCAGGCGTTGTCAGGTAAATAACAAATGGCACTTGAACAGGCCATAGCACAACACAGCAGCATGTCAAGTTGGCCGAACCTGAGCAAAATACCGTGAAATACCGTGAAACCAATATGATTTTTTCTTAAAACCGTGATATGAACATTTTGCCATACTGCCCAGCTCTAGGGCATGCCCCCCTGGAAGAAAAGTTTGACTATTTTAAAGTTATATTACATCAATCTGGTGCACTTCGGGAGCAAAATTAGGAGGCTAGATATATGCAGAACTTTGTGTGTATGTAAACAATTTTGGCCACAGTAAGCTAAATATCTAAAATATGCATTAACCAAGCTAAAAAGGCCAGAGAAGGTCATGAAAAGTCCTCAGTTTGCTTAACAAAGTGACAGTGTTAAAAAACACAACAAAAGCAATAAAGGCTATATGTTAATAGGTCAGTATTAATATTTTATTGTTCCAAGTTTTCTATTTCAACTCTGGTTTTAAAACAGTTTCTAACAAGCAGTGAGATGATTTAAAACCACACTAAACACATATCCTAATGATGATTTTAGCTGCATTTTAATGGTGTAAACTTTATTTTATCCTCAGAGTGACAGCTGAAAGTGTGTAAATATAACATTTCGATCAGATAGACCTCATCTCATCAGTCATCAGTCAACTACCTTTACACTCTTTGGTTCGGTAGCAGAAACAGTCTGGAATTATTTTAAAGTTCTATTACAGTATGTGATGTCAAGAATGATTTCATCCTGTCATCAAACTAAATAGCTAAAAATACTCTGTGTATTATGACTTAAGTCATAATAATTCTTAAATGTGCCTTAGCCTACTTTTAATATTTGTAAATTATTATTATTATTTTTATTTCTAGTCTCTACATCTGTTAAATCAGACAAGCTGTTGTTCGCAAAATTACTGACAAGGATTTTTTATGTTTTATCTGTCTTATTTTATTCTGTTGTAGCCCATGATTACAGGCTGTTGTTACTAGTTGAAAGGAACTGTTTTGCTGTCACTGAAACAGAAGGTTTTTTTTTACAGATAGGCTACCGCGGGAGAGAGAAAAACAGGCAAGCAGTGACACACATCCTGCGACTTTGCTTTACCTGCGACAGCTGTTTTATTTTTATTCTCCCCTTCCTCAATGCAGTTCCATCATGTAGCGTGACAAAAATTTTCCATACTTTTTAATACCTGGAAATTGATGAAATCTATTTCCATACTTTTCCATACTTTCCATACTTGCGTAGGAACCCTGTACAACTGTAGCCAAAGCACAGGTGGCGTTCACAGAGGTGAGGAAGCTTCTTCGCGACCGACAGTCCCGGTACGGCCTATTGTTACCAGCTTGACATCGGGTCATGCACAAAGGGGAGGACATGGAGTTTACTGACCCGGACAAAGCTATGGCCTATGTCAAGAAGAACATTATTCTTCTCACAGAGGTTGGAGAGTACTGGGAGTGAAAATCCTTGTGTGCTTAATGCCTACGGGTATGTTTACCTTGTTTACATCAAAACAGGGAATGAGCCCAGTTACAAAATTAGAAGTTACTGACTTATTTTTTATGTATGTACCTGTACTGGCAACGTTGACCAGTTTGAACAGGTTACTGCTTGTTTCAATGGGTTAGATTCAATGACTGGTTTATGGAAGCAGCGCGATCTTACAGGGCCTCCTGTAGAGTCTCGTCTCTGATCCTCATCTTTTCTTGACTGAATCTTTTTCCAGGGCTGTCAACCAGGGAGTCATATCTTGTTTTGAGGTCACAATACACAGACACTGTCATGGGTACATATCCTCTCCTGTTACTCTATATGACTCAAATTAGAAGAGGCAGGCATGAGGCAGGGCTGTGTGAAGAGTCATTAAAGCTTAAAATTGTCTGTTTTACGCAATTATCTGCTATTTATTTCAAGTTCTTATCTTTAAATTATTCATTAATTCCTTTATTCATTTCTGTAATCACTTATCCTGGTACAGGGTCATGGGGGCTATCCCAGCTTTCACTGGGTGAGAGGTGGGGTACACCCAGGATAGGTCACCAGACTAGCATAGGGCTGACATATAAGCCCCGTCTCCACCAAACACCTTCAGTATAGTACCTCTGGAACCAAAAGTAATTCTTCCGGCATGATATCTTGACCCTGTAGCATTTCCACCGCAAACAGTACTCTTAAATGTGGGCGGGGTTGTTGTCACTCACTGCTAGATCCAGCACTTGCCGTTACCATTACAAAAAAGAAAACAAAATATTTTTTAATGACAGAAATTCAAACAAATTATATTTCCACATAATGATTATTATGAAACAAAACAGGCAATATTAAAATAATCCAGTCAGATGCTTTCATTTAGATTGAATTATGGCCGCTAAATGACATCTATACAGACTTTATTATTCCCTCATGAAGGGCAATTTATTTGAGCAGCTTGCACGCATGCACACACACACACACACACACACACACACACACACACACACACACACACAAAACATGTATCTAATGAATGTAATCTAGTGGCGGTGACACAGAACTGTGATTTGGGTCAATGTATATCTGTAGGATTGTCGTTCATTTATTGGTATCAAAAATCTGCTTTTTTTGTTTTAATTATTTTGAGATGATGATCTTAATTTATTTTTAATGGGAAGTTAATGTATATTAAAGGTATTTTTTTAAGTCTTTCATTAATGTTAAGAGAATTTTCCATTTTGGGATTTTACAATAAAAATTACATTTAGACTGTAAAAGATGGCCTTTAGCACATTTTTTATGGCAGCTTTTATTCTTGTATTATCTAAGAAATAGAATATAATTTCACACTGCTGATTTATTCCCCAGCGAATAATGTTATCTTTACCATCTTTCTCTTGGCTGCTTGCCATTATCTGCCTGCTGCCATTTGACGGTGACCCAGAATTTCAAAATAAAGGCAGAACCTAAAGATGATGATATGGATCAATGTATTTACTTTGCATCGATGGTATTGGATCGTTGGTCACTAAATCGATATATAGATCCAGACTGATTGGATCATTACACCCCTAAAGCCTAGTACACATTACATAATTTTCACTGTGATTCTGACGTGGCAGAGGATCTTGAGAGTCACCTTGGGTCGGAAGTGAGTCGGCAGATAGTCTGCCACGACGAGTCCTTATGTGAATAAGCCTACGAGCAAGTCGTCCCCTCCTCTGCGACTGGGACTGGATATCTGGCATGCTATAAAAGTGTGACACAACTGACAAAGAGTATCAGCCAATGAGAGACGGATATGTCCCACGTCAGCACGCAGGAGGATGGAAGAAATGTGAGGAGGACAAGCCGCAGGGTTGCCAGGTCTAGTCGCTTCTTTTGGGCTTGTTTCCATAGCCCTGGTTGTTTGTTTCTCTCCCAAGATCTGGCAACACTGACAAGCCGGCAAGCAACAACAACAATGGCGTCCACAGGATCAAGGGGAGCGCGTTGTGTTTGGACCCAGGCCCTGGAGGCAGATCTGATTCAACACTGGGAAGAATATCCATGCTTTACGATGTGTCATCTCCAAGTTTGGTGACATCACCGCGTTATCTGGGGCTCTGTTGGCGAGGGCTCGATGGAGAAATCTTGTGGTGTGCACACACAGGTCGTAACACAGTTGGCGAGACTCCCGATGACAGAAACACACATCACCAGGTATGAACACTCAATAGATTACGATAGTCTCTGCGATGCAAAATCAGGGTGAAAATCATGTAATGTGAACTAACCATAACTAACACATGCCCCATTTGTCAAAAACCTTGCTGTGATCCTTGTCAAGTTATCTTTTTTTATATTCATCAAGCTTCTGATTTTGATTCAAGATCCAATTATACCCAGTTTCAACAGCAGTTGAGAAGATCAAGTGTTCACTTCACTTGTTGCTCCCCCTCAGTCTGTCTTCTTCCAGCAAGGACAAACTAATTAACCTGTGCAAAACTATTTCCTTTAACTTTGGTCAACAAAACCTTGTTATTAATGCGTCATCGTTAACTAGAAAAAGTAAATGTCTCCTGCACCTTACCCATAAATGTCATCTCTTGACACAAGCAACATCATAAATTGTGCCTACGAGTTTTTCAAGAGAGATAAAGCAGTTTACGGTGGGTAACTACATCTGGAGCTCAACACTTGACTACTAGCTGAGCAAGTCAGATGACTGTTTGCAGTGGTGACTTAAGACAGTCAGAAAAGACAGTCAAGCTAGTGCAGTGCCAGATGCAACACTGTATTTAAGTCCATTGTGCTACATCAGAACCAGCGAAAGTTAATGTTGCTTATGGTCTTTACAGCTATTGCAACCAGGATTTACCCTAGACCTTCTTTTGACGCCAATATGACCGTTAATATTTCAGAATTCCATCATAAATAATGACTACTGGAAATATCTTTTAAATGGCCATAGAACAGCCTACATTTACACATCACTTCAAATTAAATAACGAAAATAAGCTAAATGAGGAAGCAGTCTATTAAAAACAATGACTCATAGACCACAGAACCTCGGGGGCCATGGCCCGGGTAACTTTTGTACTCTGACACAGGGGGTTGCGTTGGGATTGGGTGCTGCTGGGTCCCGCCAGTCCCCATTAAATAGTAGAAGAAGAAGAAAAAGAAGAAGAAGAAGATCTAGCCTTGAGGCAGGATGTCAACACAGGAACTTGGTGCACATGCATGAGCATTTCCACTCCATATTTATTCATAAATAAACATGAAATAAGACAAGCAGTTTATTGTGTTTCACTGGCGATGAGCTGTCATTACACGCAACTACGCATGGCTGCGTGCTCTTTATAACTCACTGTGTGAACCTATGTTGCATAGTAAAGATTTGCCCCCTCGTAATTTTTAACCGCCCCCTCAGTAACTTCATCCTGGCACCAGGCTTGCCTTAACCTCAATCACTGCGTGATTATATAAAGGTAGAAAAATAAATAAATACAGAGGAGGAGAATAGAATATTAAACAGCCTTTATTTCATTAAAAACTACATGAAAACAAAGAAATAGGAACGCTATTCCTGACCAGTGCGTCAAAAGACATGCAGGCCAGGAAAACGAAACAAACAACCCCATGAATCTCTTTATTAATAAGCTATAAAATGATGTGTCTTCTCCTGC
This sequence comes from Epinephelus cyanopodus, assembly GCA_026686955.1. Lineage (NCBI taxonomy): Eukaryota > Metazoa > Chordata > Actinopteri > Perciformes > Serranidae > Epinephelus > Epinephelus cyanopodus. The sequence goes on from CM048915.1 coordinate 1,668,290, forward strand.
GGCACGGGAGAAAACACAAAATCAATGCATCTCTATTATTGTGCGGACATAAATTCTCACAGTTTGGTGGGAGCGGGCGGGAGTGTAACACACACGTTACGGTTGCGGGCGGTAATGGTCAGAAATTCAGCGTTCTGGTTACTTTTTAGTAACACCTCCTGTGGAGATGGGTGTCGCATAGCTCTCTTTGTTTGAAGACAAAGAGCATGCAGAGGAAAAAGCCTTGAAATCAGTGATGATTTTACCAAATGATAAATCATCTGTGGTCCTGTGAATCCCAACACCCCCCTTTGGTCAGAGGATTACACTTTATGTGTGATCCTGAGGGCAAATACATCTTCAGTCCACAGTTGAAAAAGTTTATTTGTCAGTCCATACACATTGTAACATCTGGGCAGTTTGTTAACCAACTGGGCATTTGTCGGTACTAAAACAAAATCCTCAGGTTACAGAACAACTCTAGATAAACAACAATGACACAAGCATGGTGTAAAATAACTAACTTGTGTTTCTCAATAGGTGTTAGTGAGAACAGGAGTAAGTTATGTAAAGGTGTTAGGTGAGATGGAGAGAGGGTGTCACCTACAATGAGAAGGGTGTGTGTATGACTGTGTAAAGTCATAACGCAGTGTCCGAACCTAGTGTTTTGAAACTAGGAGTGTAACTAACAAGAATTTACACAAATAATCCAAGTGTACCTGCAAAGTTGGACAGTGATGTCTCAGTCCAATCAGAATTTAGGCTACCTAAACGAATAGCAGGGTGTCTGGCTATTACTGTTTAGAACTCCTGAGATTGCTGCTGTTGCTGGCAACTCAAGTCTGCCTAACTGCAAGAAACACGGTACTTTGGATTAGCATTTGCGTTACTATCAGTACAGGGGTGGACTAAACAAGGGGCGAGCTCTGGAGGTGCCTGTGCTTAGCTGGTGGCTCAGGGCTGTAACGCTCCTGGTAGCTAGAGGCAGAGAGGCAATCAGAGGCGCTTTCACTATCTGAAAGATTTTGACTGTCTTTTGAACTGGGGTCAGACATGTCAGAGACACTGTGCTCATCATCTGACTGGTCAATTGGCAGGTCACAGTTCTGGGCCAGAATCTCTGAGTATGGCCTTCTACAGCTTCTGTTCTGTGAATGGCCATCTCAACGCAGTTAGGGGACATAGCGGTTATGCTTCTTGTCTCCCTGCAGTCTTTTCACACACCCATTCGAGCTGTTGAGAGGGTGGTGTTTTGGGGCAAAAGATCTGTGTGACACTGCAGGATTTGAACTGACCGGTTCAGTTGCTGTCCCTGTGACTTTGGAAGGGACAGCAGTTTCCCAAGCTAACTGTGTCAACTTCCTGAGCTCTAGCATGGATGAGATACCATTACAGGTCATGAGTACAACGTGAGTGCATACACAAGGATGCAGGTTACGCAAGAACAAGGACTTGAAGTTTGGGTTCTCATCTAAGCCTGGTGCATTCTTGCCCTGAAAGTATGTGTGTCTCAAACGTTTGTAATAATCTCTAGGATTCTCAAGACATGAATGTTTAATTTGGTGGGCTGCAACCATAGAATCAATCTCGTCAGCAGTTGAAGAAAACTCCTCTGTCACTGCTTGACGGAGCTTTCTGTAGTTATTTCTAACACTGGGACGCTGGCACTGAATAAACTTGTGGACAGCTTTGGAACTGGTCTTCCACAAAAGTTTAATCTTCTCCCTTTCAGTTGCCTGGGGCAGGTCAACTAGACAGTTGTCAAGCTCTCTCAAATAATCATCAATATGTTGATCGCAATTGTTTGGATCAAACAGTTCAATGTCTATAGCTAAAAACTCAAGCACTTCAAAGCGAGAGCAGGCCGATGTCCTCTCTGGTGAAGGCAAGACTAAATTAGCATTCCTAAGGAGGTGTGAATCATGTTCTGCAGGTCTCTGAGGTGGGAAGGCTGAGGTTGAATGGTTTTCAACCCCCCTTTCCCCCTGAGCATGGATGAAATTGTCAAACAACAGTGTCTGAGATGGACATGGGACAGAACATCTTGTAGAAGATATACTACATGTCTCCTCAATGTCTGTGTTTGAGATATGGTAAGTCAGGTCACTGCTACCTCTGTCTGTTGGTGGAGGTTGGGGAGCTGACTTGATTCCCAAAGACTTAGGGTCTGGTGGGAAAGATTTCCACTTACTGAGCTGAGGAGGTACTAACTCATTAAGGGAAGAGTGTGAATCAGAGAAGCCGGAATCACACTGGCTGTAAGACTGTACTGGGGCTAGATGTTCTGATCTGAGCCTAAACAGTTCTTCTTTATGTGAGCAGAGGTCTAACTCTGCTGAATGTAAATCATCTAAATAGCGCATGGCTTTCTTGTTAGGCATCTGTGCTTCATGGAGGAGGGAAGCATTTTGCGCTCTTAGAGTTTCTACCTCCTTTTCTAAGGCTGCTTTGCTCTGAAAGGCAAGGGTGGTTTGCCTGTGAAAGATCAGAAGCAAGCATTTTGACAATGTATTACTGGATGCAGTCTGCACATCACAGTTATCACTGAGTAGAGAGTTAATCTCGTCCGTGCATTCCCCGAGACTCAATCTGCTGATGAGTTCTGGTAGGCCAGAGGTTAGGCTCTGTGCGATGGAGGAGATAAACTGTTCTCAACAGGGGTTCGCCATTGTTAGGTCTTAAAAAGAGGATAAGGCTAAAACAGGTTGTCTTAGTACAAGTCAAATGTTAAGCTGGCTGTTACAAGTTACACCTTTGAGTGTAACTTGTGAGTACACTAGCCTAACAAAAGAATGTGCTCTTCTTCACTGTGGGGGGTAGTGTCCTTTGGAGGAGGGGTGGCTACAACACAAACAGGCATGAAGGATTAGGGACAGGAATTTACGACAGTAAATTTGCCTGCAAAGATAACAACAAAGACTAACTAAATGCGTGGCAGTATCAGTTAGAGAGTCGTTTCTTAAAGTTAACTCAAGCTGGAACTTAGATCGAGGTAGCGAGGTACAAAACTTCACAGGGCTGGTAGCACACTGTGGTTCTTGCTCTATCTTTTACTTAGGCTGAAATGCTTGGCAGTAACAGCCAGTCCTCACATAAAGTCTCTGTGTCACAGGGACGGTGGCACGCTGTGATCAATTTCAAAGGAAAATAGGAGCAAAATAATCAACTGCAAAGTTTGAAAGCTTAACCAGACTGCATTGAATATGTGGTATTCGAATGCTGAACCAAAATCTTACAAGTTTCTACAGAGTAGGTCAACTTGAAAAGCCAGCAGCAATGGCAACTCTAGGGTAACACTATGAGGCTTAAGATAGCGGTGATCAGTTGCACAATATCTCTCAAGTTACTTTGTCTTTGTGAATAAAATAATTCTCACCACATTGTACTTGTTTGTAAGTACAGCTGAATGTCTACTGCTGTAGTGGTGAATGTAAAGACTTTTGGGTAGTCCAAGAATGGAATCAAAGATTTTTGGTGTGAACCAAAAATGTATGCTGATATTAATATTGCACAAATATGAATGAATGTCAACAGTACTACGCCGCATAAGGGGCACCAAATATGTTGGGGATCAACATATATTTACCTCACACGATGGCACCAAATATGTTGGGAATCAACATATATTTACCTCACTCTGTGGCACCATAAATGTTGGGGTCAACACACTAGGCTTCACACGGAGGTACCAAATATGTTGGGGTTTAATTGGCTGTTGGAAATAATGAATAATTATTATTAATAATCAATAATTATGTTAAATTAACTTAATTAACATTAAATCACCTCGTGGGGCACCATTCCTGTAAAGGGAAAAATGATAGCCAGTTAAAGATATCAGTCTCATAAAATAGGCTAAACTATTAATTTGGAGTTTGATCAATTATTAATGACAACAATCAAAATTAACAGTAATGCCTGAAGGATTTCGGAGTTCTTGACGCAGCAGAGGTTGACTATTCATTCACTCTTGTGCAACATTAGACAAATAGCAGGTATGATTCCAAAGAATTATATTTATTCTCAAATTAGCAAAGCAAACCAAAACACACAAATCCTAAATAACTATATACAAGCTTGGTGTGTATATGGTGTGTGCGAAAGAGAAAAGAGAAAGAAAGACAAAGGCGGGTGTGGTGATCAAAGGGGCGTTTGGCCTACAAAACAAAATGGCTGACAGAGAACTACCAAAATGGCCGAATCAAGGCTGCTTCAGTTTTGGGGGAGGTGGTTGTCTGACCGTGTGGTCAGGACAAAGACAAAGGAAAAGAAGCGTGAACTTGTGACGTGTGTTGCAAACAGTCTGGATAAGTGCAGAGATTGTTTAGTTGCATGCAAGAATCTGTTTGTGAATAGTATTAGCAAACTAAACACTTAGCTTTGGCGAAGCCAACTAATCAATGACCTAACTGCAATCTATCACAACAATAACTCAGTAAACAGCATTAAATCACATACAACATATTAAACAGTCTTGCTTAGTCTGTAAAGCTCTGATAAGCTATGCCCAGTTGTTACATTACCGATCCTTGAATGGATGGAGGAAAGAGTCACTTGGTGGTGTGCTGTTTGTTAGCCGGCAGAAGAAGGCTGGGAAGATGGTTCCAGCTGCAGTCTTTGTTGTCCTTTGTTCCAAAGGTTCTGATCCGAAGAAGCTGGTCACTTGGGGTCCTTGCAGAGTTAGACGCTGGGTGCTAACTGGCTTAGTTCCTTGTTGCTGGAAAGCTGGTTGCAAACCTTGTGTTCACAACAGAGTCTGTGATCAGTTGCCCTCCCTTAAGTGCTTTGGGCTATGGAGGGAACTTTGAAATGCCTGTTTGGGTGTAGCTCTGTTGAAAGCCAGGGTCTAGGCCTCTGGACTGTCCCAGGCCTAACCGGAAAGAGGTGTTAGCTGTTCAACAGCTGGAGCAAGAGAGAGAGAGTTCTATGGAAGGGAGGAGATCTTTGTACAAAACGACATCACAGAGTCACATGTCACTGTAAAAGGTCTTGTCCAATCAAGTTTTGGGACTTGAGTCTCACTGTGGTGTGAGGCGAGACCTCCTGTGGTGTCGCATAGCTCTCTTTGTTTGAAGACAAAGAGCATGCAGAGGAAAAAGCCTTGAAATCAGTGATGATTTTACTAAATGATAAATCATCTGTGGTCCTGTGAATCCCAACATATGAGTGCTGACTTGTGATGATAATGAATATGATGTTGATTTAGATTCAAGGCAGCAAGATGAGTTTTGGTTGTGGTGGACTGGATGTACTTTGTTGTTTGCTATAGTTTCATCTGTGCATTTATGTGTAAATAGGCTTGGCCTGTTGTGTGTGAATGTTAGAGTAGGATCAGAGAGGTTAATCTGAGCAAGCATGTGTTCGTGTTCATGCGTGTACTGTAGATGTGACTGTGTGGTGTCTGAATAAAAAAAAAAAGTGCTCTGCAACGTTATTTAATACATCAGTAATATTGTCTGTTTCAATGCATATGACTTGAAATTATGGCCCCCCCTTGTTCAGATGCGTTCCGCAGTCCATGCAGTGACTAATCACAGGTTTTAATGGCAGAGGAAAGGAGGCTAAGGACTCTATGTGCTTTCCACCATCTGGCTTGCCAGGATGAAGTGAAGTGAAGCGCTTCTCTGGATTGATCTACAAGTAAACCTGTGGTGTGCTGAAGGTCTCTCATGGTGCCATCACCTAACTACAGCGAGCATGCTAAATAAATGCCTGGGCCACGCTGCCTGTATAAGCAGTGACTGATGGCTTTCGTGCTGAGCTGCTGTGACTCACAATACTCCACTCATTTATGGAGCAGTGCAAGTGACTGCATTGTCAACAACAAAGTCCTGCAAATATTTTCTGATAAAAATCCTTGTGGGGTGACGTATTGGGAGATACCCCCAGAAACACATTTTTTTTGAAACTAAAACAGGAAGTGCTGACTTAAAAGTTAAAAAAATTATATTTTTTCATGTCTGTGAAATAAAGACGTTGAAACTTTACTGAAAGGTGGTTTAATGTCAACATGATTATCTAAAGACCATTTTCACTGTTTATTTTTGCTGAAACCACACACATAGTCCCAGAGCACTAATACAAGTGCCATGTAACATAACAAGTAGTATGCCATAGCTAATGTTATTCAAATAATTTTAAAAGGATAGTTTGGATTTTTTTTAAATGGGCTTATGTGAGGTACTTGTATATAGACAGTGTATTCAGTAGATGTCTATCGGCATGCCTCCCTAAGGAGAGGCAGCCAGAGTGCCGACACAGAAGCAAATCAATGTATCGGCGTAAATGGGGGCAATAGCAAAACCTAGAAAAAAGAGAGAAAAAGCCTGCACACTCTCATTATGCTCCAAAAATCTTTTCTAGTTAGACAACATTTCGAGCGTGTTAGCTCTTCCTCAGGTCATCTTACAAGTAATGTGTTTTTCACCAATATATGGTGATGTCACAAATCATGGGTGGTCATTCACAAAAATATTTCCACACATTATACTTAGGCTATTGCAAACATACACAATTGATCACTAATGATAACTATATCAATAATATATTAGACAACATCAGGTTAAAAAATAATACATATATCACATCAGGTGTTAACAATTATCAACTACAGAAAATGATGAATGAGGAAGTCCTCATTCATGCCTTTGGGGGACAAAATCCAAAAAGATTCTCGTTGTAACAACAGTCTGTTTGTGTCTCCTCCTCGTCTCGGACATTTTACGTGTTCAATTCCCTGGTATGTGAGGGATGCCACGCTGTGTTTTGCCTGCAGAAAACGCAACGCAATTTGTCTGATGTTAGGGGCGCGTTTGTGTACCACTCTGGGCATGTCTTTGAATGTTGTAGATAACTTTGGATCACTGCTCAGGAGATATGAATGTTTTTTTATAACTTGTTCAAACTCCCTTCCTAGAGTCGAGTATTGTAGGATGCATAAAGGACTGTTGTTGGAAGAGTTATTCCTTGTGAATTGCAGGCACTAATCTTGTGTTATACTCTTAAATCTTTCCCATACTTGTCTCAGCCATTCCTGTGGATAGCCTCTTTCTTTAAAGTGCATATCCTGAAGGTCCGCTTATTCTTCATAGTCTGCGTCCTCGCTGCACAGTCTCCAAATGCGATTATGTTGGCTGATGGGGAGGCTCCGTTTTAAAGAAGGTGGATGGAAACTGTCGGCTCTTAATAGCGCATTTCTGTCCGTGGGTTTTTTATATACAGTTGTTTTGAAACTGCTCTGCTCTCTTGTGATCAAAATGTCGAGATAATTAATTTCTCTCATGTTGAACGACATTGTGAATTTTAATGATTGATTACAACTATTAATCCATCTGAAGAATTCATTCAGATCTTGTTCACTTCCAATCCACAATAAAAATATATCATCAACATAACGTCGCCATAATTTAATGTGGGACAAAAAAGGCCGTGCCACGCACTTGGAGAAAATACCTGAACCTGAAAAAATCTCTGACAATTTAAATGTACGCTATACTGACAATTTTTTCACCACTTAAATAATGCTGCACAGGACTTTCCAGATGTTTTTGGGGACATTTTGTAACCATTTTTGCTGTCTTTCCAGGGTCCCCCATCTTCTAAAACATCAAGTCCAAGGACTTTTCAAGGATTTTCCAGGCCCTAAAATTCAAAGACTCCAACAAAGCATAATTGGAGACACAGATCAAGGTTAATTACTGTTACAACACTGAGATTTTTTATAATAAGAGGTAGCAGGCTTTACAGAAGCTCTCAGACAACAATTAAGAGAGGCTTGAATGTGTGATCTCTGAACTGATGGGAGACTGTGTGGTCTCCTGCCTTCCTTGAGTTATAGATCATCTTGAAATCTTTAAGAAATTAAAAACTGCTTTTGTAGAAATGCCTTTAAATTCTGCGTTAAATAGTAAATGCTGGCTGGCTGCCGGGGGCTGCACGTGTGATCTGTTATGCATCTGCAGCTTTTATATTATCTAACGAAGGTAACAGAGACAGGAGTGGATCACGTCAGTGTTGATAGTGGTACAGTACAGAACATCATCTATATGGCTGTGTCTGAAATCATTCCCTCATTCACTACTCCCTACTGACTATCTCTGGAGTTCTATGTACAGGGATATATAGTAAGCTTATCAGCAATATGAAAAAACACTTTTGGACACTACTCGTGTCATTTTCTTTGCACTGTTAATTACATCTGTGCTGATGCACAATTAAAACATGTATCAATGTTGGCTAGTGACATGCATATTTGTGATAAAAACATGAAATTATACTGATCGTCTTTTCCCCACATTAATAACTAACGTTCCAAAGTACTTTGTGGCCATTTGTGTTGCGTTGTGTTGTCATGCGCTGCTCTGCTCACATTAAACATCCAATGTTGTACTGTCAGACGAGAAGAAAAAGCAGCTGGATAGTAACCTGTCCTACAAATGTAAGTAATTTTCCGTGCTGCGAAGCACAGCGCACCGAAATTCTCGCGCGAGCCCGTTCACATCAGACACGCATTTCCCCCAGTTGTTGTCTCCATCACATTTGGGGCTGTTTTCTCTCTCTCTCTCTCTCTCTCTCTCTCTCTCTCTCGTGTGTGAGTGAGTGTGTTTTCATCTCTCTCGCGCTCTGTTTAGATACCTAATATGTAGGCCTATAGCCTATATTCCTGCCCAGCTTGACACATTCGCTCGCGGCTCGCGCAGAAAATAGACCAGACGCCAAAACAATCGCTGCAGCGCCGGCCGTGGAGCTGCACGGCGTGGCCGGTGTGGATGACACAATGGATTAACATGGGCGCCGAAAGGAAACTGGCTTCACTCCTCTGTGCTTCGAGGCTATTCGTTATGGAAAGCCGAAAGTGCCATATATCGCCACTATTTCAATACTACCTGTCTTAGGGGCCATTCAGATGTAGCGTCCTTTGCACGCACAAAACCATTATTTCCAATGTAGACGCACGCCAAGCGTGCTCACAATCCACAGCGAGGCCGTAGTGGCGCACATTTGGAGCGACACGCCTGTTTTTTCCTGCACGTCTGCAGTGCACAGAGATGGAAAAATCTCAACTTTTTTGAATGCAGCAAGCGCACTGCATGTCATGTGATAAGAATTAACCAATCAGCTCCACGAACCTGCTTCTCCTTTTCTGTCCCACAGACTTCACAACATTATAGCTGTGTCCCAATTCAGGGTCTGCATCCTTTGAAGGGTGAATTTGAAGGCTTACATCACAGCGCTGCGCGAAAGCTGTCCCAATTCATCCAAATTCAAAGGCTCCTCCAAATGCAGCCGACAAATGCGCCCTCCTTTTCCCTGTATTCGGAGGACGCACCACGACTATCCTTCATGGCCTCCCATATCCCAAGATTCTTTGCATGCCTCTGTTCAACACAGAGTTTTCTTACAACGGCGGCAAGCACCAGCATCGGTAGCAGCACCAAATACACCTTAAAATGTAAGTAACAGATTTTTACTTAACGCCAGAAGTTCAAGGGGCCTTAAAACCTCTAAATGGCTGTTTAAATACATGATGTTAGTGATGGTAGCCAGCTCCGCGATGTAACGTTAGCTTAAGGCTAACCTGTTGATACGAGGAGATCAGTTAACGTTAGCCTTTAAAAGTAACGTAAATGGTAAAGCCTAAACCCCTTCACTTTCAACTGTTATGAGCTTGGAGGCTGACTTATATCTTATTGTAACTGTGGAGATGCTGTAGGCTGTTTATACTTCACATCAGGTGCATAAACGCACCACAATGAACAAATATAAAGTTAATGAGAGGATAGGTTGTGAGCCCCGCTGTATTTCTAGGCTGTAAAACTGTAAATGTTTGGATTGAATAAAGAGCTAACTTCAGGAGCATTATTGTTATTATAGTTATTATATAGAACAATCATTTTGCCTATTGACATAACAGAAAATATGTCTTACATTTCATTTTGTTGTAGGGAGCAAGGAGCAAACGGAGGAGTTTATTAAACTCTGTGGTAAAAACAACCACCTGTTCACAGGGGCCAGGAATAAAGCCACACTCGGATGGAGGTACCTGTTAAGGCAATAATAAATAGCCCATTTGTACTCTATGCATATTTGTATGTAAAGGTTTCTTAAATTAATCCAAATCCTGTACAGAGACCAAAGTACAAATATAATCTAAAGACCACAGTGAATGTTGTTTTTAGGTGGGGTGGGAGTTTTATATCTGTCCTAATGTCACCTTTTGTGATCATGTGTGTTTACCTTTTGTCATGCTTCTCTCTCGTTTAGAACAATTTTTCATAAAATGGTCCTGGAGGGAAGAGTGGAGCCTCAGCAGGCGATAAAAGTGGGACAACTTAAAAAAAAAAAAAAAAATAGATAAAGTATGTGCAGGTTTGGATAATGATATGGAAACTACATTTGTTTTACCCAAGTTAATACTTTGATAAAGAAATGTAGAAAAAACTCCAAGGCACTCTCCCGTAGTAGTTACAGTGCCTTTATTCTTTATTCCTTGAATCTGTTTAACTTCCTGACGAAGGCTTGATGCTGAAATGTGTCAAAGGACTGTGTTTTTAAGGTTAATATGACCATGCCATAAGAATAAAGGCATTTAACTGCTATGGGAGAAAAAACTCCAAGACCTTGGAGTTTTTTCTTTGTTTCTTTATGACTACATGAATCCCATTCCAAAGAGCACCTCAAACATACCTCTTTTTGAGTCCATGATGCACTTCTTTCTCAAGACTTTTTTAATAAATACTTTGCAGAAAATTGCTGCTGTTGTGATTGATTTCCCCTGCCCACTGCTGCCACCTGGCCCCTGGTTTGTCCTCATGGATGAGGGTTTAAGACAGAGGCCTTCCATTGCCCCTCTTGTTCTAATTGCCCCCATCCCTGAGGACACACCAGGGCCAGGTGCTGCAGTGGGTGAGCAGCATGAGGAGGAGGATGAGGATGAGGAGAGGCAGCCAGGGCCAGCAACAGGAGGGATTATACATTATCAGTTCCATTTCTTATTTACAACTAGAATACAGTTTATTTTTTTTCTTTGACAACCAAGTATTTACAATTACACTCTGAACATTTCTAACTATTTACAAGTTTACAAGTGAGCATTCTTAACATGTCCAACTACAAAAGATCAGCAGAAATCACTATTTACAGAGAACAATTATAAAACGATATAAAACGTGTCCAGCAGCACCTCCAGGGACTCTGCTCAGTCTGAAATCTTGCTTTGTGTCACCATGATTAAAGAAGTTTTGCAGCACCGGAACAGCCAGGTATATTCTGCAGCACAGGGGCCTGGTCTGGATGGGGAAAGGAGGGTAAGAACAGGAGTACATAAATGATCAAAGCAACAATAGCTATTTAATTTTAGTTAAGAAGACAATTCTAGTTAAAGCTATAGCTTGGATAAATAATGCTATATCGGTCCATCTATCCACTTTGGCTTCTCAATATGGTTTTGATGTTTAATGACAAAACGTTTTCATATTGAAATTAAGTCAGGGCTATTTACAGGGTAAGTACACCATTTACTAGGTCCAATTCAAGCACTTAATAAGCCCTTTCAAGCATTTAAACTAAAGTTTCAAGCACTTTTCAGACCTTGAAAATACAGCAATAAAATTACAGCATTTTCAAAGATTTTAAGCACCTGTATGAACCCTGTATCAAGTGTAACGGTTAAATGACATTAACCAGATATCCCTAGCTAGCGTTTGTCACTTTACGGCATTGTTTATTAACGGGTATATTAATTACCAGGAACTATGCTAGCTATATGAACATTAATGTGGGTTCAAGTAACAGGTTTACCTCGCCACGGCTCTCTCCCAGCCGGAGATAAACGAGCCGCCGGTGTCGCCAGAGGCGCTTCTCCTCTTCCTCGATCAACAAGTGAATTTAATAAACAAAATGACTAATTCTAGCCCCATTTTATTGTCGGTATGTCCGTTTGTTGCTGCCGTCTGTTGTGCTTTCCCAAGCTTGGGCGACAGGAATCATGACGTGGTGACGCAACCAGGAAATTCTCCGAATAGTCCAGGGGCCAAGGGACTAATTTTCACAAATTGGTATCACTTAAAGGGACCACACAATTTTGGTATTTTTGACTTCCTCTATGTCTCTAGTTTACATTTTGGTATGATAGACCTGCATGTCTAGTAGCTTAATACATTTTTTTTGGATGATCTTTGGGTCCTCCCCAAAATTGAAAAAAGTCAAAATTGAGGCTTCTCCAAATGCCTTATCACATGAATCTCGGGAAATAATTATCAGAATGTCACCAAATTTGGACTGAATGTTCACAGACAGTTGCTGCACACAATGCAGTAAAGATTTCATCAGTATCTTGCTCCTTTTAAAAAATACATACAACTAAACACACATGAATTATAGGCGGACATGGAATAAGGAATAAAAAATCCAAAAGGCACTTATATATGTGTTTGCCATTATTAATGTAAAGAAGCCAATCACCCAAAAACTGCATTTATATGTGCCAAAGAATGTCATCTTATCATAAAAGTAGGTTATTATATTATTCACCTCACCATCTGATGTCACCAGCCCCTGACAGGTAGCTAAAGCGGCCAGAACTTCAAACAGACAAATAGAATGGGGCCCTATTAGTCCAGGAGCTAAAGGGATCGTTTTCACAACTTGGTAGGCCCCTATCACCCACGGGGACCAAACAATTTTGGCATTTTTATCTCTCTACAGGTCTCTAGTTTATATTTTGGTATGATAGCCCTGCCTATCTAGTAGCTTAATTACAGTTATCACTCTGTAAACAAACTTACACCCGTGTAGGCAACACACTCAAATAGGGTGAAAAATTAACTAACAGATATCCCCATGAAACTTGCCCAGTTGATCACTCATATTAAGACAAGTATTTTTTGTATTACACGCAGCTTACGCAGTTACTGTGCTAACACTCAGTGTTACTGTAGCCTACAGTAGGCCTACTAGCACTCAGAGCTGCCCAGTTGCTATTTGACCCATAACTAGGAGGCAAAGGGAGTGCTACAGCTTGCCTAAGGTGGACTCCCAGGCTAGCAGAGGGAAAGAGATGCCTTATTTCTCCATTGTACACCATCCTAAAATAGGGGGGGGGGCACCTGCTGCACTCATCCTAACTAACACTCAGAGCTACTATACAGAAATTGAATGTCAGCGGAGAGCATGAAGAGACAGCAATGGCAGACTTCGAATCAGGTGGAGAAGAGACGGGAGCTGTGGCTGGTGAGTCCTTCAAACAGAGGGAGAGATGGCATAAGGCATAGAAATAATGTCAACATTAGGAACACGAATTAGAATTTAGGCCATCTAGAGCCGTTATTAAGTATAGCACTTACTCTGTCACATCATTCATTGTCCACATCACTATCATTCAGCTCCGGAAAACATTCCAGCTTATTTGCCTGGTTGCTGCAGGTTTGTAGTTTACACATGTCTGTGCAATGCAGACCATTTTGCAGGCATGGGCATTCTGAAAGTTTACATGTTTGTGAGCAGGAGCATGATAGTATGGCCAATACAGCCTCTGGTGCAGGCGTACCTCGCATCCACTCAACGGCCAGATCCTCATCATGGATCTTCCATCCATGATCCTTTGGATTTGGTACACTTGGATTCCACTCCAGACTCCTCCGGCAGATAGCAGGCTGATATTTTGCTCGCAAGGCATGCATGTAGAGACAATCTTCACAAGGTGGAAGCTGACTGGTGTCTATTTCTCCACGCCTTGCACAAAATAGCTGGTAACGAAGCATGTTAACTTTAGTTGTGTTTGTGGAAGGCAGGTACATCTGACATGTGACCCCCTGGAGCTTTTTAAATAGGTCATCTGAGACCTCCCAGGAGCTTCCCAACTCTCTGAATGTGTCTTGGCAGGTCTTGTTTGTCTTCAGTTTTTTAAATATGGCTGACTTTCCACGGCCACTGAAAGAGCTAACTGTATAGGAAGCTGTTTGGGCTTAACAATACAGACCAGTGAGCAGTGATAACTAACATGTCTTTGGGGTCATCAGGTGGGAACCTCCTTTCACCAGTGTTTCTCCTAGTTGGTCCCACGACACCTCCAGGAGGCTAGACAGTGATCTCTGGCGTCCCAGAGACACTCCCCTAATGCCAGGTCTCACTGCTCCCCACACCAACCCAACAACCTCCTTTACCTTACTTACACATGGCTTTCTCAGCCCAAACAGCACTGCCACCTTCAACCAAACACAGGCTCCGTACATGTGAGCTCCAGGTAGAGACAGTGCTGATACTACCTTTCCTAGCACATTCACTATAATCTATTTCACACATTGCATAGCATAACTCCAATATATGCTAAAGCTAAAGGAGATAGAGAAGATAAACTCACAGAATCAGCAAACACACTCACCTTGCAGCATGGTCTCAATCAAAGGGATTTCAAATAGGCCACTCCCACACTTAAATAACCTTCCTCTTCCTGGATTTTCTCCTGAGAGGACTGATTGGTGGATCTCTCCACCTGATCTCAAGGAGTCATGTACCCTGCTTAGTACTTCCCCCTGCTGGCCCCCAACTGACATTGGCTGTGTTCCAAACCGCATACTACATACTACATACTGCCATACTGCATACTGCCATACTACATACTACATACTCAATGAACAGACAGTATGCAGACCGTTTACACTGTAGCATACTACATGATAACCCACAATGCATTTCGCTCCTGCCTGAGCCGAAATCAGCTGGCCTACAGCTGATTTCCCTTAAGCTCTAAACTCTGTAAATATATAACTTTAGCAACATTTGAAACATTTTTAGGCGAGAAAGTAGCCGTTTAGATCCACAACGTGTTAAAAATCTGACCAAATACCAGCTGTTTACAATTTTGTTTGGACGATTTCGGAGATTTCGGCGCTACTCAAGCTAGTCGTAGTGAGCAACGCACTTCCGGTTATTTTCACAAAATAAAACACCCGAAGCCCTTCTTTATACAGAAAACCATAATGATAAAATTTGTGCTTTTATTTTGAAAACGGGAGGCGAACCTACCCTTGATGTAGCTAGCTTGAAACCGCCGTTTTGACCGATCTCGTCCCGTTAACGGAATTTGACGGTTCAAAATGCCTCACCGGAGAGTCTTGTCAGCTCTGAGACGAAGATCGGCCCGCCGTCTTCGGTACATCATGCTCGCAATCGACTTGGGATTGTTCTCAGATCTAAATTTCATTTTTAATCAACTATAAATCTAATCATAATATATAACGCAATATAACATACCTCACAGCCTGAAAATTGGAGGGAAAAATGTACATCATTGAACAACAAAGTCGTTGTGAATTGAATGATTTCATAAAGTTCCATAAGTTATGATATACAGTAGTAATAAATATAAATAAATAACTTCTTTTTTCTTTTGTCCTGTTCGCGGCAAGGAATTGATGATCGATGACGTCACATTACATTGCATCGTGGGTAATTTGAGTGTGAGTAGTAAGCTCATTTTGTATACTCAACATTTCTGGCCAATCTAGTATGCATCCGGAAACTTCTCACATACTCAAAATCACATACTGCGCAGTGTAAACACACTACATACTCAAAGAGTTAGTATGAGTAGTAGGTAAGTATGCGGTTTCGAACAGACCCTTAATCCCTCCTCATCCAAATCCACTGACTAGCTCTGGCTGCTTCATCTGACATTTCCTTCACTGTCCTCCTCAAACTCTGTCCCCGCACTCTGAGTTCCCCCAGGAGCAAGACAGCTGATCTTGCTCTGAATCCCCTACACCCCACTTCCACTGGACAAATCCTAGTCTTCCATCCTCACTGCTCAGCTTCTGCTCCTAAGTCTGCATACCTAATCTTTTTTCTTTCATAGGCTTCTTCCACCGAGTCTTCCCAAGGAACTGTCAGCTCAATGAAATAAACTATCCGTTGACTCACTGACCACAACACTATGTCAGACCTCTGCTTGGTACAAACTATTTTCTGGGGAACAACAAGCTTTCCCCCTAAATCTACTTGCATTTCCCAATCACAAGCACTTTCTAGGCGGCCACACCCCTGCCTCCTTACTACCTTATCCCTTCTGTATTTCTCTCCCTCACGGACAAACTGAATTGCTAAACTCCTATTCTTAAAACCCTCTGAATTTCCCTTTTTCGTTTCCCTTTGATGCCTGCAGCTAAACTTTTCAACACCTGGTTATGTCACTATGTTTATCATACTCATGACAAGCTAACTTTACAGTCTGACAAAATATGCTTTAAGCCTACAGTACCTGAACACAATTGGCATGATGGGTCCTCATTTACCCACAGTTTTAGGTTCTTGGGGGTTTGTAAAACATCGTATGTAGCCCCTACCAGGAATCTAATACGATTCTCCTCCATACTCCACAGGTTCCTCCAACTAAGCTTCCTCTTTTCTACACTTTCCCATTTCAACCACTGTCCCTGTTTAGGCTGGGCCACTACCTTTGCACCCCTTAATATCTTCTCCTGTCTACATATCTGTTCCACGACCAGCTTTCTTTTATCTTTGAGACCTGCTTTATTCCATCAGGGTTTGCCTGGGCCAAGCCTCAGGCCTCCCAAACTGAACATTACCTACAATCTCTACATGCCTAAGAGCTGCCTCTGCCTCCTGAACTGCTGATCTTGGGTTCCACCTCCTCCCCTTGGTTGGATGTGGAAGCACACTACCACGTCCTTACTCCCAGATAACAAGAGCTCTGTCCTGACCTTGGTGCATTTAAATTCCTCTGTTAAACTAGATACTGGCAGCTGAAGTGTCCCTTTTCCATACAATGCAACACTACTTAGGCACCTAGGAACGCTCAACCACTTCCTAATATAGGAGCTAACCGACCTTTCAGTTCTCTCCACAGTGGATATTGGAATTTCATAAATTGACAATGGCCACATTAACCTAGGATATAGCCCAAATTGCAAACACCACAATGTCAACTTTCCTGGAAGTTCTGATTTATTTATTCTATCCAATCCTTCAGCCACATCTTTTCTAAATTTCACCACCTATTCTTCATCATTAAACTCTACATTGTACCAGCTATCTAAGCTCTTCACTGACTTTTCCCTAATTGTTGGGATTTCCTCATCATCTACGACAAACTTCCTGTCACTTAACTTCCCTCTATGTATCAAGATGCTTCTAGACTTACTAGGCTTGAACTTCATGCTGGCCCACTTGAAGTACCTTCTCTAGTAGCCTCTTTGTACATGGCATTCTTGTGGTCACCGGTGTCATGTCATCCATGTAAGCCCTAAATGGTGGAAGATGCAACCCGTTCTGCCGTCTCTCCCCACCTACCAGCCACCAGCCCCGATGATTACTTCCATCACCATAGTAAATGCTAATGGAGAAATTGTACACCCTGCCATGATGCCTATTTCTAGCCTCTGCCAACCTGTTGTGAAACCTGCCGTGCTTAGACACAATCTAATATCCTGAAAATATGCTTTCACTAATACCTGTGGCACTCTGAAGTAGTCAAACACACTCCAAATGAGGCTATGCAGTACTGAACCGAACTGAACCAATTTGCAAGATCTAAAAATATTACATGAAGGTCCCTTTTTTTAATCTTCGCTGCCTGAATCTGATGCCAGATCATGCTAGTATGCTCTAAACACCCTGAAAAACCTGGTATTCCTGCCTTCTGCACCACGGTATCTATTAAAAGGTAGGATCTGGAGGATTTTCAAACAAAACAAAATATAGATATACACAAATGAAATCCTGCTTAATCATCACCTATGGGCTTCTACTCATGTGTGGTGGTGACTCTGTTTGCAGAGCTCCTGCCCTTTAACTGTATTTTGATGTTTTTTTTGCTCGGACCGCTTCAGGGCGGAGATTTCTCCAGCCAGTGAGAGAGTGCAGGTGCCGTGCCCAAGCGTGCACCAGTGCGAGCCTTGCCTGAACCTCTTCTGTGAAGCCTTCTTCCGTACCTCCGGGCTCCTTACACCCGGGAGAGTTGAGCCTGATAGGAGGGGCCGAATTTGAATGTGTGTTTACAAACAGCAACAGAAAATCCTCCGGACCCTACCTTTAAGCTTTTCCTTTCTAAGTAGCTAGCTAATCCCTGCACTACTACACTAAAGAAAATCTTCCCCTCTACATTCAAGAGAGAAATCATCCGGAATTGGCTAAGGTCCACAGACTCCTTCTCCTTAGGAATGAGGACACCCCCTGCCCCACGCCATACTCTTGGGATAATATGTTTCTCCCAAACTATTCTTAGCTGTTTCCACAAAAATTTAAGAATATCAGGTGCACTTTTATAAACCTGGTAGGGGACTCCATTAGGCCCTGGGGCCGAAGAAGCCTTTGCATGCCTAACCACCTCCTGAACTTCCTTCCACCTAGGTGCCCTGTCATCCATCTCATGCTCTATTTCTCCTAATGGAGGGATATCTGGTGGAAAACCTACTATCCTATTCTTCTCTAAATCTGAATATGTATTTCTCAAATATTCTTCAATCTCTAGCCTTTCTGCTATAAGCTGCTCTCCCTTTTCCTGGCTGAACAATCCTTTAAAAACTTAAAAGGGTCCCTGAAAACACCTGTCCTTACATGGTCCTTCTTCATCCTCTTTTTCCTGAGATGCTCTGCCCTTCTAAGAACTGCTAGCCTGTTTCTCAGCTCCTCTTGCAACACCTTAATTCCCTCCCTTTCGTCTTCTGTAGCCTTTTTCCACTATTCCTTAACTGTCTCCTTTCCTTAACTAACTTCTCTATTTATCTTTGCCGCCTAGACTTACCTGACTGTACCTTCTCACCCCTCTTTCTCTCATGCGCCCCAAGCTTCTCTGCACCATATGAGTAAATTATATCTCCCATCTTTTCTAACCTTTCGATTGCATTTCCTCAAAGCCTGTTTAAGATTACTGAGAAATCTCTATTAACTATCTCTCATTCTTTGTCATTTGCCCAAGGCCATCTAACTCTAACCTTTTGCTCCATGGTTCTCTCTCTGACTGGCATACTGACCTCAGTGTCACCTGCATCCTCTCTTACCACCCCCACCTCCTCCTCAGTGGCAGTGTTACTGATATACTTCTACCTGTCGCTGGACTTCATCCGACTGACTTGACTGACTTCTTAGGAAGTACTGATGAAGGATTTTTTTAAAAATTGTATATACTTTGTTAATCCCTGAGGGGAAATTCAATTTTTCACTCTGTTGTCAATTACACACAGGTCCAAACACACACATGCACAAACAGGACCTATACATGCACTAAGTGGACAGATTTCAGAGTGGGGCTGCCCATGACAGGCGCTCCGAGTGGTTGGGGGGTTCGGTGCCTTGCTCAAGTGCACCTCGGCAGTGCCCAGGAGGTGAACTGGCACCTCTCCAGCAACCAGTCCACGCTCCATATTTTGGTCCTGACAGGGACTTGAACAGGCGACTCTCCGGTTCCCAACCTAAGTCCCTATGGACTGAGCTACTGCTGCCTCAGCAGGTGCTGAAGTCAAAAATACCAAAATTGTGTGGTCCCTTTAAGTGATACCAAAATCTGCCTTGGCCCCTGGACCACTAGGCTAGACCGTCCCATTGCAATGGTTGACGACTCATTCGGAGGCACCTCTGAAGGACTAGCCTTCAGAGGCTGCGTAGGCTGGGTCCTTCAAAGGATGCAGACCCTGAATTGGGACACAGCTTATGTATCTAATAACACACACTATCTCTCTACCAGCATCTCCCTCTCTCCCTCTCCTCCACTCACACACATGCACACACCTCACCTCCTGATGCTTGCTGGAAATCTATTTCACTTTTTTGAAAACTTTGTAACTTTTTTACTCCTCCTGTGAGTGACAGGCAGGTTTGGTTGCTTAGTAACGGCAGGCACGACAGTAGCGCAACCTTCGTAAATAACGGCGTTCTTCCAGATGATAATGATCCCTGCCCTCTGTTCAACACAACCAATAAGTTCAATGTTTCTAAAACCAATCAGCAGAGAGCACAGTGAGACCAAAACAATGGATCCACAAGACTTGTCTGCTGTGTTGCTCTTTTGTATTGCCAGAGGAAATTACTAAAATTCAAAGGATTAATTACTGATCTGCATGAAAGTATAATCACCGTGGCTGGAAACGCTGTGCTCAGAATATATCGGTTTATAAAATAAACAAAACCTTAATCATCGTATTGTACATTTAACCGTGAACCAACCAGAGCACTGCCTCTGTGAGAGACTTGGGCTTGCTGACTGTGTTTGTTAGCATCATAAGTTTTCCCCCCTTTGCAGCACTTCTAAAAGTGGTTTGCCTCTAGCTCTATGTCAAATAATGCCAACAATATTTTTCAAAATGTATGAAGTCCAAATGTAGTACTCATCATGCAATTTCCATTTATTAGTCTTGCTTTTTGTTTTGTTTTTATGTCATAATTATCTGAACAATCCTAGCTAAAACAGTTATTATGGCCTAAAAAGCGGCATCTACTGTGGCTCTCTACAACGCCCGTAAAAAACGGGCCCCTTTAACGGCACTTTGTGGTGTTAAAAGCGCTGTTTTAAGGCTCCCAGCAAAAGCGTCGTTCCCTCAAGAACTGCCGTGAACTGTACGGTGATGCGCAACCACAAAGTCAGTGGAGAGAGTGGCGCTGGGGAGGACCAATCACACGTTACCAAAATAACGGTAGAGCCAATCGATGAGCAATATGAGGTAAGAGGCGGGACGTATCGTAACCCTCTGTGTACCGTATTGAGCGAACGTCGACAGCCAGTGTTTATATAGAGTCCCGAAGTCACGCCCCTTACGGTGAAGCTCATGACAAATAAGTCAGGCGGCTTAGCAAAATAATGGGGACGCGTCGGACAAAAGCACCAAATTTTTTCCATATGTTCTTCAACATCATAACTTATCATAAATTTAGAAGGGGAGCCACTTCATCAAGATGGTGGAAAATCTATAAGCGCCAATATCTCAGCTTCCAAGCTACTTAGAAGGTCAATCTTGGTGTCAAAATATACATTTTCTGGGTCAAGGAATGCATTAAAACTATTAGGAATATCACTAGATGATTGTTTGTGCCAATATTAAATAATTTGGTTTGTTCCTTCACGAAAGATTGGGGCTGAAATGCGCTGGAGATTGTTTCTATGTCTAATATGACCATGCCATTATAAAAGTATTTGACTTTTTAAAGAGATTGCTTTGAAACTTCTTTGTGATGTCTACATGTATCCCTAACCAAAGAGCACCTCCAAGAAATATTTTGAGTCCAGGAATTACTCCTACCCAAACATCGTTTGAGACAACAATATGCATTTGATGAAGTAAGTAACTTTAGCCTTTCACTTTTAAGTTTGAGATTATTAAGCATAACTAATGTATGGTGGAGCAATGTACTGTATAAACTACACATAGTTCCCAGACTCAGGATAATGTTAGGCGTACCACACACATAACAGATCAGATTCAAAAACTTTGAGAGCAGTATTAGTGAGCCTCGATGCAGAGAAGGCTTTTGACTGTGTCAATTGGAGATTTCTGTATCAGGTACTGGGGAGACTAGGGATTAAAAAACAATCAATACAATGTATTCAAAGCCTCTATCAAGAACCTACAGCAAGGATAAAAATTAATGGACATCTAACTGATAGATTTGTCTTACAGTGAGAGACCCGCCAGGGATGCTGCCTTAGCCCTACCTTGTTTGCAATATTTATTAAACTGTTGGCACAAATGATCAGGCAGAGCAACAATTTAAAAGGAATCCGAATAGGAGAACAGGAACATATTATAGGGCTTTTCGCAGACAGTGTTATTGTGATTCTTCAAGAGCTGAACAGAACTTTTCCTAAACTGATGTCGATATTAGAGGACTATAGTGAATACTCAGGCTATAAATTAAACATAGCAAAAAGACAAATTCTCACATTAAATTATTCTCCAGGCCAAGAAATTAAAGAAAAATGCAAAATCAAATGGAATGCTAAAGTGATCAAATATCTGGGTGTGATATTGGCATACAATCTCAATAAAACATTTGAAATAAATTATAATCACATTAATAATAATTTAAAGACAGATATCAGGCGGTGGTCAGCTTTCAACATGGATTTTGAGACATGAATTGAGGTAATGAAGATGAATGTATTACCGAGATTGTTATACCTTTTTCAATCCATCCCACAAATGATGCCAGAGACACAACTGAAACACTGGGACAAACTTATCTAGATTTATCTGGGCTGGCCAGAAACCAAGGGTCAGGTATAAGGGGAGTGTATCTATGTTTCCCGGGTTCTATGTTCCCCACTTAACCCTGCAAAAAAGCTTCTATGTTCCCCGCTTACACAAAAAGGGTTCTATGTCGACAGATCCAGCTTGGCGAAGTGACAGTTTCGTGCCAAAAGGCTTCGCCGAAGGTGCGCTAAAAGCTCACCAACTGAAACCACATCTACTTTCAGCGCAGGCGGAGCGCAGCCAGTGTAAGCCAAAGTTTGGCTGACCGGCGGTCAGTGCGCACACGTCACTAAAACCTCACAGTCAGGTTTCCAGAATGTCAGGCACATTAACGTTGCAATAAATACCCACAAATACCACTATTCAATGCAACTATTTGCAATCAGCACATAAATGTATCTCTATATCGATTGTCCCGTCACATCAGCACCTGTCAACAAAGTCAAAAGAAAAGAAACAGAGTGAGACTGTGAGAGAGAAAGAGAGAGTGCGCGTGCACAAGAGAAACGTAACATTGATTTACAATTGTGGTGACCTCCTCCCAGGCTACCTTTGCATCATCAGCCCGTGGAGGTCTGCTCGCAGTTCCGTATATTCGGACAGTGCGAGCTTGCTGCTCTCTTCTGCCATGGCGAACTGAGTAAACTCTCATTACGCCTTTGTGCAGCGCATTTAAGGGCAAGGAGAGGGGCTCATTTGAATTACCGAAGGAATTTGGACTTGAAAACAAAGACTTTTTCAGATACCTACAAATAAGAGATTACTATGATAAAAAAAATAAAACCAACATTGTCTAGACAGGGTAATTCTGTGATAGATATTTTGACTGAAGCCTATAAAAAGAAGAATTTAAAAAAACTATCTTAATCACAGGAACAGTGCTGGAGGCAGTGCGGAAACTTGAACGCTGATCACTCCCATATCTTCTGGTTATGCCAAAAAATCCAAACTTTCTGGGAAAATATATGTTTAACTGCGGGAAAGATTTTGGGTTATAAGATTCCTAATGATGTTAAGGCTTTGTATTTCTGTGCTTTGAAAGATGATGTGATTAAAAAAGAAAGACTGGTATCTGTGCAAAATACTGCTAATGGCCTGTAAAAAAATAATCACAAAAAACTGGTATAAAAACCTGAGACCCCACGTCTCAATCAGTGGATGGACAGAGTTAAAGAAATTTATGCAATGGGAAAGATGACTTTCTGTCTGAGGTCCACAGGAGCGATCTTCCACAGGAAATGGGAGAAATGGTCTGCCTACATTAAGGAATAAAGGATGCTATCAATCAAACAAGACATTTGAAGTCATTGGACATGCATCATAATATTGCCAACAGAGGAGCCCCCATGTTTTTGTAAACTGAATGTTTGTTTGTTTGTTATATCTTAAGCTGAAAATACTAAATAAAAAAAGTATCAAAAAACCAAAACAAAAATACACATACTTCCTCCAGTCCGAAGCAAGCTAGAGTGATGCCACTCACTCTGCACATGCTCAGTTAGACAGTTAGATGTTCAGTTATTGACACAAACTCCCAGAGAAATTTACCAGCAAGTGGTTTTAGGTTAAAAACAAAAAGAAAACCCAAAATAATTTCTATCAGAATGAATGCTATTTTTGGATGATGACACTGCTGTAAGTTAGCTAGAAAGTAGCTAGCAAGTACAGGTTAATAACTAGGCTACTTAGCTAGCTAGTTTCAGCGGCTGAAGTCACAAAATAGCTAGTCAGCCTTGCTAGGTAGTCGCCAGTGTTTGTTTCAAATGAATAATAACTAATCAAACAATAACTTACTAGTTAGGTTGTTACTAAGGTACTAGGTAGGTACAGTAGGTGGTTAACTTATATAACATGATAATAATCACTTGCATGCTAATAGTCAGTGGAATCAGGTGTTTGCTTGCAGGCTGCAGCTTGGTACAAAGTGCTCATGCAAGAAGACACAATAGAAATGCACAGAGCTTTGCAGTTGCAACTGTGATAGATAATTGGATTATACTGTACATGCAAAAAACGTTTTATAGTGTTTAAAAGGGAAGCTAATAAAGTTCAATTGAATTCAAATATTCATGTCATCCATTCCAGCCACTTTTGTTGAAAATCATGTGAATACATTCCCAGAATTAATATTTTTATTTGATCTTGGCATGAACAATCATCTAGTGATATCCCTAATAGCTTTTTTACATGGCGGCCATCTTGGATTTCCACCATTGTGATGAAGCGGCTCCCCTTCTAAATTGAAAGCTATGATAAGCTACGTGATGGAGAACACATAAAAAAAATTTGGTGCTTTTATCTGGCGCGTCCCCTTTATTTTCACATATGGCTGGCTCCAGGGCAGGGCCCCAGTAATGTTCCAGGCTGGGTACACAAATCCTTGTTTTTATCCATCATGAAGGGTCTTTTGAACCGTTCTTCATCTGACCCTTCGCCCAGAACCAATCTGCCATGGGAAACCCTACCAGGGGCAAAATGCCCCCGACAGCATAGCTCCTAGGGTCATTAGGGCACTCAAACTCCTCCACCACGATAAGGTGACGGTTCTTGGAGGAGTGACGGTTCTCGGAGGAGCCCCCAGACTCTCTGCCTGTACGTTGGGGTTTACCCCAGTAGACGAAAGGGTTGCTTCCCTGCGCCTTCGGGTCAGGGAACGGGTCCTGACTGTTGTCTGCGCTTATGCGCCGAACATCAATTCAGGGTATCCGCCCTTTTTGGAGTCCTTGGGACAGGTGCTGGACAGTGCCCCAACCAGGGACTCCATTGTTCTGCTGGGGGACTTCAACGCTCACGTGGGCAATGACAGCGGGACCTGGAGGGGCGTGAATGGGAGGAACAGCCTGCCCGATCTGAACCTGAGTGGTGTTCAGTTATTGGACTTCTGTGCGGGTCGTAGTTTGGCCATCACTAACACCATCGATCGGCTCCAAAGAGGTTCTGGCAAACCGTCCGGCGCCTCAGGGGGGGGATGGCGGCAACTTGCTCACACTGTTAACAGTGGGGGCGGGGAGCTGCTGACGTCAACTGGGGACACTGTCAGGTGGTGGAAGGAATACTTTGAGGAGCTCCTCAATCCCACCAACACGTATTCCAGGGGGGAAACAGAGACAGGGGTCTCGGTGGTGAGTTGTCCAATTTCTGGGGCAGAAGTTGCAGAGGTAGCGGAGCCCCGGGGGTGGATGAGATTCATCCTGGATATCTCAAGGCTCTGGATGTTGTTGGGCTGTCCTGGCTGACACGCCTCTGCAACATTACGTGACCATCGGGGGCAGTGCCTCTGGAGTGGCAGACCGGGGTGGTGGTCCCCATTTTCAAGAAAGGGGACCAGAGGGTGTGTTCCAACTACAGGGGGATCAAACTTCTCAGCCTACCTGGTAAGGTCTACTCCAGGGTGCTGGAGAAGAGGGTCTGGTCAATAGTTGAACCTCGGATTGAGGAGGAGCAATGTGGTTTTCGTCCCGGACGCGGAACCGTGGACCAGCTCTTTACCCTCGCCAGGGTGCTGGAGGGATCATGGGAGTTTGCCCTACCAGTCCACATGTGTTTTGTGGATTTGGAGAAGGCTTACGACCGTGTCCCCCGGGGCATCCTGTGGGGGGTGCTCTGGGAGTATGGGGTTGGTGGCCCCTTGCTAAGGACCATCCAGTCCCTGTACCAAAGGAGCATGAGTCTGGTTCGCATGGCCGGCAGTAAGTCGGACCTGTTCCCGGTGAGGGTTGGACTCCGCCAGGGCTGCCCTTTGTCACTGGTTCTGTTCATAAGTTTTATGGACAGAATTTCTAGGCGCAGCCGAGTGGTGGAGGGTGTCACGGGAGGATCTCGTCCCTGCTTTTCGCAGATGACGTGGTCCTCCTATCTCCATCGAACAGTGACCTCCAGCTCTTGCTGGGACGGTTCACAGCCAAGTGTGAAGCGGCTGGGATGAGAATCAGTACCTCCAAGTCTGAGGCCATGGGCGGCTTGCCCACTCCAGGTCGAGGGGGAGGTGGAGGAGTTTAAGTATCTCAGGATCTTGTTCACGAGTGAGGGTAGGATGGAGCGGGAGATTGACAGGCGGATTGGGGCGGCGTATATACATATATATATGTATATATGTATATATATATATATACATATATACATATATATATATATATATGGGTCAAAGACGTGGCATGTCAATTCTGGTGTCCGAGGCATGTTTATAATGTTAAAAATATATAGAAAATTTAAAACACTACATTTTGTTACTCAACTCTGGTCACTTTACTTACTCATATGAGTATTTACTATAAGAAATTAAAATTTAAGGAGCTATTTAGCTCAAAAGTACTAAACTGTCCTTCCTGGATAACGTCCGGGCTAAAAATCTAAGCACAAAAATATGCTAAAAATGTCAAAAATCTTAATAAAAGCATAAATGATGTACTGGGGCATAATTGTATTGATGTTTGTCATGACACCTACAAATATAGTAACAACACTAAGGTCATTTACATTTTTATTAAAGAAATACTTTTGTCCCCATTTTTGGATTCTCAAATGTCCTTCCTGGGTAACAGACATAAAGTGGCTATACATGACCATATTTGGATTTGGATAGTCATGTGACAGGGTGTTGCATCAGCCAACAGATTCTGAAGGACCCCCAAAATATACCACAAGATCAGTAAGTCTCTTAAAATGTTGATAATTTGACCTTTTCGCTCAGTGGTACATGATGTACCACCATGATGTGTCTTTCTGGATAACGCTAAAAAAACATTTATAATTTTTTACATTTTAAAATGACCTATTTCATGTGAAATATGACATTAATGTGTTGAAGATTATGCTAATATTTTACACAGTAGACCCAGTTAGTGCCTGATAATAAAGGAAAAATAGTTATTTTGTCCTTCCTGGATAACGATATGTCCTCCCTGGATAACAAAGATATTCTGTTACCAGGACATGTCCTCTGTTATCTAGAATGGACATGTTAATCAATTCAGATTTGTATCGGTATCTGTAGCTTTTTAGGCATTGATTTGATGTTGTATTGTCAAACTTGTATTATTATTAATAACAGCAATTGATTAATTAAGTAAAAGAAGCAGTATTATGTATTTTTGAACTTTTGTGGTAGTTTTTGTTATCGTTTTCAATGATAGCAACACAGGACATTATCATAGATATTGTGAAGTTATTGCCCAAAAATGAGTATAGTTTTAGATGTTTAAGGGTCAGTTTTGTTCTTGCAGATGCCACTGTCTAATAAAGAAAGGCAGAGACTTTTCAGACTTCCAGTTACATATATATATATACATATACACACACACACACACACACACACACATATATATATATATATATATATATAAATATATATATATATATATATATATATATATATATATACACACACATATATACATATATATTATATATATATATATATATATATACAGTCATGGAAAAAATTATTAGACCACCCTTGTTTTCTTCAATTTCTTGTTAATTTTAATGCCTGGCTCAACTAAAGGTACATTTGTTTGGACAATTATAATGATAACAACAAAAATAGCTCATGAGAGTTTAATTTAAGAACTAAGAACTATTCATTTTCCATGGTTTTCTTGATAATAACCAAAATTACTTAAATTCTTACATCAATAGCTATGGCATTGTACCGCCAAAAACACTACTTTTAAGCATTCCATGTTTTCTTTTCTGTTTGCTTTAAACACATGATACACACAAGAGTTAATACTTGATTGCATAACCATTGTTTTTGATGACTGCAGCCATGCGTCTTGGCATGCTCTCCACCAGCTTCTGACATTGTTCTGCTGTCACAGCAGCCCATTCCTGTTGGACAAATTCAAACAAATTTTCTTTGTTTTTGGGCTTGTGGTTCTCCATTTTGAGTTTGATGATTTTCCACAGCTTTTCAATTGGATTAAGATCTGGTGATTGAGCAGGCCAAGGCATGGTGCGAATGTTGTGGTTCTCCATCCAGGCTTTAACTGACCTTGCCGTGTGGCAAGGGGCATTGTCTTGTTGGAAAATCCAGTCATTCGAGGCAGGAAAGAGTTTTCCAGCTGATGAAAGAAGACTGTTTTCAAGGGTAGTCCTGTACATGACCTGGTTCATTCGGCCTTCACACAATTGCATTTGCCCTGTTCCACTCAGACTGATCCACCCCCATGTTTTACTGTAGGGGCAAGACAGTCTGGGTTGTAAGCTTCTCCAGGCTTCCTCCTAACCAGTAAGTTGGCTGGAGTGGGCATCAATTCAAAATTGGATTCATCACTGAAGAGAACCTTAGCCCAATCATCAACAGTCCAATCCTTGTGGTCTCGAGCAAAGAGTAACCGGGCCTTCCTCTGCCTTTCATTGATGAAGGGCTTCTTGCGTGCTCTGTGTGACTTCAAACCAGCTTCAACAAGTCGGTTTCGAACTGTCCTTGCCGAACAAGTCACATTTCTCGACGGTGCCCACTCATTTTTAAGGTCCCTGGAGGTCTGACGACGATTCCTGACACAGGAACGGATGAGTGCACGGTCATCTCGTGGGGTAGAAAGACGTTTCCTGCCACGGCCAGGTAGCAATTTGGTAGTGCCATGTTCAGCTTGTTTTTTTTGTTGTAATGAACGGCTGTCTTGGAGATCTTCAGTTTTTTCGCTACCTGTCTCTCACTCATGCCAATTTCCAGCAGTGCCAAGATGGCTGCCTTTGTGGCTTCACATAATTCTTTTGTTTTAGGCATTATGTGAGAGCTGACAACTTCTGAGTTGTGCTACGGCTTGAATGTAAGCAGGAAACCACTCTAGGCCTTTGCATGTGCAGTGCTGCTTGTGACATGAAATGGCCTCTTATATACCCTGGGAATCAATTAAGCTTAAGAATGTCAAATAGGACATAAAGTATTATGTGACCAGCTGCATTTTTTGTTGTGTTCATTGTATTACGTTTAGTGGTACCAGATATTAGAATGAACAAGAAATTGAAGACAACAAGGGTGGTCTAATAATTTTTTCCATGACTGTATATATATATATATATATATATATATATATATATATATATACACATTTTTTGTCCATTTTGTCCATTTGCGCCGTGTTTTTCCGAGTACTGCAACAACAACAGTCGGCGTGTGCCGTCAGCAATACGAGTGACGCTCCCGCACCGCACAAAGCTAAATTACACACCTATTTACCACCCAGTAATTTTCGTTGTTTTATTTGCTATGAACAAATATACTGTAGTGACCCTGGGGCAGTGGTGAGTGTGGTATGCGTGGAGTCAGCTGTCAGTCAGTGTGAGGGAGATTGGTGGAGCAGAGAGGGGGAGGACTGCCCCACTGGGTACTGTAAGTGAGTATATGTGTGTAAAGTGTGTGTGCTAAGAGTCAGAGTTTGGGACGGACACTTTTACCGTTACTGTTACCCCCGGAGTGTTACCGGAGTTTTTGGAGTGCACAAATAAATGGGCCTTTTTCCTGAATGCTACTCTGGTCTCCTGCTCGTGAGGGATTCATTACAATACAGACAGCTCGGTGGCAGAGCGGTGCGCTCTTGCGCCGCGGTAACACATACACAATGAATGGGTTAGTCGGCGGAGGTCTGTGCTTTGTGTGCTCTGTGTGAAACAGGCTTTATTTCTACATTTGTCTCTCTCGTTTTGCCTTTTTCCTTCTTCTGAACATAGCAAAGGTTGGGGAGGACCAGCGAGACCAGCTCCAGAGGCTTCGGAAGCTTTCCTGGGCCGTGTCTTTGGGTTTTCAGACATCTTTCGGTAGCTCCTCTGCTAGTCACGTCGTCTCCAACATCTCCAACTGCGCATGCACTCTTTGAACTCTACGTCAAATGTGTCATTTCCTGTGCGACAGCGCGGGAATGTCGCTCCTCAGAGGCAATAGCGCTTCTAAGCAAACCAGAGACTGTTGTGTGGTGGAGATGCGTTCGATAATCATCCTAATAACTCGTTTGGCAGTGGCTGTTATGTAACGGACAGTGGTTTATATGTAAACACTCCACAGGGCAGCTTTAAATTGATATTAAAACACTTCAAAACTTACACCTCAGGAGTTCTAACCAGTTGGGATCCTTCAGGAAATGGTGGAAGGCCAGGTGCAGGGTGTTTCACTGATAGTTGTTGCAGTTAATTACACGACACTGTTTTCTTTTACTTTTTTTCTCCTCTCTCCTTGACATCTTGCATGTTGTCTGGGCGCAACAGTCAAACCTCAACAGTCCAAAATGGCGGCAGCATCCCTAGTGGCTGTTGGCAAAAATTCAACGGAGCTTCGCCTCTTGGTATCAATGCTCTTTGCCTTAGATCAGAAAAAGTATGAATGGCAGTGAATGAGGAGAGAAATATTATCTTTTGGTCCCGTTTGGGTTGTGACATGAAATCCAAATATGTTGTTAATGAATTTAAAACATAAATTTCAAGGTCAAGAAAGTCATACTTTGTGGTAACACTGTTGAGATATAAGCTTTTGAAAAAAAAAACGTAATTAGAAAAACTACACAGGAGGCTGTCGCATATGTGACATCATAGCTTTCGCTCACTTCTTGCAGGTTGGAGTGACTGCAACCTGGCACAAAACACAGACATCCTCAATCATAAATCGATTAATCATAAAACAGTGGTGAGTCTTTCTAATTAAAAAGCTTATATCTCAACAGTTTTACCACAGTGTGACTTTCTTGACCTTAAAATTTATGTTTTAAATTCATTAACGACATACTTGGATTTCATGTCGCAACTCAAACGGGACCAAAAAATAATATTTCACCTTAGCTTAGAAAGCTAGCAGCGTGACATTTAATCATTATGGACAAGCTATGTGACCATCACCCCTTAACTTTACCCCTCCCCGTCCCAATGAAGAAGGTGAGCAACACTGTGTTGTTTCATGCCAGTTAGCATCATTGCAGGGAGTCTGGGAAATTGCTCTCTCTCTCTCTCTCTTGCTCTTTTTTACCGTTGAAAAAAAGAAAAAGAAATATTTTTAATGACAGCAATTGAAACAAATTATTTTTCCACATAATGATTATTATGAAACAAAAACATCAGACAACTGTCTGTACTGGATGCTGGACAGTTGGAAACATTAAGTAGCCTAACTCAGTCTGTATTAAAGTTACAGGCAATATTAAAATAATCCAGTTAGATGCTTTTACTTAGATTGAATTATGGCTGTTAAATGACATCTATAGATACAGACTTTATTATTCCCTCATGAAGGGCAGCTTGAGCAGCTTGCAAACACAGACACACAGACACACACACACACACACACACACACACACACACTCAAATACATGTATCTAATGTATGTAATCTAGTGGTGGTGATCAGGGAATAGGCTCCTACTTTGATCTGTTGCTGTTCTTTACTTATGCTGTTATTATCAATGTTTGTGCAGACAGGTGATGGTTGGTGATGGTGATGTTTTTTATAATATGGTGTGAAATCAAACTTTCACACATCTTGGTTTTATTATCAACATGAGTTGCTGTGTGTGGTTGTTATAAAAAGTGTCCTGTATTTATGCTTAAGTGGGCTCAGTGATAAGTTAACCAATATATGATGGCTCAAAGAGGGAAAACTCGAAAGAAACAAATGCATTTTGTGATGTAGATCACCTAGATATTAGGGCTGACCCAAAAAATTCTAAGCTTCGAAGCTTC
This sequence comes from Epinephelus cyanopodus, assembly GCA_026686955.1. Taxonomy (NCBI): domain Eukaryota; kingdom Metazoa; phylum Chordata; class Actinopteri; order Perciformes; family Serranidae; genus Epinephelus; species Epinephelus cyanopodus. The sequence goes on from CM048915.1 coordinate 1,700,133, forward strand.
GTTCGATGGCACGTGATTCGAGTGAGAAAAAAAAATTCGATGCTTCGGCACTTCTTTTTTTCGTTTTTTGGGGGGAGGCCATAAACGCAACATTAACACCGTCAACGAGCCACAAGCGCACTCAGAGCCGCTCTGGTGTTAGAGACACTTCTGATGCTCTGAGTTGCGCATCTGTTTGACTGTGTTGCAGTGTGCACCGAGAGTTTTAATCTAAGGTGCTCAGACTCGGCGCACTGTAAGCGGAGCGTTGAGCGCACTTCCGCGTTGTAGTTTCCAATACAAATGTCCGTGAAACACTATATTACCCCCAATTCTTGCACGTTTCTGTCATGGCGATGTGAAAAATACGTGTCGAGCAGTCTTTTGAGTGACACTGGTGCACGGAGCGGAGTCCGCACGGTCGTAAAATGTGACCTTTGCGCGCACAGAGCTTGCAGACCATAGATATACATAGAAAGGCTAGATGGCTGATGGGACTTTTGCCGGCGACGTCACCGAGCGGCCATCTTACCTAGGGGGACTTTCCCCGCGCACTCTACAGTAGTGGACGGAAGGTGAGCGACCGACACAAACAAAAATACACTTAACTCGCTGAAATCTTGACGGATTTACAAACGGTTTGGTTTATTAAAAACCTTATTAACGTGGCTATGATTCAGGCCACGTGGACATGCTGAAAGTGCAGCTTTTCTTTTCGAAAATCGATTTCATTTTGCTGCATAGTTGTGTGTCTGTCACAGTCATTTGCAAGGCTGCAATCTGAGAGTTTCAATTAGGTTTCCGTGAGACCAATAATAATTTTGTGACAGCCACATATTTTGTCTAAATGACGATTTGTGTGGATGTAGTTGTGTTTATTAGCTAGCAAAGAAACAAGAGGTTGTGAATGTGACATAGTGGGCCACTGGGACTATTACAAAGTAGCCTAGACATAATTCTTTACAGGTGGGAAAGGCAGAATTATTCCTTTATTTTAACATACATAATATGATTTCCAAGCTGTTTCATTAGTAAAATATATCCTTAATTTAGATTCATTGTGATACAGTAAATGCCTGGCTTTGTGTTTACAGAAATACTCAACACAGTTCAAGATGCCAGACTTTTGTGCGGCACATGGATGCGCAAATGAACGTTCTGTCCACATAAGAGCCCGTGGAATCACCTTTCACTCGTAAGAAATGACTTGAGGGACATATTTAGGATAATTGTTACTAACGTAGTTAAATTTGTACTTGTACAATACAAGTTATTTTCACCCTGACGTTTTAGAAATGCTTCTACCATTTGTTTACATAATAATCATTGAATATTTCTTTTTCACATTTTTTTAACATGTTACTGTTATTGACTTATTTAAGTTTACATAATGGCATTCAAGCATAGGCTACATGAATTACCCCAACAATATCATAATTTAGCTCTGTATTTTTGTCTTTACCATTAATGTTAAAGGTAAGAAGGGTGTAAAATGTTGTCAATAATTCATATCTCGGTATCTTCTCATGTATTTAAGGTTTCCCCAAAACGCAGAGAGGAGGAGGCAATGGGAACTTGCTCTACGAAGGGAGCGTTTGTTGCAACTAAAAACTCCAAACTATGCAGCGAACATTTCAGGAGTGAGGATTTTGACAGGACAGGGCAGACTGTCCGGCTTACAGCTGGTGTTGTGCCAACCATTTTTAACTTCCCTGCTCATCTCCAAAGGGTATGTGTACCATTGGCCAACAAGAATTCAAGCTGTTAAAGATGGATAAATCAATATTTTATGATTCTGCAAGTTTAGGAATACATAAAGTGTTGTGCATTAAGAACATTTTAATATTTAACCGTTATTTTAGCCGGTAGCAACAAGAAGCACAGCTGCCTCTAGAAGAGCAGAAGAAAACCTGCCATGGACCTGCACCAGGATGAACCTCCGCCTGATGTTGTGAGTATTTGTACACATGTGGAATGTCACTTACAAATAAGAGCATCATATGGCTTATCATTAAATCATTTATCTCAGTGGTGCCCAGGAAGGGATATGATGGTGTTACTAGAAAAACCCCAGGCTGTCACTTGCTCATGTCACTCATACACTTTTATGAATAAGCATGTGCAAACTACAACAAGGTGTAGGGAACCTTTACAATCAAAACTGACATTTTTTGTCAAGAGACACAAAACATAATTTTTCCTTTAGACAAGCCAATTGATTAAAATCAATTTATTAAAAGAACACTGATTTGGGTTTTCTTTTGTAGATTTAGAGAACATAACATTGTATTGAACTCAGCATTGATAGGTGAACATGAATTGTTAAAAAGTTACTGTTAATAACTTCCTCATTATTATTATTATTATTATTATTTATATATTTTTCCAAAGCCTCAGGCAGCCACTGGAGAGAGGAGAAAGAGCCGGAAGAGGAAGGCCCCTGACCACCTGTATGCATTGCCTTCCTGCCCCAAGGCTCTAAAGGCCAAACTCGATGCAGCCTGGCAACAGTGCGGAAACTGCAGCGGGAGAAGAGCAATGCCTTGGCGAGGGAGAGGAGGGCAAAGAATTGTAATTGTAATTGTAATTGTGCACATCTGGTTAATAAAAGAACCTTTATGTCATGTTACTGAATGTGTTTATTTTAATTTTTATATTAAAATATATGTAGCAGAACGGGTAAGATGAACGAACTATCCCCTTGATCTTTAAAACTATACACGAGTTGTTATGTGACCCTAAAATAACACAAACATAATTTCCAACAGGCCGTGGAATTTTTTACATTTGTGGTATAATTATTTTTTATGTTAAAGCAAATAAAAAAAATAAAAAACACTTACAATTTAATATTAACTGTGTGTGTATGCGTGCAGCTATGGCAGGTATTGCTCTACTCTCTACTTTTTTAATTTAATATGAAAGTCCATGGTTATAATTATCCGTAAATATGCAGAAACATAACTACATCTCTGGTGTTTATAACAAACCAATCCGTTTGAAAATCAGTTGAAATTTGAGCAGGATATGGTCATTGAAACAGTACATGCACCATAGACATTAATGTTATCAGTGGGCCAGCAGCCCCGAGGTAAGATGGCCGCCGTGTGACGACGTCAGTCCCCATTGGCTCACAGCGTAGGTAAGCTATCTAGCCTTTCTATGTATATCTATGTTGCAGACATCCGCTTTTAGTCTCTGCGCGGACCTGCGCGGAGTCACCTCCCCCCGTCGTAGTCGTCGAATGCTTTGAATTATATTCGTTCTGAGCTGCGAAGCTTCGAATGTATTCGAAGGTCAGCCCTAGTCGTTCAGGCCCATAGGGTTAATGTCTGCAACATTAACACCTGTTCTTCTCTTTTGATTTTCTCCGCGACCATGCATCATAGCGAGAAGCCACGCATATCACGTGAAACAGCGGAATTGTAGCTTTCTGACAAGTCCAAGCACTTGTCGGTAACCCAATTTTTTGACGGCAAAAAACAATAAAGTTACACTAAAATTATGTATAACAGAGCTTGCAAATGCCATGCATATCACATGACAGTGCACGAGCAGAGCTTTCCAGTGATACCACGCATATCATTGTGCTGTCATTCCATCATGCTATAAATCTAGATTAATTGGAGGACCAGATGCATGAACGACGCATACTGCCTCCAAATTAACAGCCTACATGTTGTTATGGGAGGTTTTGTTTTTTTCCTTTTTTTTTTTTAAAGTCGGGCTTTTTTTCGGGTTGGGGCATGAGAATTCTGAAAACCTGTCAGGTCGGGCCAGGCTGGGGCTCCACCCCCCGGGCCAGGGCCAGGCCCGGGCTCTGATAATAGGCCCGTGCAGGGCACTAGGACCCGGTAGCGAGTGTTGGTCGGCTGACATCCTCGTTGCCCTTCCACAGCAGCCCTTGGACAGTGATACCCCCCTCCCTTCCTTCTGTTCTCTTCTCATGGAGGCAGCTATCGACAGACATCGCCCAGCTAAGTGAACACTGGACTTTTCAGTGCAACGGCCTTAGACTGAGGAGCATCAAAATCAGTTAATGTTAGTTCACACAGCTCTCCCAAGCTGGCCTGGAGAGCAGAAAGATCATGTCAGTCACTGGCCATAAATGTGAGGGCAGCCTTCGCAGCTACTGGGCACCCAGCATCTCTGTCCGGGAGAAGTGGAGTAAAATCCTCTCCTCCGCTCCCGTTTGTCTAGTGAACGCCTCTCCTCTGTCAATACTCTCTGCCAGCAATTTAATAATATTGATGCCAGTTTTTTACATTTGAATGTTTTAGTGGTAAGCCATGTTCTAAGCAGGATAATGTATAGTGAGCCAGTGACAGTTGAAAAATGACTCCGCTGCGCGGAGTTGTATTGGGTTCAATTCCCCTGTTAGGAGTTATTTTTCAATAGTCACCAGCTCACTATACATTATCCCTTACGTGTCTACTGTTGTTTGTACTGATACTGTACATATTGGAATAATTTACTGTGAGTTGTTTGTACTGGTACTGTGTATTCTGGTATCATTATTTGCATTACTATTTGTTTTTTCTTCAGATAAATATGATATGATAATTGTTGCTCAGTCTCTTTACTCATTTATTTAGAGGTGTGTGGAGTGTCCACATACCTTCTCATTCTACATATACATAGAGTTATACCGGTGGCTTTACAGCCTACATTTTATTGATGATCTCTGATCCCCGTGGTCAGTTTGGTTGTTGCGACAGTGTGAGCAACACCGCTGACACTAGGTGGCGCCAAGCTACAAAAAAAAAAAAAAAAAACGAAACCTATCTAACCTATAATATTAAGCTAAAATCCTGCCTAAACCACACAAACAAATGAAACATGTTTTACAAATCCCCAGTGAATCACTAACAAACACAATGTGGTCTGCAAATATAAAACATAATTAACTTTTTTTTTCTTTTTTTTTTAAACATTTTGTTTTGCAAATGCAAAATATATATACACTCCAGGCCAAAAGTTTGGAAGCAAGATCAAATTTGTACAAAGAAAGATCATAGTTTCATTGGTATACTTTGCAACAAAATACATGATTATTATATAAAGAGTCACTTATCAGAACACATTTTTACTATAAATTATTAGGTATTTGGGTTTTTCTTAGACTTTGCTTTCTTCAAAGTAACCTCCTCTGGCTTTTAACAACAGCATGCCACGTACAAGGCATTCATTCCACAAGTTTTTAAGGTATGTGCCAGGAATTGCCTTCCAAGCTTTGTTAAGTTCATCAATGAGAAACTGCTGATTCGTGGGATGCACCTTTCTGACTCATTGATCCAATTCGTTCCACACAAGCTCAATTGGAGAGAGGTCTGGAGATTGAGGGGGCCAAACCATCTTTCGAAGAACACCTTGCTCTTCTTCTATGTCTAGGTAACCCTGACAGAGCTCGGAAGAATGCTTAGGGTCATTATCTTGCAGCAAAACAAATTTCCGACCCATAAGTCTTAGTCCAGATGGAACTGCATGATGCTGGAGGATGGAGTGAAACTGTTTCTTCTTCATGATACCCTTTACTTCAAACAAATCTCCTACTTTATCCCTGCAAAACATCCTCATACCATGGCACTGCCACCTCCATGTTTTAGTGTGGGTATTACGCATGGTGTTTTAAGACGTTCACACAACCCTTCAGACCAGCCTATCTCAAACATTATTATTATTTTATTAATCTTTATTTAACCAGGAAGATCCCATTGAGATTAACAACCTCTTTTTCAAGGGAGACCTGGCCAAGATAGGCAGCAGCAAGTATGAAGCACAGTTACAAATTACACAGATAAAACACAAACAAATAGTATTGAATTTACAAGCAGATTATGAAAAACAAGTACATGCAGTGGAGTCAGCCTCAAATATTCTTAGTTTGGATTTATAGGCGCTCAAAGAAATCCTGTTAGTTTCCAGTCATTTTGCAACATATTCCATGCTGAAGGTGCAGAGTAGACAAAAGCCTCTTTGCCCAATTCAGTACGAGCATATGGAACAGAAAGCGACAAGTAGCCTTGCAAACGAAAGGAGTAAGGACTAGCACTTCTCTGTACAATTAATGAACAAATGTAGGAAGGCAGTAGACCAGGTAATGCCTTATATATAAAAGTATACCAATGACTGAGCCTTCGGGTGGCCAGAGCAGCCCATCCAACCCGAGAGTACAACTCACAGTGGTGTGTCAATGGTTTACAATTCGTAATGAACCTCAGAGAAGCGTGATAGACAGTGTCAACCAGGGGTCGCGTTAACTGGATATTCTCGGTCACTGACCGTTTTTTTTTACAACAATAACCGGAAAATCTGAAGGCCGTCCATCATTTTGACCGGTTGCTGTTACCACCCCTGCCCACATGGCGGCGGAGTGCACAGTCAGTGGCTGCCGTTTTCACACTGCAGAGTAAAAAGTCATTCATCTGCTTCATGTAGCGTTGTTGAGCCCTGGACACACCGGACGCGTAGTGCCACAGAAGTCTTGACTGTCCGCACAGGCAGCGCATTTCTCCTGTGCTCTTCGCGCCGGTTAAACATCGACTCCACTAGTCTGTTCCCGTCAGTACTCGTTTTTTCATTTCAACAGGTCATTTTAAACATGGGTAAGTTCATATTTTAATCGTTTTTTTTTATAACGTAATAAGTTAATTACAATTTGTCATTGCATGTTCATGTATTGAGCATGTTGGATAAACACTGAAGAATAGACCAGACGCCGAACTGAAGCGCTGCCTCCGCGTGCGCTCCGCTCTGCTCAGCGGCCTGTGTGGACAGTCAGAAAACTGCCTCCGCGGCTGGGCGCTGCGCTTCGGTTCTGCGTCCAGTGTGTCCAGAATGGCACGGGTGTGTGGATGTCTGTTCATCTTTTCATTCATGTCCTTATTAATGCACACTTTATAACTTGCTTGTTGGATTTTTTAAAAACGAATGAATGAAAACTAAATATCTTTGAATATCTTAAAGGAAAATTAAAATGACTGGTAAAAATAGATTTTGACCGGATTTTTATGAGCCTGTCGGTCAAAATGACAGGCGACGAAAAAGTCTAGCGCAACGTCTGGTGTCAACCATTTGAAGACATTTAGCAGACGCATTCATGTATAAAAGATCTCCATAATCCAACACTGGTAAAAAGGTAGCAGCAACAAGTTGCTTTTTTGCATTAAAAGAAAAACATAGCTTATTTCGAAAGTAAAAACCCAGTTTTATCCTCAGCTTCTTCACTAGTTTCTCTAAATGCGGCTTGAAAGTGAAGGAGGCATCGATCAAAACACCCAGGTATTTATACTCGTGAACCACCTCTATTTCCTTTCCCTCGAGAGTGGTCACTGAGGGGATAATTTGTGGCCTCTTCCTGGAATTAGAGAACAGCATGAGCTTAGTCTTGTCTGCGTTGAGAACAAGCTTCAACTGAAGTAATGAGTGCTGGACAGCAACAAAGGCTTTCTGCAGGGATTCAATGGCCTGAACAAGAGTTGATCCACAGCAGTAAATAACTGTCTCATCAGCATAGAAATGCAAGTTAGCATTTGTCACATTTATACCCAAATCATTGATATAAATAATGAATAAAAGGGGATCTAATACAGAACCCTGCGGCACCCCCTTGTGGACAGTAACAATATCGGAACACAGGCCATCATATTTAATGCACTGAGTCCTGTTACTGAGATAGTTGGTGAACCAAGTAACTGCTTGCTCCGAGAGTCCTGATTGCAAGAGTCTAAGGTTTAAAATATTTTGGTCAACTGTGTCAAACGCTTTCGACAAATCAATAAAAAGAGATGCACAGTGTTGTTTCTTGTGCAACAGAAATGTCATTTACCACCTTCATTGCAGCTGTAATGGTACTATGCTTTTTCCTGAAGCCTGATTGATATTTCGATAAAATGGTGTTAGAATGTAAAAACACCTTAACTTGCTCACTCACAAGAGCTTCAAGAACTTTGGCCAGCACTGATAAATTAGATATTGGTTTATAATTAGTTAAAATCACTGGGTCGCACCCTTTGAATAAAGGGAGAACAAAAGCAGATTTCCATACAGAGGGAACTTCATTCTTCCCCACTGTAAGATTAAAAAGGAATGCAAGAGGCTCTGCTACAAAATCAGCTGCCAGTTTCAAAAAGTAAGGATCAATTAAATCAGGTCCAGAGGATTTTCTGGGATCTAAATCTTTAAGGGCTTTATGAACTTATTGAACAGAGAAGGGTACGAAGTTGAAAGGCTGACAACTTTACATTGGAAGGTCGGTGGGCGGTCGCTCAGAGACAGATACTACTGAATCCAGGGCTGCCCCTGACCAAATTGGGGCCCTAAGCGAAATTTTATTTGGAGGCCCCCATCCTGAATGTATCATAGGTACAAAATGACCGCACAACAACTTGCCATTTCACTTGACAACCTTTATTGGCAATAACAAATGAACTGTAGATACAGTAGTTTGGCTGTATGAGTCAAATAAAATAAAAAATTCAATCTGAAATAAATAAATAAATATTAAATAAAAATAACTTCAACCTGAAATAAATAAATAAATAAACAAATCTGAGTCACAAATAGCCATCAATTACTCATCAAAAGAAAGTAACTTCCACCACCTCAATCCCCGAACCTTGATTAAACACTGAAAATAAAATAAAAGAAGGAGACAGGTTTTTCCTATTTAATCTTATTTTGTTATATTTCTCCCTCTCCCCTCTCTGGAGGCATCCGATCTCCCTCAGCCCTCCGCCTCTCCCACCTTAATTAAATACTGAAAACAGAAATAAAATACAGAGACATTTTTTCTATTTTCATCTTATTTAGCTATATTTCTCCCTCTCCCCTCTCTGGGAGCGTCCGACCTCCGGGCCCCGCACATACCCCTGAGGCTCAGGTCTCCCCCTCCGTGGAGCCTGCCCGCCCGAACGTCCCCGCGCATACTCCTGAGGCTCTTTTGGACGACATGTCAACAACTCTTCACCTGCTGCAGCTCTGCAAGTGCTTGCCGGCGCACACCTCTGATTGTTCAGATTCATGTTATTGTTAACCCAGGGTTTATTATTTCGGAAGCAGCACACAGTCTTTACTTGCATCAGCGTCCCTTCAAAAGTTTAGAATATCCACCCTACTGTCCATGTCGCTGTTGTTATCCTGTGGCTCCAGTAGTACAGTCCAGTCTGTACATTCAAAACAGTCCCTGAAAAACTCACTGGTCTTCGTGGATCACTTTCTGATATTAACATTACTGAAATTAAAGCAGTTTTCAATTTTCAATTAAAGTATTAAAGGATAACTTTGGTATTTTTCAAGCTGGGCCCTATTTCCCCATGTGTATGTGTGCATATGATTCATAGGTACGACTCTATGGGGTGCCGTTTGTAAAGTGGCTCACGCTGAAAATAACATCAACATTAAAGCATTTTCCACCTAAGTTATTACATATATTTGAGTCATCTACAAGTTTACTGTACTGTTTGTCATCTACTCGCTTTCAAATGTCCGCCACGGACATTTACACAATGTCACGGATAAACATGGGTAAATGCATAAAAAATCATCACATATCTCCTCTGATAATGGTTTATTCATTTAAAAACACAGTGTGCTCGTTTAGCACACTATTTCATGTAGTTTTTATCTGCTGGAGGGTCTCGTAGGGGAGCATAGCGCGACAAAAATAGAAGAGCATCCTAAAATAGAGAGTTGTCGCGCCGCTCCCATTGCCGGTGCAGCCACTGTAATTGATAACAGGGGGACGAGCTGCTACAGGACTCACGCTGCAGACATGTTGCGCTGCTTCCATTGCCGGTGGACCCCGGCCGTAACTTTCAGCTCCGCCATCACTGACGTGTTTTGTGAAAGACTCGTCGGAAATCAGTGTGAAGCTGCAGGTTCCAATACGCACACACTTTGAATTGTGTTCTACATAGTAATTATGGACTATATGTACCGAGTTGAATTCTGTAGAGACAGACCATTAATTTAGCATAAAATAAAATGACAAAAATCGCACAAAAAAAATCGCCAAAAAAGAAACCAACTGTGATGGACTTGGCCAATGAGTGATTGGACGAATATATTCGTCCAATCGCCGAAGCCTAGTCAGTGGTGAAAAAAAAGCACTTTTAATGCGCAAACTTATACGGGATGCATTTGCCCCTGTTACTGTTTTAGCTCATTTAGGGCCCAGGTTGAAAAATACCGAAGTTATCCTTTAAAGCAAAGTGATGACTCAAAAAGTGTTTACTACACAGATGCGAAGTCTTGTTAGGAGTCCAGTTCTGTCTCCTCATGTTGAGCATCGACTGGTCCAGCTGGTCTGCATAACCTAGATAAAAACTTTACAAAGACAAATCGACATGTGAAGAAATATGTGTTAGGTTACCTCCCTCACAGACTTCAACTTAATTTTTTTAAATGTTCAACAGGTCGCCACTTTATTTTAGCTTAAAAGAGGTGGTGGGCACATCACAGTCCTTATATTCTAACCCTAACATTTACACTTACTTTTCATATATGGCAGTCAAATAGTTTTGTCATACCACATTCACTTACGTAACAAACAACTGAAATAAAATTAGAAGTTCCGTAAGCAGTGGAGAAGCTGTCAATGTGTCTACCTATAGCTGATCACAATCACAGTTTCTGGACTGTTATAATTTTGCCTTTATAAATGCTTGTTTTTGAGATAATGTTAACAAAAATAAAGTCTGGGTTTATGGACCGTCAAACATTTTACGTTAACTTGCTGTATAGCCTCATTAATAGACTCCAGCTTAACCAACAACACAGCATGTAGCTAGAATAATGTTATTTCTTAAAACATGCTGAAATGTGACAATATTTTCAAGTTACACACATACACCTTATTGTAACTGCACACAGTTCACAACTTTTTACCCTCCCAAGTCTACCATTAACTTTAACTTAATAATACATTACCCATATGGCAACTGTATCGCTAACATAACATAACATTAGCTAACTAACATGGTGGAGCTTTATTTTCCAACCTCACACAGACGCCCTTTGTTCAAAAGTATTATCACCCTAAATGCTAACACTTCTGTTTTTCATTTGCCCCTTCACAGGCTAGAAAGCTAGAAAGCGAGCTAAGCTAACAAGCAAGACAAACAACCATAGTTACAGAAACATGCAAACAATGACACCTGCTAATTAGCACTGATGTATAAATAAAATGACAGCAGAATTCACTCACCAAATAACTGGAGCACTGGGGTCTTGGACGGTCCGTTAGTACAACGGACTGCATAGCAAGCCTTAGAGGGGTCAAGTTGAGAAGCCAGGGCACAGTGCTGTCAACCTAAAATACTCCCTCCCACAGTGCCTCATAGCCTCAATTGCCTCATAGCACCTCCTGCTGTTGTGGAGGTTGGGACATTTGTGAGAAAATCTTCATATCATTCACGGCAGAAAAAAACATGCCAAAAATCACGATTTTTTAAATTTTTTTGTACTTGTAGAGGAGGTTGTTTTTATACTCTAGAAGAGATTTTTTGCACTTGTAAGATAGATTTTTTTGTATTTGTAAGGCATGCTGTGTGACATTTTTTTTGTCTTCATAGAATATATTGTTTGTCTTTGTAGATCATACTTTTTGTATGATGTATCCGCCCCCTCCCTCTGGAACACCCTCCTAATACACATCCGTGACTATCTAAAGTCATCCACTTTCAAATCATTCCTTAAAACCCACCTTTTCAAATCCACTTTTAACCTTTAAACATTAGCTTTTCGTTCTGTTTTGCTCTTTGCTTTTACACCTTGTTGTTGGATATCGTCCTTGTCTTCTGTTTAAATCTTCGCACTTATATGTATGTACTTCTTTTCTTTGTTTAAACGTAAAGCGTCTTTGAGAGCTATAAAAGCGCTATATAAATAAAATGTACTATCATTATTATTATTATTATTATAAATATGTTGGGTATTTGTTTGATAGGTACATTTTGCATTTGCAAAACAAAACGCATTAGTTTGTGAATTATGATTTATATTTGCAAACCACATTGTGTTTCTTGTTTGTGTAGTTTTGGCAGGACTTTAGCTCCATACGATAATCATCGATAAGTCATGCGATAAGTTGTTTTTTTAATGTAAAAACATTTCATGGCTCCAGCTTGAGAAATGTGAGTTGTTTTGTTTTGCTTTTTACTATTTAATCATTTTTATGTCAAGGTTTGAACTGTTGGTCGGACAAAACAAACATTATGAACGTGTCACTTTGGGCTCTGGGGAAGTGTGATGCTATCTCCCTCTGTTTCCAAAATTTTTACAAACCAAACAATCAATCGATTAATGGAGAAACTTAACAGCAGATGAGCTCCACCTCAACCAACTACAACAGTCAAATCCTGCTTTTACACTAATGCACAGAGTCAGAACCATCTAATGAAATGTAGTAGACTACAACAGTCACAGAGGATGGTTTTACAGTACTTTTTAGGGATGTCTCGATCACATTTTTTTTGCATCCAATACAAGTCCTTTACTTTGAAACCGAATCCGATACCGAGTCCGATAATTTACAAAGCATTAAGAAAGAAAAAAAAAGAATGCATCCAAGTTGTCCCATAAGGTTTGTTTTTTATTTAAATAGTATCCAAAAAGCTTATTGGTGGTTCACCAGTACAAAATGTAAACAAATTCAATATTTTCTTCTTGTCTTCAACAAACAAAACTATATCTTTTGTTGTGGTTTGACACATGAAACAAATATTTTTCTTTCACTCAGTCAAACCCCACAAAGAAACCATAAAACCCATAAAAAGGTCCCTTAACACCAAAATTAAATTGTTTCTACCTGGTTTCTGTAGAACAAAAGAATTATACTCGATTTTCAAAAATACAAATACAACAGTAATCAGTTTCAAGAAAGGACATATTTTTTTCCACCAAAGAAGAGAAATGTTCTGTTCCATTCAGTCAGTTCAATCCAGTTAAAAAAAAAACTTCAGGATTTCCAAATAACATATCACAGTTCAATTCAGTTCAACCCACACAGTTCGCTAAACACAAGAAAACTCCACCCCAGGTTTTCCCGCAAACAAGGAGGTAAAGAAAATCCACTGTTGGCTCTGACTCAGTCCAGTTTCAAAACACTGAATCAACCCTGCCCAAAGGTTCCAAATAAGGAATAATGAAACGGAAAGTAACCCCCGGCTTTTGCCAACTCACAGGACCGTGTGTGAATGCTGTAACGCTCCGGCGTTGTTCAGGCGTGGAGGCTCCGTAGGATCCCAATATCCGTGGCGGAATCTCTGAGGTGAGGCCAGTGGCCGGATGATAATGCACAGGGAAGCGTACATTTCGCGCACATTGAGCGGTGTAAAGTGCCCTGGCTGCCAGGACTTCTGGCTCATTTCTTATTCGCCGGGGACTCTCACCATACTGCCAGGAGCAGCATAATGTAGGGGCCGGTCTACCTGGGCTCAGCTGATTGAGCCATCCTACTGGCCGAGGTACCTCAGTGTCTGGAGGTGAGTAAGCCATGAGCTGACTGTCTTATAAAAAGAATATATTTATAAGATATACAGGATCGCCACACTTTATATATTTGCAAGCGGAGGCAACAGTGAACAGAATAGATGAAAAACCAGGCCATTGTTGTTGTTCTGATTCCTCCGATCTTTTATTATCGATTCCGATTTTGTAAAAATAACGTGATCTGTGCCAATACCTGATCCGAGGTTTGAATTGGGACATCCCTAGTACTTTTACCTGTAATGATTTAAGTACATTTTACTGATTACACTTGCATACTTTAACTTAAGAAACATTTTAAATACATGAATTTGATTTGTAACCGAGTATTTCTACCGGGCAGTATTAGTGACATTTACTAGATTAAAGGATTTAAGTACTTCCTCTCCTGCTCGAACTTGGTCAGGGTGACAGATGCCACACGGGAGGCCAAAAAAAGTCACTGGGGAAACCATCTCGTGGCACATGGATGCGCACATCCACTCACAGATAGTAAACTTATGTTGGGACAGCAGGCAGGAGCAGTTGTCAAAACCTCATACAAAAAAAAAGGAGAGTCTGAGCACAGGAAGCCAGCAGCGCATGTATCAGCTCTCACAGTGGTGACAGTGTGTGTGTAACTGCCAGGCACTGACAGCGTGTTGCTGGTTACAAAGCACTATCAATACTGGAAGAGTTATTGTAAACTTAATTCACATATGACTTTAGTTGTTCTTTTATCTCAGACATGTTAGGATGTTACATACCTTGACATGTTTCAGCGGAAACATCCGCCTCCCTCAGAATTGTCACTTGGTGGCGGCTGTGATGCGTCTTTATCAGCTGATCTGTCAATCAGCCGATATTAGAGAGGCGTGACTGTTCTGTCACGCCACCTGCTGTCCATCCGCTGCCTCTCCAGGATGTTGTTCCAGGTGTGGGAGAGCATGTATGCCCCCTCGTCCCTGTTCATTGTCCCTGGGCCCCGCTTCCTTATTTCAATAGCCTCCCTGATCCAGCGCCGGTATTTGTTGTCCTCGATGTGTATGACTCTGGCCTTGTCCCAGTACATAAGATGATTTTCCCTTTCGCAGTGATCTGTTATGGCTGATTTGTAGGTTTCTTGTTGTGCCTTTTCTTTTATTGATCTTGTTTGTCTTATTTTCGTCTCCTTCTCACATTCCTTTTTATGTTCTTTTTTATGTGTGCTGAAGCTCCTCCCTGTCTCCCCGATGTATATTTTATTGCATGATTGGTATGGTATGTTATATATGGTGTTGCATTTATTGTTTTGTTCGATCTTGTCTTTTGGGTGTACCAGAATTTGCTGTAGTTTTGTGTGTGGTTTGACTGGTGTGTTTATGTTGTGTTTCCTCATTGTTCTTTGGATGTGTTCAGTGACCCCTCTGACGTACAGTAGCGTCACCACTCCTCTGTATTCTATTTTGTTTGTGTGTTTCTTTCTTTTTTACCTGTCCTGCGCCTTTCTCTATTGCCCAGTGTGGATACTGGCATGTTTTTAGTGCATCCTGTATGTGTTTCTCCTCCTGTGCTCTGTCTTCCGGGTCTGTTATTATTGCTGTGCATTCATATAGTGTTCTGACCACTGATGATTTGTGTGTTGTGGGCATAGACTGTATGAAAATATGGACATAGTCACCGTGACGTCACCCATTTCGTTTCTGAGGAGCGGGTTTGAAGCTCAAATTCGTCGGCTCTGGGCGTAGCCATCTTGGCAGTGCCTGACTCCACCCAACTCCCAGACAATTACAAATGGGCAAAGAGGCGGGCCAAAGGAAGTCTGGTTGCTTAAACACGCCCACCTCGCTTGACGCTGCTAAGTTAGGTAAGGATTACAAGCTAGGCTAACAAGCTACGCTACTTTGGCTAGCCCTGTGGCATTGGCTTCTACCGCTTGGTGCCAGCTCCCCTGCAGCTCCCTAACAAAACTTGAGGTAAGTTGAGTTTACCTGAAACTAACCTTGTACAACAAATGCTTCAACGTTTTTAAATATCTAACGTTAATTTTGGTAACGTTAACGTTCATTTGCAACACTTGATTTTGTCGAGACTTGCAGTAATTTGGCCAGGTTTACAGTGAATCAGCATAATGTTTATTTAATACATATATAACGTTAACGAATAATTTGAAGCAAATCAACTGACCTGAATTTAGATTTTCATGTAACTTTAGCAACAAGTTTTTTATCTGGATGTCACTTGATTATACTTTGAATAAGCTACTGATAATAAGCTAAGTTCCATTTAACGGTAATGTTAGTGTACTTTCTTACCATGAATGTTTTGTTGATACCAAACAAGAAATTCGAGTTAGTAGTTAAATTAGCAGTGTGCATAATAGGCTTGTTCGGTATACCGGTACTAAATTGGTACCGGGGTACTGGTGCATTTAAAATGGTACTATACAACGCTTGGATGAGACTGGTACTTGTTTTGGGGTTTTTTTTCGCCGCCACATAACATCACCGCATTGTAATTTGAGCCGAGGCGAGCAAGCCGGGGCAAGCAGGCGAGCGAGTGAGCGAGCAGCGTGGAGCTGGAGCAGCAAGTGGAGCAGGAATCTGGCAACAGAGAGAAATAAAGGAGAGAAAGAGAGCGAGAGACAGGAGCAGAGAGAGAATGGCAGCTGCTGCAACCATCACCACGCCGCAACTCTTTGACAAACCAGGTGCGCGAAGTGCGATATGGAATTACTTCGGCTTGAAAACAAATGAGGACGGTGAAGCCATTAACAGCGATACACCACTGTGCAAACGGTGTTATAAAACATGTGTGGCCAAGGGTGGAAACACTTCCAACTTGGCAAAACACTTGAAGGACAAGCACCCAGACCTGCACAAGGAGTTTAGAGAACGACAGGTAATGACTTATATACCCATGAAGAAAAGCCACATTCAGTGCTAAAAGCAAGCAACGCCAGCCCCCTTCACTGTCCACAAAAGTAGCTCTGGAAAGAAAATTAAGCTGCATTGCAATTACCACTTTGTCTGGTTTAAATAGCCTATTTATATTATTTTATTTTAAATTATATTATATTTAATTTTATATATATTATTATTATAATATATATTATATTTATATCTATATCTATAGCATGATCTTTATGAAGTAACAAACTTTTACATAGTAACATACCATTTAAAGACATTGGTCCTAATTAAGACAGGCTATATCTAATGAAAATATTTTTTAGGTTATGTATCTCAACGTAATTAAGGCCTCAGCTTGTATGACAAATGTATCACCTTCATTTTATTTTTGATGACAGAGGTCTGGTGTTTCTGGTACAGAGAGAGTGACCCCACCCAGTGCCCTCACTCAGAGGCAACCTACCCTTCAAGCTGTTTTTGAGCAGTATGCAAAATACTCCAAAGATTCCAAAGATGCTAAAAGGCTCAACAGAGCAGTTGCAGAATTCATCTGCATGGATCAAGTGCCAATATATACGGTTGAAAAGGCTGGGTTCAGAAACCTTGTTCAGCAGCTGGACAAACGATATGACCTTCCCTCAAGGAATTTCTTCATGTACACAGAAATTCCCAAAATATATGAGGAAACAAGATCAATAATTAGTGCACAGCTGGCAGACAACCCATTCTTCTCCTGCACTACAGACATTTGGACAAGCAGAGCTGTGAGTTCATACATGGCTTTAACTCTGCAGTTCATTACAGCATCCTGGGAAATGCAGTCCTGGTGCATAGGATGTTCTGCATTGCAGTCTGACCACACAGCAGACACTCTGAAAGAGGTCCTGGAAGATCTGGGGTCCGTTTCACAAAGCAGGTTCAACAAACTCTGAGCCTAATCCTGAACTCTGAGTTGATCTACTCTGAGATAGGAAACTTTGAGTTTCCAGTTCCAGAACAGCTGATTTGAATCAGTTTAATCAACTCAGAGTAGTTTCACCTGGAGTTAAGCGCGTGCACCACAACTATAAAAAGCCAGCATCAATGGAGCCCCGATTCGACGAGTCACCATGGCAACGAGGAAGAGGAGGGCTGCGTTTTTCACCCCACTAGAATTAGAAGTCTTAATGCGCTCATACGGCGAGTTTGCACACGTTTTCAAAAAGAAGTGCATAGGCTTTGCAATCACAATAATATAACTGGGGAAAACTGCTGGAATGGTAGCCTATTAATTTATTTCATTTAGGTGCAGTGCAATCCCGCAGGGGAGAAGCGCACTTGGCAGCAGCTTAGGATATAAAAACATTGTTCAGACAGGTAAGACCTCGGCATAATCTCATGGGGATATCTCATTTTGATCACGTTTTACATTGTAAAGTAAATATTAAGTGGCTGTTTGACTGTGCAGTTGTTTTATCCCCAACATAATGCTGTTTTCACACACATAAATGTCTTCTCTTAAACTAACACAGACTTCTACTCAGCCAACAGAAAGAAGGCAGATGCCTGTAAAACGAGCACACTTTTCTGACCACCCTGCATACAGTTGCCTTATTCAAGTGCTCAGCATCTCCGACATTGTACAAAAAACTTCCATTTGCAAAGAAACGCAGCGCAACACACAATATCTGCTGGGATGAGAGCATGACTACGATTGGTAATGTTGTAAATGTAAGCATGGATTAGGTTGTGTAGCTATGTAGACGATGGACTGTGACGTGAAACGGTAAAGCTCAAAAAGATAACTGTGTGGAAATGCTAGAGCATCTATGCGCGGTCTGATAACCATCTCCCCACAAATATTTAATTCTCTGCACCTTCATCCACGGGATCGTTATCAAAAGGACATGCCATGTTAGTGAAAAAAGTCGCCACCTACTGTGCCTAACAGACTTCTAATATACTGACTCTGATTTTCTTCATGATTTTTTTAAATGACAGACGGCAAAACTATGCTACGCAAAAACTCGCCTGCTGACTGAATGAGTGAGGAAATCAAATGGAGGCGACAGGTAATGAAAGAGGCCGGAGACAGAGAGAAACTCGAGGTTCATTGAGAAAAACCTGCTCCCGATCAGGTTAGGTTCACAGAGTCTGTTACTGCGGTAACTGACCGAGAGCTTAAGTTACCTCTGTCTCTGAAACAGGCTAGAGTTACCCCTCTTTCTCTGGTTTGAGTTACCTCCATTTTTGAGACGGAAAACTCAGAGTTTCCCTCATTTCAGGGTTAACAGACTCTGAGTTTTCACTAAACCTGCTTTGTGAAACGGACCTGTCATCATGGACTCCTGGGGCCTTGATATGGCAAAAATGTCTGGAATTACAACAGACAATGCTACCAACAACCGCAAGGCATTTTCCAACTACCTCTGGATTCCCTGTTTTGGCCACAATTTGCATTTGGCAGTCAAGAAAGCCATCGAAATTGATCGCGTGGCAAACTGTCTGTCCCGGCTACGTAAGACAGTGTCAGGCTTCTCAAGATCAAATAAAATGTCAAGACAGCTGAAGGACAAACAAAAATCTTTAAAGCTGCCACAACATAAGCTGATTCATGATGAGCCCACACGATGGGGATCCACCTATGATATGGTTGAACGCTTATGTGAGCAGCAGCAAGCAGTCTGTGCTGTTCTGGCTGATGACAGAAAAAAATGGTACCTCATGCCCAAAGACACGGACATGACAACTTTGGAAACAGTGAGGAATGTCCTGGCTCCACTCAGTGATTTCACAGATGCCCTTAGTGGAGAGAAAGAAACAACTCTCTCATCAGTCCTGCCACTCCTGTGGAAAATTAAAGCCTGTCTGAAAGATGAGGAAGGTGACAGTCCACTGGCACTGGAAATGAAGGAGAAATGTAGAGAAGACTTTGAAAAGAGATATGATAACCACAATATTAAAATGGCACTGAACATCTCCACCTACCTAGACCCAAGATTTAAAAGCACATTTGTTACAATGGAAGAGGAAGTTAAAGGGGAACTGCTCCTAAAAGCTCACAGAGTTCTGCCTCCAGGGCAGCAGAGGGCAGAGCAACGAGAAGACTCAGACTCAGAGCACCAAACAGCAGGTGCTGTAGCAAAAAAAAAAAAAAAAAGAACTGATCTAAAAAGCCTGCTCTGCACAATCACCTCCGAAAAGAGGGAGGCTGACACTTTAACAAGACAAGATTCGTCCACACTGACAACACCAGAAGACAAACTAAACAGTGAGATGACTGACTATGAACAGTTAAGAGAGATAAGTGCTGCACAGGACCCCCTGGTCTGGTGGGGTCAACATGAGGCTGATCTGCCCATCCTTGCTCAATTTGCAAGACAATATATGTGCATTCCAGCATCAAGCTGTGCATCAGAACGTGTCTTCAGCACATCTGGAAATATTTGTAGTCCAAGACGTTCTAGATTGAGCGAGGAACACCTAGACATTCTTGTTTTCTTGGCCAAGAATCTCAACAAGACAAAAAGTCTGAGAGACTCTACACCAGAACCAACCACCTAATAGTAGGCAAGGGAGGGAGTAGGGAGAAGGGGCCATAATGTTAAGAGAAAAGCAAGAGATTTTGTTGCTAAAGTTGCTAAGCTTATTTTAATTTCAATTCATTTTATTTGTTCTCATTGTTCTAACTTAATAATTTTTATTTATTCACACTGACTGAAAAGCCTAGTATTTTGAATTGTATTTTATGACACACTGTTCTAAAATTGTTTTTTGAGTGCAATAAGAAAAGCCTAGTATTTTGAATCATATTTTTTTACACACTGTTCTAAAATTGTTTTTTGAGTGCAATAAGAAAAGCCTAGTATTTTGAGTCATATTTTATTACACACTGTTCTAAAATTGTTTTTTGAGTGCAATAAGAAAAGCCTAGTATTTTGAATCGTATTTTAATACACACTGTTCTAAAATTGTTTTTTGAGTGCAATAAGAAAAGCCTAGTATTTTGAATCATATTTTATTACACACTGTTCTAAAATTGTTTTTTGAGTGCAATAAGAAAAGCCTAGTATTTTGAATCGTATTTTATTACACACGGTTCTAAAATTGTTTTGAGTGCAATAAGAAAAGCCTAGTATTTTGAATTGTATTTTATTACACACTGTTCTAAAATTGTTTTGAGTGTAATAAGAAAATGTTTGTGTTTTGAATCGTATTTTATTTTTTATTTTATTTAGTTTAAAATTGTGTTGTCTGTGCATTAGAAAAGCCTGTCTTTGTGGTATTTTTTTATTTACTGATGCATACTGTTATAGTTCTAAGATTTTCTATTAAAATAAAATCAATAATGACATTTTTTTGTGTTTTCTTTTTATTTGGAAAAGTATCGAAAAGTATTGAAATACATGTAGGTACCGGTACCGATACCAAAATGTTGGTACCGTGACAACACTAGTGCATAACAGCTGACATTAAAAATTATATCCTAGTACCCACACCGCTTTTGCAACCAGCGCGCAAATTTATGATTTTGACATTGATAAAAGTCCGACTGAAATGTATCTGTAATGTTAGCGATACTGTTAGCAACAGTGCATTGCAAGATTAGCATCTAGAACATGATAAAGAGATTGTGAAAGAAAGGCAGTATTATACTTGTTTCAAGATTTTAATTTCTTTCAGTACATCACCGATGTTGAGGTCATGGCCACTTGAGACGTCTCTACCACGTCTGCTACACACAGCAGAGTGTAAGTACCAGTTTTGGCTACTTGACTTTCTACAGCTAACATTACATTGTCTTCCCAGGACAATAAGAAAGCATTTAAAAGACTGTCATCTATATTTTGAGGTGTTGCTCCCTGTTTTATTTTATCCTACAGATGTGACATAATAGTATTGTCAACAAAAAGAAGTGATTTAGCCTTTATATTTAACTTTCTGTTTTTGATTACCTAAACCATTTATTACACTCATTTTACTTTCATAGACACAGTGTGGCTCATTGGTGACAGCTATGTCCAGCGTGGTGCCCAGAGAGCTGCAGAGACCTTGGGAAGCAACCTCAGCATGCCGGGCATCTGTGTCTGCTGGTTTGGCTGGGGTGGACTGTAGTGGAGAGGCCTTCTCTCCTTGTTTTTCCACTCCCTGCAAGGAAGAGCAGCACCAAATGTCCTCATCATCCACTGTGGCAGCAATGACATGGGGAAGGTCAGCAGTGTCAAGCTGGCCAGCATGATGAAGGAGGACCTGCACCAGCTTCACCTCCAGCATCCTGGCATTAAGATAATATTTTCTTCATTGGCCCAAAGGTGCAGGTGGGAGGCTGGTGGCAATCCAGCAAAGATTGATAAGGCCAGGAAATGTGTTTAGTGTTATGGCTATATTTGTTCATAGTTTAAATGGTGCCATAATTGAGCAACCTCACATCAGGCACATTCATCTCACACCTAGGGGAAATTATATGTTTTTAAGTAAATTAGTTCAGTTGTCTTAAATACCACCTCCAAACGCAGTGAACTGCTTACAGTTGGCAGTGTCACTGCTTTTGAATTTGGCCTTTAGGACACATTTTGACACATAGCCCAGGCTGTCATAGCTAATGTTGAGTTTTTGATATTCTTTGTTTGCTAAAAAAAAAAAAAAAACATCTGTAGCCATAACACTGTTACCACCTCTGCTCTTCCTCATCCCTACAATACCACCCTTTGTCCCCTTTTCCCCTCCCACCCAATGTACTCTGCAGCTCTCTGGGCCCATGCTGGGCATGGCTGTTACCACTTTCACAGACTCAGTCTGTTTTGACTAAAGGGGTATTGACTTTTTTGCTATGTCCTTATATTTAAAACATTCAGTTCATCTTTAACTGCCGTTTAAAATTTTAATAAATTCTGTTAATATTTGCACTCCTTTTGTCTTTATTACTGACTGAATGTTGTATTTCACAATCAAATCTGTCAATTGAAAGGACAAGCAAATCATACACTACAGATAAAACATAAAGCATTAATGTTTAAAACTGACATTGACAAATAATTAAGCATGTGGACCTAATAATTTTAACTTTGTACTTGAAGATAACTAAGCACCTTACACCCAGCAGCAGAGCCTGATAAGATTTTGGAGAGTACCCTTCATTTTCTGCTCTGTCAGAAGTCTAACACAGAAGAATGTGACTGGATAAAAGGGCTCAAAGTGAAAAACAAAGAATTAGCTGGACACAATAGTTTTGAAGCCCCTTTGTTCACTATGTTGCCAACTCCGAGAGGGTCTTCCTCAGGCAAAGGTACTGTGACGTTTTTATAGTGAGGCAAATAGTAACATAATCAGCCAACTGTGTGTTACTTTTTTTTTTTCAGCCTCACTATATAAGCCTCAATACCAAGCAGTACCCACAGAACCTTCTCATATGTCACAACGTCACAAATAAATGATACCTCCTATGGAGCTTAAAACTATTCAGTGTGCAGATATTTCCTTGTTTTTCACAAAAGGAGAATAGTTTCTCATCAAGTTTTCTTCATTTGTCTTAAAGAAATGTTCAAACAAAACCAGCACATAACATCAGCTTTTCATTTTTTTTTAACATTCTGCTAAGATAAATGCAAGCTTGGGTAAATCTTAAGACATAAATGAAAACATTAAGATACCATTAAATACTATTATATTTTGTTAATGGTTTAAATCACCACTATATTTCCATTCATCGCAGGAAACTGATGAATGACAGCTTTCAAAAAATGTGCTTTTACTCTAAAGTAAATTTTGTCTGATCCATTTTATAAAACAAAAGTTGAAACCATTACAAAACAGTTTCACAAAATAAAGTCAAAGCTTGCATTCATGAAAACATCCATATTAAAAGGTTACAAAAAGTACACATGAAATAAATGAAAAGATTTATAACAGTAATTATAAAACCTATGGATTAGAACGCAGTGTCAAAAACAACCTCTTTACTGTGAAGTAACACACAGTATCACATTGGCCTAGGCGTTGTAACTTTCCTCAAGTGTCCTACATGACAGAAAGATGACAGGTTAAAAACACAGGTAGAAAACACTGACTACAGCCTGTCTTGGTTAAAAGCCCACTCACCACCAAAATGATCTTATTGCTGAGTAAGTGGCTGTCATTCATAAAATAGTTTTGTGTTTAAGTTCCGTAGATATTCGACTTTATATTTGAGTGTGATTTTAAATTTAACAGTGTACTACCAAGACAACTGGAGTATGAATGTACAGAATGCAATTAAAATAATTGTCGCTATCAAAAGGAAACTGTACTGTTCTCAAAGCTCACTGCCACTGTGGAATCATGCTATGTTTGGGTGTCTCATTTTGAGAATATTTTTTTTCCATTGTTTCTTCACAGACTGTATGTGGGGAAAAAGGTAGTAATTCTCACTTTGATAAAAGGTATTTGCATAAAATGCACTACAGTGTTAAAGTTGGTAAATACATGTCATGTTCCTTGATTGATAAAATCTTCATTTGGCCTTTTGCATCAAGGGAACAGTACTTAGTAATGTTTGACAATTAGTAATATATGTAAAGCATTTAAATGTATTATGGTCAATAATTCATCATTTTAAACTAATAAGTTTCTTGGCTCTTTGTGAGGTACTGTATGAAAAAAGAAGTCTTTATCAGTGCTGAAGTGATGACTCTCAAAGTGTTCACTGCACAGACAGGAAGTCTTTGGAGTCCAGTTCTGTCTTCTCGTGTTGAGTGTCCACTGGTCCAGTCCGTCTGGGTCACCTAGAGGAAAACTTTACACAGACAAATAGATATTAAAAGTAACATATGTGTTAGGTTACCTACTTCACGGACTCCTTTACATGCAAACAATACAACTTAAATTACTTAAGTGTTCAACAGATCATTATCAATTTATTTTAGCAAAACAAAAAGGTGGTGGCCATCACAGTCCTAATATTCTGTCTGTGCATTATCTATTGTTGTGTAGCTACAGGCCTATATCCCACACTAATCTTATTAATATTTTTCATGTGACAGTCAAATGTCACATTTTATTATTATTATTTTTTTTAGGGATGTCCCGATCCAATATTAGCGAAAAATGTGCATTGGCATCGGATCGGACTGCATGGAAAAATGCCAATCCAAGAAGTCCGATCTAGTTTTTCATTGATTCCGATCCAGGTTTTCTGGCCAGCCCAGCACTCCACGATTCAAGCAGTCCATTCCAGTGATCCACTCCAGCACTTACTATCAATCCACCAGGCCAGCATGCAGACACAGGAAACAGCAGCACCAGGCTGGCACTGACACTACAAAATTAACTGAAAAGGAAAGGCTGCACTGAACATATCTGTAAGTTTATGACATTTGGCTGCCTTCTCCTCAATGGCCCCTTTTTTTTTTTTAATCTCTCTCCACCTTTCCTCTTTTTGCGGTCCATTGTAATGGCACTGCTGAGCTGCAGAGCTCTTACTGCACAGTCAACACACACAGGCAAACGTACATACCCTCTGCTCTCTGCTACACCTGACTCTCCACAACCAAGCTGCTTTCAGTTTACAGGCGCGCTGATTTGGGGGTGGGCGTGGACGGAAAGCGAAACAAACTAATCATGTCTTGAATCTACAAAAAAAACCTTTTTGACTAATCGTTGTGACAAATGCTGACAAGCACCTATCATTTCTAACAGCGGGTGGGCTCTCTGCCAGCCGGCACAGCCACCTGTGCTGCACAGCCTGCGCTACAGAGTGTGCCTTTAAACACAGGCAGCCCAGAGCAGACCACTTGCGGGCCAGGCCACTGGGGAACTCCCCGGTTCTCCCGTGGGCCAGTCCGGGCCTGCACAAATGTGTGGAGTCTTGCTGCTATTTTAATTTCAATGTTAGACGTTTTAAAGATTTCTTGTGTTGATTTATTTTCTATTTATTAAGGGGCCAAAGCAGCCAAAGCAAACTAGCTATATTTTTTATTTAACGTTGATGTTCAAGTTTAAAGTTTGTTTATTTAACCCTGTTAACAATAAACAGGTCAGTTTCTTATACCAACTGTTGTGGATCATTCTAACTAACCCAATTAAGTAGTTGCTCTTGTTAGAGTAATATCGCTTGATCAAACCTTTTCTAACATGGCTGACAACAAAATAAGTGAAAATGTATAATACGCACTTGGATCGGACTGGTAACGGTATCGGCCCAAACTCAAGGCTGTAATATCGGTATCGGATCGGAAGTGAAAAACTGGATAGGGACATCCCTAGTTTTTTTTAATTACGTTACACACCTTATTGTAATTTCACATAGTTCACCACTTTATAATTTACATACACAAGTATAGCCTTAATGTTACGTTAACATTACACTGCTTGCTCATATGACACATTTAACGTTAACATTGCATAACGTTAGCTAACCTCACACAGAAGCCTTTTGTTCAAAAGATTCTCTCCCTAAATGCCTAAATCCTAACATCTCTCTGTTAGGTTCTGACTTCAATGCATCCCGGATTGGCGTCTTATTCGAAGGCTAACCGTTAGCTGGCTAGTTAGCTCGTTAATGAGCTAAGCTTATTTCGCTTTGTTGCTCTGTAACTTGATGTGGATATTGCTGCTGTGATAGAGGTTGCACTTGAAAATGAGATCTCCGGTGTCAATGTGATTTTACATGTCCTAAATAAAGGCTTAATAATATAATAATAAGCAGACAAGCTAGGTGGTGACCGCAGACACTGATACCCGCTAATTAGTGCTAATGTATAAACATAAATAAAATAATACTAAAATTTCCTAATTTCACTTACCAAAAAAACTGGAGCACAGACTTCTTGGACGGTCTGTTGGTACAATTAATCGAAAAATATATCCAAAAGGCACAAATAGGGCCTAGAGGACAGGTTCAATGGCTTGAACATGGACACAAATTAGCTGAGACGACACCAAGCAGACGGCTGAGTCTCCGCACAGCGGAGCCAGTGGTTAGTTAGCATGCTAGTTAGCCACCCGTAATGGTGCCACTTGTCACTCAAAGTGGCCACACCCTTAATTATGCACAATTTTAAACATTAATAACATTTAAACGGATGAGATATTAAAAAAATCCCCCCCGTTTTGTGTATTTTTGGTGTGCTGTAAATCCTGGGGGTGACGTTGGCTGTAGGTATTATTAAATGTTTGTAAGTCTGCTTGTCTATTTTTTTTTTTTTTTCATTCAGGAGTGGTTTTAGTAGAGCGTTGAGTTTATTTTTCGACAGCAGGTGGCGTGACAGGACAGTCATGCCTCCCTAATATCGGCTGATTGACAGATCAGCTGATAAAGACGTGTCACAACCACCACCAAGTGACACTGAGGAAGGCAGAAGTTTCCGCCAAAATATGTCAAGGTATGTAACATCCGAACATGTCTGAGATAAAAGAACAACCAAAGTCATTATCAGAAACTAAAGACATAATGAACACCATTGAACTATTAATTCACATGTATCACATAGACAAAACCAAATAAAAGCACAGGGTGAAGCTTATGATGCCGCTGTACATATTGCCTTTATATTGCCTTTACATATTGCCTGCAATGCGTCATCATATTTCAAAAACAAGACTTAACTTCTCAATATCTAAAAAAATACAAACACTAACTAAAAAACTCAAGTCCTTTTAAGTCATCTGTCTCAAGTCAAAGTCAAGTCTCAAGTCATGTATACAAAGTCAAGGTCGAGGTAATGAGGCTCTAAAATACATACCATTATTGTTCCTCCAGTCTGTGTCCGCAAAGGCCTCAACACTTTCCGCTGCACCAGGAAATTAGGCAAAAACAGGAGAGGAGGGATTTCTGTAATTGTTGCCACCACCAGAGACCACTAAAGGGAAAAAAGAACACAATTAGTCACAGAGACCTCGTTCTGTTCAGTGACTATCCCTTATAAGGCAAAAAAACAAAGCTGACTGAAGAAAAACATAATAATGCTGTCAGTGGACTAAGTCTTGAGCCTTGACTCTCACATGAAAACAGGACAGCACAGTAGAAATTCAATTCAGAGCAGAGTACAAACAACTTAACTACAGCCTAAATATAACTTAAGATGTCCTTTATTCCCTATCTGCCTGCCTGCCCACCCGCCTGTCTGCCTGCCTGCCTACCTATCAACTCATCTATAAAGTAGAAGTGCAAAACCTCTTATTGACTCAAAAGTAAGGAGCTGAATATGTTTGACATGACTGATTTGAATGAGGACTAATCCCCCTGTAGGGTAATCCACTGCATTTAAATGAGAACTCTCTGCTCTGTCATTTCACCTCCTGCATTGCAACATTAGAAGGCCAATGTCAAATAGAGGGAACATTTAGCAGGGAAAATCCCAGAAAACAAACTCTTTTTCTTGGATCACATTGAAACTATTATTAAATGTGAACAGTAACATTTACTAAACCGGTTGTAAGTATCCATATGATATGACTTTTTCATATACAGGCTTATCGGCACATAGCAGAAACACATGTCAACTCTTCTACGGGCAGCCCTATTAACTGCGTACCCTTCGCACTAATTAACTGTATAACACAGAAATTAATAACCCACAACTTACTCTCCAAAAGGGCAAAACACCATGCTACACAACGTGTGACACCTAAACAATTTG
Source organism: Epinephelus cyanopodus (assembly GCA_026686955.1). NCBI lineage: Eukaryota > Metazoa > Chordata > Actinopteri > Perciformes > Serranidae > Epinephelus > Epinephelus cyanopodus. The sequence continues at coordinate 1,728,064 of CM048915.1, forward strand.
TAACGCACATTTTCAAAATTACACTGCTGAACTGCACGTTAGGCACTTAGCATAACAGTTCTTTAACAGCAACACTCTGTTGTTCAGTAACATTATATTTAAGAACAGAAAAGAGAGATGGAGTATGAAGAAAGGGACCACAAGACCAGAGGTATCAGTAGAACTTGTGCCCAAGAGAGGAGCTGAGTCAGCTGTTCGGAAGCTTTATGGTCTTAAAAAATCTGACTTGCATAAGCCCGAAGGAAAAAAAATAAAAAAACACTTCAAAGATGACACAGCGGAGCTTACCAGTAACATTAGCTGCACATCTCCAGACACCATAGTTAATAGGAATCATCAGAGGTCCTTGAATACCATATTATTACTATACTTTGCTCACGATAAAATATTGCTGGGATATTAAATGTACTGCAATATGCTGAGTATTGTAATAACATATATTGTATACTGTCACTTAAACTTTGACAATGTTTTTATGTTATAAGATAGTTTTCGGTCCGTTTATATCTCACTTTAATCATTTTAATTGTAGCAACATCATATCCTATATTATTATTATATTGGTTATGTTCAATTTGCATTTTCAATATTAATAACGTATATTATTTTAAAAAAAATCGATACATGGCACATATGTATGTATGTATGTATGCATGTACATGACAGTATTGATACATATTGCCATGCAAAATATCATGATACTATGCTGTACTGATTTTTCCCCCCACACATAATGGTTACTGCTAGAGTCAGAGATGACAGAGACACAACAGATCATTAGTCTGTCACTAGTCAACTGAAGTTGACTAGTGACATAAATTATTATTTTTTTACATTTACATATAAAAAATTTAATATAGCCTATGGCAAATACCATGCAGTGGGCAGAATACCCATCACTCCACCCAGTTAGTCCAACAGTAACATAACCATCAGTGCCGAAGGAAATGTTTAAATCAAAAATCAAATTGAATCATGATCTTCAAAAGTGTAATCCAACCATGGATTTAGGGAATCGTGATTGATCTTGTATGATATTAAAAAAAAAATTACAAAAGCACTAAAATCCTTTTAAAATCCTGTTGCCTCAGCTCCTGAGTCATGCATGTTAGACTCAGTGGAGATGTAGAAAAAGAAATGAGGAGATGAAGAACTGTGATGAAAATGTCATGCTGTCATAATGAGAGATGCACTAGAGGTTTGCAGTGTTGAGGGAAAACAAAGCAACCTTTAATCTGTTGAGGTAGCGTTTGGTGTGAACCACCAGCAGATCTTCTTCAGTAGCTTCACGGGCTTCCACGATGTTTCCATCAGTGATGAACTGCTCCTCTGAGACAAAGGCATTGTTTGATTAGACTCACATATGGCAAACAGGCTTGAGACTGAAAACATGATACTGGTTTTATTGGAGATTTTACTTCTCAACAAGTTTAAAAACACTAATGTTGCATTTCAAATAGTTTGAAAACTCTAAAACTTCCAGGTAAGAAAAACACTGAACTATGGATACTCAACTTGATTTGCCTAGGGGCCACTTTTACAAAATAACCATGATAAAATAACAAAATAATAATATAAACTTAAACATTAATAAGATTTATCAGTATGTATAATAAATGCAATAAATAAGTAATAATAAATGTATAAAAAATTCCATGTCATCAGTTTAGTATTGAGTGGGCATGTGTTTTACTGAAATACCACCATCACTCATTTAAACTGCATGAACTCAGTAGGAGAAGTACCAAATCTAAATCCACCAATACATTGCCATAGTCAATATTATTTTAGCCTATCACTAACATATACCTATGTTTGCAGTACTTAAATGGCAAAGATGTTTTAGAGGTGATCTGAAAGTCAGAGGACCCTATTTCAATGATCCATAGTGCATGATCTGTAGTGCATGGAACAAGTACAATTAAGTTGTGTCCAACTACACTTTGCTAGGACAACTTCGGCTTTTTTCTTTCACCTTTATTTCCCCTATTGTGTTTTTGAAATTGGTCTAATTTTTAGCAAGAGGGCAGCAGCTGGCAGCAGCTGTGCAACAGCTGCAATGTAAGCATAAACACAGTCAGAATATCTCCATTAAAAGTACTTATTTTCAGCACTGAAAGGCTCACATTGTTAATGTATGTGTCTGAAGTGTCTCTTTACCTTTCACTTGATCTGGTCTGTTTGTTGTTGCCTCGTTAGGCGGAAGTCTCATTCAAAATATTGCAAGATGTGACTTGTTGCAGGAAGACAATGGTGTGTGTGCTACCTCAGGCTCAGAGCTGAGAGTGATAGCAAAAAAAAAAAATCCTAAACCTAACATTTTTTTCAGGTTGAAGCATGAGGAATTCATTTTTAATCAATTAATTTAATTCCATTTTTGGACTTATTTGATATAATTTCCTGAAATCTGGTGCATTTTGGGGTGCCTGGTTTTTGATGGGCAATACATTCATACAGAGCCAACATCCTGCATTTCAGGGCTTGGCATTAACAAGTATGAGCTGAGCTTTCAACGGAGTGATGTAATAACACAGGGTTTGGGCTTTAACTGCCCCATAACTACAGATTTCAGGGCCTAACAGGGACCACACAAATTTAGTCTGTAAAACCTTGCGAAAGTCCCAGAAGAGGCCCAACCAGCCACCGCACAAATGTCCTCCGAGGGAGCCCCCTTGAAGAGCGCCCAAGAGGCAGTCATCCCTCTGGTGGAGTGGGCTACCACTCCCCTAGATGGAGGGACCCCAGCACCATCTAGCCCAGAGCTATGGCCTTGACGACCCAGCGGGTCAAACACTGTTTGGACAGAGCTTGGCCCAGCTTGGCTTCCCCATAGCACACAAAGAGCTGATTGGTCTGTCTAACGGGGCGTGTGCGGCCAATGTACACCCTCAGGGACCGGACCGGACAGACCAAGTGCAACTGGGCTGCCTCCGCAGATTCATGGGGAGGAGGATGGAAGGGCTCCAGAACCAAGGGCCTCAACACAAAAGAGCGAGGGAGCACCTTCGGTAAAAAAGCTGGATTAGGCAGGAGAGAGATGGCAGATCCCTCTCCTCCTAATCTCAGACAAGACAGGGCATGAAGTTCAGAGAACTGCTTCGCTGAGGCCATGGCAAGGAGAAAGGCTGTTTTGAGGGAAAGAAGCTCCAGCCCCAAACTGGCCAAAGGCTCAAAAGGAGTCTCTGACAGAGCCCACAGCATCAACTGCAAATGCCATGATGGGACCATGTGGGACCTTGGTGGCCGTATACGCCTAGCCCCCTTCAAAAACTGGCTAACAAGGGGCTGTGAGCCCACTGTCCTACCCTCAATAGGGATGTGATGGCCAGATACGTAGCCCCTCAAGGTGGATTCTGTCAGCCAATAGTGTCTCCAATAGTGTCTGTAAAAATAAGAGGACCCCATGTCCCACAGGAGAGCGGGTTCCAGCCCTTTCCTGCACACCACTGGCAAAACCGTTTCCATCTACCAGTGTGAAGCACCCTGTTAGAGGGAGCTCTGGCTGCCTACAGGGTAACCATAACAGCAGGACTCAAGCTGCAGGGCAGGCCCCGTCTAGGGGCCAGATATGCAGCCTGTAAATCCCTGGGTTCTGGTGCCGGAGCTGCCCTTGAGCCTGCGACAGCATGTCCAGCCTGACAGGGAGACACCATAGGGTTCCTGCCAGCAGCCTCTGCAAGGGTCGCCATCCATGGATGATGTGGCCAATCTGGGGCCACAAGCAGAACCCTGGCCTCCATCATCCCCACCTTGGCCAGAACAGCTGGTATGACGGGACAGGGAGGAAACGCGTACAGCAGGCAGACACTGGGGCCACCGACCTGCAAGAGCGTCCATCCCTAATGTTCCCACCGGCCCCGCTATGGAGTACCACAGTGGGCAGTGGGTGGTCTCCAGTGAGTCAAACAGGTCTACCTGGGCCTCTCCGAAGTGAGACCAAATGGCTTCCACAATCTGTGGGTGAAGTCACCACTCCCCTGGCCTGGGGCCGCCCCTGAACAGGAGATCTGCTGCAACGTACACCTCCCCCGGCAAGTGGATGGCTTTCAGGGACACACCCTGAGCATGAGCCCAGAGAAGGAGTTTGTGTGCCGGGGTTGCGCAAGGACCATGACCGCAGACCTCCCTGGCTTTTGATGTAGGCAATCACGGTTGAATTGTCGGTCCGAACCAACACGTGCTTCCCCCGAATCACGGGTCGGAAATACACCAAGGCCCGATACACTGCCTCCAGTTCGAGCAGGTTGATGTGAGCCCCCCTCCCCCCAGCCTGCTTCTGAGCATTCGTAGTTACGGTCACCCTTGAGCACACTGGGCCCAGTGGAACTCCCTCCCTGAGGCCCAGGGCCGTGATCCACCATGCAATTGTTGGGAGGCAAATCAAAGACACAGGGATAACCCTCAGGCCATCCTCGTGGGGGCTCACCTTGTGCCTGGCAAGCCAACACTGCAGTAGCCGCATATGAAGCAACCCCGGAGGCACCACCTAGGATGCTGTCGCCATGAGGCCTAACAGCCTCCGGCCGTGCTTCACTGTTATGTGCTCGCCCACAGTTAAATGTGACAAGCTGTCCATCAACACCGCTGTCCTCTTCAAGGCTTAGGACAGCTTTCATTGAGGTTGAATCCAGAACCAAACCCAGATATTCCACTGTCCTGGATGGAACAAGGCAACTCTTCTCCCTGTTCCAGGCCAGCCCCAGGTCCTCAAGGTGTTTCAACACCGTCGAGGTGTCAAGCAAACCAACCAATTGCCCAGGTAATTCAAGATATGAATACCCTGGCGACGGAGAGGGGCCAGCGCCGCCTCCATGTGAAGGTGCGAGGGGACAAGGACAGGCCCAACGGGAGGACGATGTACTCGTATGCCTTACCTTGAAAGAAGAACCAGAGGTACTTCCTGTGGTCTCTGTGTACAGGAATGTGGAAGTATATGTCTCGCAGATCCACTGTAGTGAACCAGTCCTCGTGCCTTATAGATGACAGAGGGCGCGACAGATGGAGCATATGGAAGGGCAGGCGTGTCAGAAAGCGGTTCAAACCCTTTAGGTTCAAGATAGGATGGAGGCCTCCGTCCTTCTTTGGAACCAGGAAGTAGGTTGAATAAAACCCTTGGCGCATCTCGCCGCTGGGAATGAGTGTTATTGCCCCCTTCTTCAGAGGGGCCAAGGCCTCTGCCACAAGGGACTGACAATCTGTCATGCCATTTAGGAGGGTAGGAATGATTCCGGAAAACTATGGTGGTCTGGTTCGGAACTGGAGTCTGTACCCTGACTCCAGTGTATTCAGTACCCAAGGGCAGTGAGTACACTGGTGCCAGTGAGCAAGGTGCTGAGGAGTGAAGCGTGAAGCCGGAGGCCGATAACCGTCAGCGATGGAAACAGCCACCAGCCGGCTGGGGTCTGGTGCCCCCGAGATAGGTGGTCCCCCTGCTGTCACTGCGAAAGGAATGCTGGCGAGCCTGGCCACCCCTGACTGGGGGCCCTCGGGTGGCAGGCTGTGGTGCTCTGGAGGCTGTAGAGACAGCCGGAAAGGACCCACAACCCCAATACAAACATGAGAATGGTACATCCCTCACAGAGCACGTCAGCTCCCTCGCCCTACGAGACTGCTCCAACGCTGTCTCACAGGGTGGACCAAAGACCTCTCCTGGCACCACTGGAGCCGCCAGGACAGCAATGCAGTCCAAATTGGACTGGGACAGCCAGACTTGGCGGCGCACCTGGACCATTGAGGCCATTGTCTTACCAAGGGCCTGAGCATGCGCACTGGTTCCCCGCAGCAACATGTCCGCTACGCAGAGCATCTCAGTCGTCTCACCACTTGGGGTTGCTGAAGCCACATCCTGCAGCAGGCCCTCCAAAATAAAGCAGCAGCAAGGAATCGGTGCGTGCCAGCCTGGCTGCCAAAGCTGAGGCATGATAAGCTCGGCGGAGCTGGTTATCAGTTATCAGCTCCTGCTAGCATAGCAAAGGTAGGCCCAACTTGGGGGAACTAGGAGCCCTACACAATGACTGCAGTTTTGTCATAAAATCAGGGAGGACAGGAAGACCGTCTGACCTGCATCGGCGTGAGCCCCTGTCAAACACTGAAGCAGCTGGAAGCAGAGCTTGCCAGACCAGCTGGAAGTGTGCTGCTGCTCTCACAACCACAGCCCTATCAGAAGGGTCCATCGGCTCAGGCTCCGAAGCCTGCAAAGAACCATCCCCCAAATGCAGGTAGTCCAGATTGAACAAGCTCCTGCAGGGTATCTTGCATTGCCTGCACCTGCAGCTGCCCAAACTCCGCCTCCAGGTGCTTCCTCTTCCATGCGCGCCGTCTATCCACCAGCGGTGGGCCACGTGCCGCCTCTGTCTCCAGCTCATTCTGCGCCCGCTGATCACCTTGGCCAGGGGGAACAGATGGAGGGGGAAAAATATCGCCATCCCCGTCCTGTGACATGGTCTGGCACGCCAAGACAGTCACTCTAGCAGGAAAATACTGGTGTGGATAAAGCCTCAGGCAGCGTAAGACCTCGCGCCTGCAGCGGCTCCTCTTAGCTCGAAAAAGTAAGTATTTTTACTACTCACCTGGTCGAAGACCGCAACAAATAATTTCAGCCACGTGAGGTAGCGTTTTCCCTCACGGGAAAAGAGGCTTCCCACAGTGCCACACAATAAGTATGACTCCAAAAATGATCCCATGATCTGCACACTCTTCCTTACTGCAGCAACAAGCTGTTCCTGAAGGAAGAAGGCATAACATAACATGTCTCAATCTGAAAACCATACTTGCGCTCCAGGAGGAAAAAAAGAGGCTAAACAGGTGATCGCACAGCTGTATATATAGGCTCTGATTGCGCCCGCAGGGCGGAGGTGTTATTGTGTTATGTGTTATTGCTACATTGTCTCCTGAAACAGCTCACCATCGGAGAAAGTGACCCATACGGTGGCGTGTTGACCTGATATAAAACAGAACAAACTTTTTTAGCGTCTCCCCAAGGACTCGGGTATTTTCGTCTTTTTATCATCATCATGACAACAGTAGGTGACTGATTTTATTTATCCAAAAAAAAGTTCTGAATGCACGGGTCTTGCATATGTTTGCCGTTTTAATTTACATCGTTATCAATATGTTTAAATCTACAGCATGCAAATTACTGAATGTTACAAATGCAGATGGGCTGTTTGTTATTTTAAAGTTAGTTACATCAATGGTGGCTAGCATAAGCTCCCAAAGTTTTATGGTAGCATTGGCTTTTTTTCTGCGGATAATGTAAACTGTTTATATATGACTGTGTGTTCAGCTTTGTTCAACGTTTTTAGTTAAGAGTTTAGCACAGGCATAGGTCTTAAGATATTGTTGATGTCCAAATGAAGATTAAAATTAAGATTTAAAATTTTTCCTATCGATCAGGCCGCTCGGTTTACTGGAATAAGAAGTTTTCACCCAACCTTGCCGTATAAGATAATGTTAATCTCACTTAAAATGAAATTTATGTACTATGAGCTTAACATCAGTTTTTCTGTGATAGGTAGATGCATCACTCAATTATTCAGGCAGATGGAAGGCACAGTGGAACGCTGCACAACTTGTTGTAAGCTGTTCCACTGCCCCCTTTGCCCTAAATATAAGCCCAGCCAACCTGCCAAGCTCCAGCGGCACCTTGCTGTACACATCAAAACACCATCACGTTCAAAAATATGTATCTTCGTGTGTCTGTGTGTGTTCTTGTGTCTCATTAGTCATTGGCTAATTTAAAAAAAAAAATTCTTTACTTGCTCTTAGACAAAAAAATCTGCAAATGCAATTTGAACTGCCAGAATGGAGGAAATTTTCATTGCCCTATGTGTGAAAGAAGCATTATTAGAAGGACAGACATGGAGGGACACCTGAAGGCTTGCCAAGGTGCGCCAACATCCTCAGCTGCTGCTCAATGCGAGCCAGACCCTAGTCCATCAGACATATCTGTTACACCCTCTCCCCTGCCTCCACCATCCACCATTCCGCATGTCTCCTCCTCTGCAGGATTGACTGTTCCGCCTCCCCAACAAGATACAAATGCGCTTGCTGTTCCCTCGGCACCGTTAACTAAACCTTCTGCCATCCCCTTCTCAGCGGATACACGTCAATTTTAAACCTGATTCAGCAACAACTGTAGCCTCCTCACCACTGGTGTCAAGTTCAGCTGACATGTCTTCAGTCCCTACTGCCCAGGAGACTAAAACTCCAACAATAACCCTTGACATACTGAAAATGTCAAATTGATGATTGATGGCCTTGTAGGGCACGACTGTAGTTGCTGTGCTGAATAAAGGGCAATAAAGGACTGTTTGATCATTTTTTCATTTTATGTGTGGTTTTTTAAATCAAGCACCAAATAATTCACATTGAAGAAAACAGGTAAGTTAATGCATTTTAAGAAAATGAATGGTTTTAACTATTCTTGCCCTTCACATATGCTGACATTGTTATATATTTAGGCACAGTAAAAAATCTGATTGGCCTATATGTCTTCTAAAGACCTTCAGGTGTATTATGTATAAGAGTTAGGTGAAACCATATACAGAAATAGCACACAATAAAATAATGTATTTAACATGATAAATATTGTACATAAAATATAAAAAGCAGAGGCTAATTATGTTTATATGCTGATAATTTTATATGCTGATAGCTAGTTTTAAGTAAATACTCCTGCCCTCCACATGTGTGCTGAGATTGCTTGCATAGTTAAAATATATAGCCTCATCTCTTCAAAAGATCTTCAGGTTTACGACACATGAGCTTCTTGTGTTATGAAATACATTTTCCATATTAAATTCAGATGTTTGTACTAAACTACTGTTACACTCTTCAAAGATCAATTATGTATGAAAAGTGTGTTTTTTGATAAAGACAGAAGAGAGGCTTTAAGCTCCAACTGTCCAATCAACAAGCTTAATGTTTGTCTATGAACTGATGTCGCTAAACTACATGGACGGAATTTATGCCCTATTGACAGAATTAAAGTTAATGCAGTAATGTTGATGGCAGACATATTGAATCGATATGTTGCTACACTGATATAGATAGGCCTACCAATGTTACATGCTACTATGAACCTTTTCATTCCCTCTGAATGGTTGAGTGTTTCCACCTGAATAGGTTTCCTAGTCACTCACATCATCACACTGAGTGGGCTACATGGACTTTTGATGCAAACATTCAGTAACACATTGTCACTGTCCATGTCTGAACTACCTCGTAAAAGTGGCATTTTACAATTCTTAATATTATAAACCAAAAAAAAAAAAGATTTTGTCTCTTAATAAATTTTAAAATTAACATTAAAGTCTCTTCATGAGCAACTTTTTCTAAATGATTTGAGTAATTATTTTCAGGCACTAAGTTATTTTCAGAATTTCTGTCATTACTCTGAGAGACTAACGAAGTATTTTCAGATAAGGGAGAACTGGGCCGATTGTAACAACATTTTAGGTTTTTCTTAATAACTAATGTGTTTAACACTGATGCTGCAGCAGATAAAGGTGGTCATTTTATTAACTTCAATACTGCTGGGTGGCTTATTGTGACCTGTAATAATATAGCCTAGCAACACATTCATATTATTGTACAAAAGTACTGTAACTAATAGGCCAACCTAAATCTTTAAAATAAAAGTAGTGCAATAAAAGTGTAATATTCGCATCTGAGACACTGGAGTAGATTAATAATGTAGCATAGAATGGAAATACTACTTGGTAAAATACAAGCACCTCTAAACCTTTGTTCGTTTTTGTGTTTCTGTGAGGGAAGCGCCATCTCATGGTGACACCTTGTAATTGAATAAATGGGCCTGTTACAGTGGAATCTAGACACACCTCCAGAAAGGTGTGTGTGTGTCTAAACCTGGTCTAAACCTAGTTTAGACCAGGTTTTTGTTTGTCAATAGCCCAGCCACTAGGCCTGTCGTGATATGCGATTAGTCAGTTAATTGCATGGTAAATGTAAAGGGAGACGGTAACTTTTCCGGCCGCGATTAATTACCATATTCATGCTTTTCCTTGTCTCTCTCCACCAAAGAGTCTGGACGACAAGAGCGTTCACTGCTGTGCATCGTGGCAGCCAGGTGACTTGTTTCATTAGAGTAATAAATGGAGGGAAAGCTCTTGTCATTGAGGCTATGGGCCACACACACACACAGAATGCGATCTTTGTGAGGGGGAGATGAGGTGCAGGAAAAAAAAAAAAAGAGTTGAGTGTAAGAGAAATACATGGAACTTGTTCCTAAACCAAATGCCACAGCATTTATTTATTTATTTATATTCATTTATACACTGACACCTCACAGGTGTGGCATATCTAGATGCTGATTAGACAGAATGATTATTGCACAGGTGTGCCTTAGGCTGGCCACAATAAAAGGCCATTCTAAAATGTTCAGTTTTATCACACAGCACAGTGCCACAGATGTCGCAAGTTTTGAGGGAGTGTGCAATTGGCATGCTGACTGCAGGAATGTCCACCAGAGCTATTGCCCATGAAGTGAATGTTCATTTCTCTACCATAAGTCATCTCCAAAGGCGTTTCAGACAATTTGGCAGTACATCCAACCGGCCTCACAACCGCAGACCACGTGTAACCACACCAGCCCAGGACCTCCACATCCAGCATGTTTACCTCGAAGATTGTCTGAGACCAGCCAGCCGGACAGCTGCTGCAACAATCGGTTTGCATAACCAAAGAATTTCTGCACAAACCGTCAGAAACTGTCTCAGGGAAGCTCATCTGCATGGCGTCTGGTTGGAGAGGTGTTCTCTTCACGGATGAATCCCGGTTTTTACTGTTCAGGGCAGATGGCAGACAGCGTGTGGGGCATCATGTGGGTGAGCGGTTTGCTGATGTCAACATTGTGAATCAAGTGGCCCATGGCGGCGGTGGGGTCATGGTATGGGGAGGCTTATGTTATGGACAACAAACACAGGTGCATTTTATTGATGGCATTTTGAATGCACAGAGATACTGTCAGTGGCAACTCCTGCCAAATTTCTCAGGGGGGGGCAATTGTTGTGATGATGGCTAAGGTGACCTATTCAATGGGTAAATTTGAATTAATTTGGCTCTGCAATGACTTAACAATCCACTGTGGATTGGGGCTGCATGAGTGCTGCTGCCACCACTATACTTGACTGTAAGCAAGGGACAGTTGTCTTGGTGCTCTTTCAGCATGTGTGGCACCTTGGTGAAGATCACCAAGACAACTGTCTCATGCTTACAGTCAAGTATAGTGGTGGCAGCATCATGGTTTGGGGCTGCATGAGTGCTGCTGGCTCTGGGGAGCTCGGCTCATTCAGGGAAACACAAATTCCACGCAGAGCATGATCGCCCCTCTTCAGAAACTGAGCTGCAAGTTTTCATTATCAAGTTTTCCAACAAGATAATGACCCAAAACACACCTAGAAGATGACAACTGCCTTGCTGAAGAAGCTGAAAGTGAAGGTGATGGACTGGCCAAGTATGTATCCAGCCCTAAACTCACCTGGGCCATCCTCAAGCTGAAGGTGGGGTAGTGCAAGGTGTCTTCACATCCATCTGCTCCACGATGTCATCATGGAGGAGTGGGAGAGGATTCCTGAAGCAACCTGTGAGCTCTGGTGAATTCCATGCCCAAAAGGGTTAAGGCAGTGCTAGATAATAATGGTTGGCACACAAAATATTGACACTTTAGGCACAATTTGGACATGTCCACTGTGGGTTGTACTCACTCACGTTGCCAGCTGTTTAGATGTTGATGGCTGTGTTCTGAGTAATTTTCAGAGGAAGGTAAATCTATACTACTATACAAGCTGTACACTGACTACTTTAAGTTATATCAAAGTGTCATTTATATACTGTTGTACCGTGAAAAGATATAATAAAATATTTGCAAAAATGGGAGGGGTGTGCTCACTTATGTGAGATACTGTATATGGTTAAAAAGCCTCTTGGATCAGCTGGAAACGTTAGCTATGCTGATCTTGGATGTGACCGCTGCGCAGTGGCGCTGCTTCATGTGATGTCGGAATAATCGGAAAAATGAGTTTCCAACCGTAAAGCAATATTTCAGTGGAAACGGTTGACGACGTGTTTTTTTAAACATTTTGAGTGATAAAATACAACACATCCTCTTTGTAATGTCCATAATGTCTCCACATTACGACTTAAACGCTCATGAACACACAATGAAGTAAGTATGACTTCCTGAAATGGGAAATCGGACCATCCGAAGAGCACATGAATGATACTTGGTGGTTTACGTATGACGAAAACACGTTGGGGCAAGCCCTCCCGGAGCCCATAGAGATTGCATTGGAGTGGCTGCATTTAGAAAAAAAATACATTTTACATGGAAGTCTATGAGAGTGAGTCGGGGTGATTTCCAGCTAGGCTGATATCGCCCCAAAGGGCCAGAACGTGACTTCACACTGTATCTGATTGGATATTCAGAGGCAGGACGAGCTGTTTCAAGTGAAAATTATCAGAATAACTAATATATTGTGTGTATATATGACAATAATGATTGTGATAATCATACATTTATTATCATCTGTCTTTTCTTTTATGGTTCGTGGGGGGGGGGGGGGGGGGGGGGGGGACGCTCTAACGCCCTCTATTGGCCAGCCGCCACTGAATACCGTGATGAGATCCTGAGGCCCATTGTTGACCATCACCTCATGTTGCAGCATGGTAATGCACGGCCCCATGTTGCAAAGATCTGTACACAATTCCTGGAAACTGAAAACATTCCAGTTCTTGCATGGCCAGCATACTCACTGGAGAAGTCACCCATTGAGCATGTTTGGGATGCTCTGGATCGGCATATACAACAGCGTGTTCCAGTTCCTGCCAATATCCAGCAACCTCACACAGCCATTGAAGAAGTGTGGACCAACATTCCACAGGCTACAATCAACAACCCAATCAACTCTATGCAAAGGAGATATGTTGTACTGCATGAGACAAATGGTTGTCACACCAGATACTGACTGGTTTTCTGACCCCCCCACTAAAGCAAAACTGCACATTTCAGAGTGGCCTTTTATTGTGGCCAGCCTAAGGCACACCTGTGCAATATTCATGCTGTCTAATCAGCATCTTGATAGGCCACACCTGTGAGGTGGGACAGATTATCTCAGCAAAGGAGAAGTGCTCACTAACACAGATTTAGACAGATTTGTGAACAATATTTGTGAGAAATGGTCTTTTGTTTGTATAGAAAATGTTTTCGATCTTTGAGTTCAGCTCATGAAAAATGGGAGCAAAAACAAAAGTGTTGCGTTTATATTTTTGTTCAGTGTATAAATGAATATAAATAAATAAATGCTGTAGCATTTGGTTTAGGAACAAGTTCCATGTATTTCTCTTAGGCTCAACTCCTTTTTTTTCTGCGCCTCATCTTCCCCTCACGAAGATTGCACTGTGTGTGTGTGTGTGTGTGTGTGTGTGTGTGTGTGTGTGTGTAGCCCATAGACCCGCCTCCCCCACAGAGACCCTCAATGACAAGAGCTTTCCCTCCGTTCATTACTCCAGTGAACCAACTCACCTGGCTGCCAGACGATGCACGGCAGTGAACGCTCTTGTTGTCCAGTCTCTTTGGTGGAGAGAGACAACAGATTTGTGAACAATATTTGAGAGAAATGGTCTTTTGTGTAAATAGAAAATGTTTTAGATCTGTTTCAGCTCATGAAAAATGGGAGCAAGAACAAAAGTATTGCATTCATATTTTTGTTCAGTGTATATTGTTTTTGGTTGGGTTTTTTTTTTTCAAGTGAAATTTTTGATATGAGACTAAGAGTCCATTTTATCGTTTTTGGTTGTTTAATTGTTTGTTTGTTTTTCCTACTACACTTTTTGTTAACAGAGACTGAGAGTCTATTTTTTGTACTTATAAGGGTCTTTATTTATTTATTTTGGTATTTTTACATGTTATTTTGGATATTTAAATTTTCATTTTTTGCATTCCTAAATATTCTTGTTAACAAAATTACAACAATAATAAAAATGGTCTTAAAAGCATGATATTACGCAATATTATTGCTTATCGCAATAATTTCAGACGCAATTAATCGGCCAGCAAAATTTGTTATCGTGACAAGCCTACCAATCACTTTCTGTGGCCTCAAAATAGCAACATGGCAAAGATGCACCTAAGCACACAGCAAGTAAATGGGATGGGCACAAGTACATTTACACACATACACAATGGCTTACGCAATGACAGTTTTGCTGCGCTTTGTGACACTTTGTGTTGGGTGTTAGATCGTGCCCAGAGTCACCACTGAGTCGTTTTCCACGACAGAACGTTGACAATTTTAACTTTCAACTGTAAAATGTCCTGCAAAGAGCTGTTTTTTAACAGCCAATCTTTTTCAAAAAGTGTGAATGTTGAAAAAACATAAATGGGCCAATATATCAAACACAACAGATTTTCCTCGAATACTGATATCAGTATAAGCTTAACAATCTCGCATCAATTAAGCAGCAACCATAATGTGCACGAAAGCCGACCAGCTCTAGCCTGAGTGTCAGACTGAAGCTCCCAGAACCTTCAGTCTGACATCACCTCCACTGAAGGCGATTTACAGTGTACCAGTCGAATTAGGCCACATCCCCGCGTGAATCACACGTGAGAATCTGAGGCCGGCAGTACAGGGGGGAACGGGGGTTAATTATTATATACAGGAGTAGCTGCGGTGTGCGCAAACAACCACCAGGTGGCACATGTGAGCAGATAATATCATCCCCCTTCTAAAACTGCCCCCCCTTCCCATCGTTGTGTCATTTTATCAATGAATGTGGTATTACTGCCATTTCAACATTCAGGAGGTTTCGCGCATATTGAGTGAACAGCTGCAGCTGAGCTGCGCTGTGCTTCCGTCACCAGATTCATCACTAATTCATAAACATACACAAATATTCAAGTCGCAGTTCACATGTACTGCAGTGAATGCTTCTGTAGGATACTGTAAGTCACATAACCAGCCACATATATCTAATTATAAGCGGTCTGTTGTTGACTTGTCTGTTTAAATTTAACACTGGATCACAGTTTAAAATGTAGTTTATATTCATAAATGAACTCTGCCATGGCCTGTTTTAACGATGGGCCGCTAATATCCCTCATAAAAAAATGTTGAAAATTGCAATAGCCTAAATCAGAATTTTAAAACGTCGCCGGTGCTCGAGTTGAGGGGGGGCATCCAAATAAAAACTGTCCCCCTTCCCATCGCTTGTGTCATTTTATCAATGAATGTGGTATTACTGCTATTTCAACATTCAGGAGGTTTCTCGCATATTGAGTGAACAGCTGCAGCTGAGCTGCGCCGTGCTTCCGTCACCAGATTCATCACTGATTCATAAATTCATTCATACACAAATATTCAAGTCGTATTTCACATGTACTGCAGCGAATGCTTCTGTAGGATACTGTAAGTCACATAACCAGCCACATAAAGAAAGAAAATGAAGATAATGTAACATTAACAATTCCGCGTAGGGCTGGACTCGATTTCAATTTAGATTTTAACAAGAAGACTTTGTTTTCAAGCTCCAAAGGCCAAGATCTAATTCTAAGCGCTCTGTTGTTGACTTGTCTGTCTAAATTTAACACTGGATTACAGTTTAAAATGTAGTTTATATTCATAAATGAACTCTGCCATGGCAGATGATGATGGACTGCTAATATCCATCATAAAAAATGTTGAAAATTGCAATAGCCTAAATCAAAATTTTAAACAATAGTATAGGCCTACTGTAAATCGGAATCGCTGTTGGAGGTGGCTGCTCTGAGATGCTTGCTCAGCAGGCTGGGGACGCTGGGTGCTCACTGACTCATGACTGCGTTGTGTAATTTTATTCAGGGAAAGATAAAAGTGGCCTAAACTTCATTTTGTGGCTATATTGTCGGGGTAATTATTAAATTTAAATAACACTTGTGTGGGGTGGATTTGGTTTGTCTGTTTGGTCATAGAAACATGAAAGTGCATGCACAGAGATGGAAAAATGTTTATTTATTCATTTTGAAGGTAGCCTATAAGTTGAGGATGAATCTTTCAAAGCCTTTGTTTCAATAGCTTGACTTACAATGCGTGAGATGTGTGTGAGACTACAAAATAAAACATGTCAGTTATTTTACAGCACTTTGCTGTAGTGCTTTGCGCTTTTTAAGCCTCTCCCTGTCTCCCCCTGCACCTTTCCTCTTCAGCTGCGACTGTCACTCCATTTTTCAATCATGTAAGTTACTACAGGTGAGGGAGGAGGGAGGAGGGAGGAGGGGCGCGCATACAATGTGTGTCTCACACACATTCATTCATTTTCTCAGCCCTCCTATCAGCTGATCTAACCTTGGACAGTGTTCATTCATCTAATTTAGGCTATTTGTCAACATCGTCAAAACGGAGGCGCAGCGCAGGTCTGTCGCGCCCTGCGAGCGACACCAATTGTGAAATAGAAAAAAATAGTGTGTTTCTTTATACACAGTTTTATAGTTTTTAACTTTCATTTATTCTTCTGCAGCATCGGGTAGTGTTAAAGCAGATATAAAGAGATCCACACAAAAAAAACATTACATATATAAACTTTATGAAGAGTCTCATGTTTCACTTGCAGTAATGGTATTTTAATACTGCTGCAAAAACGTCATAGAAACACCTTCACTGTTCTCACCTCTGACTGAATCATTACCACTTCAATACAGGTTAAGTAGGGGAACACAAACAACCATTCCGAAGGCAGCCTAATCTCATTCATTTGATGGCTGGGGGTGAATGGGGTGGGGGAGGGTTGCGACAAAGCTGAAATGGCCGCGTTTCCCAATAAAGATCGTTATTCGGATCTTAGCCATGATACTGTTAATTCATGTTCTGTGTTCATCCGGATTTCTGTGATCTCATGTTGTGTGTTAATACCAGAAAAATAATAGGCTATTATAATAGTCACTGGCACCAACTTCAGGTCAACATTGGAGGATCACAATGTTTTGTTATTAAATCTTGAGGTGAAGTAGGAACATATATTTGTACTTATCATACACAGCGTATCAACATAGATTCAACACAGCTGATGGGAGGAAATGTAATGGTCAAAACTTTAAATTAAAAAAGTACCAAAATAATTCGGCTACTTAACACCAGCACTGTATTTGATTAGGCTATTTATTCATCTCTGTTTAACGGTTTTGAATATAATCGCTAATATAAAGAAAACCCGTATTTTCCGGTCAGTGAGCGGTGACAGAGCTGGATGAATGTCCGCAGCTCCTTCTGGCACATCACCACCACCACCACACGCCCGAAAAATATGAAAAATAAATGTTCGATAAAACTGTTTGAATTGTCTGTTTCGTGTATTGAAAAGCCTGTATCTGAACATACATACATTTTAGAAGCGCTGAATGAGGTCCAGTCTCCTTCATATTATACAGTAGGGGAGAATGTGTGTCCTCATGCGCATTTACGCATGACGCATGACACCAGCAGTTCATTGAATGTTATTTTTTTTATCTCCGGACACGCCGATCGTCCAGGTTCATACAGTGAAATTGTTCGGAATGAAGCCACATCATCCTGATAAACACTGACTCGTTGAACTATTTATATATTTTTATATATTTTTATATATTTTTACACACATGCACTTTATCTTTGCTGTGGTCATTTACTTGTTTTTGTTGTTAGTTTTTTTATGGAGGCATATCTTGTTGCAGCTAATGCATATTATTGTTTGTCATAGTTTTTTAGCGCTGATTGCCAAGTCAAATTCCTGCATATCTGTCTGATGCATTTGGCAAATAAAGTGATTATGAAACAACTGTACAGTAATTTAATATATATCTAAATGTTGTAGCCTATTTTACATGTAAATCTGGTATCTCAGAGCAGCGACAGCGATTCCGATTTACAGTATACTATTGTTTAAAATTTTGATTTAGGCTATTGCAATTTTCAACATTTTTTATGACAATATTAGCGGTCCATCGTTAAAACAGTCCATGACAGAGTTCATTTATGAATATAAACTACATTTTTAACTGTGATCCAGTGTTAAATTTAAACAGACAAGACAACTACAGAGCGCTTAGAATTAGATCTTGGCCTTTGGAGGTTGAAAACGAAGTCTTCTTATTTAAATCAAAGTTGAAATCGAGTCCAGCCCTACGCGGAATTGTTAATGTAACATTTTCTTCATTTTCTTTCTTTATGTGGCTGGTTATGTGACTTACAGTATCCTACAGAAGCATTCACTGCAGTACATGTGAATGCGACTTGAATATTTGTGTATGAATGAATTTATGAATCAGTGATGAATCTGGTGACGGAAGCACAGCGCAGCTCAGCTGCAGCTGTTCACTCAATATGCGCGAAACCTCCTGAATGTTGAAATAGCAGTAATACCACATTCATTGATAAAATGACACAAGCGATGGGAAGGGGGACAGTTTTTATTTGGATGCTCCCCCCCAACTCGAGCACCGGCGACAAGTTTCAGTAGACTGATATTTAATTTATTCTCTAGCAGGATGTAAACATTTCTGTGACTTCCTGTATATTCTGCTTTTAAGACTGCTGAAAACTGTCAGATTCATGAACAGCGCCACTCTTCTTTGCAACTGACATTGTGGTCGAAGTTGGAATTGTCTCTAAACCCTTTTAGCAGTATTCAAGCTCTCTGCTGCCACCTGGCGGCTACAGTTGCCAAGTGCACCCCCCCTCAACTCCTCACGTATCATGCTTCACGCTTTGCATGAGAAAAGTGGCCAAGTTAGTCTGTTACCCACTGTACAAGGGGGAGGGAATTTGATTTTTCCCTAACCAATCAGTAGAGATCAACGACTCACCCAGAATCTGACGTCATTAGTATCCATCCCTCGGGGGTGTCGAAAATAAGCGAGCAATGCCCGTTTGAAATGTCTCTGTCGTCGTGCACGCCCAGCTGCATCACCGTTAAATCCAGTTTAGCAGCTTCCTTAATTTGGTCCTCCATTAACACGAGAAGCGGCGAAATACCTTGATAGCATCGTTAATGTTGTCTGTAGGATCTGTAGCGGTCGCCATTAGCGTGGCGCTGATTGGCTAATTGCTAGACCCACCCCTACCCCCGGCGTTCATTGGTCCGTCCATTGCTTGGACGAGATAAATCGCAAATTCACTGCAGTATGGCAGACCAGAGATGCAAGGCTACTCAGTTGAGTGGGTGGGGTCTATGATCTGGAACCAGGCTACACCAGCTCTACATTAGACCTAAAACTAGAGCTGGGTGACAGATCAACAGAATTACCTCACCTTTATTTACATATTTTGTCAATGACAACATTCTGTTATTGACATATTGGGTAGTATAAACGTTTTTGTCTCAATAAATGATGTCAGGTTAAATAATACCAAACTCTGTAACAACATCACAGCAAATATTTCAAGTTTTTAGGCATTTTTATTAATAAAAATACAATGTGACCATTTGAATCAATGCAGTAAGTATGAATTATAGTTTTTATAATGATCTTTAAGGAAATTTAATAACTATTGCAATGTATTGACAATGAGATAATGGTGCAAATATTAGCAAGCTATTAATCGTGGCCAAATGACCCCCACTGATAAAAATTTTCAAAATCATCCACCTTTTCCCAAATAATTGCAAGAATACATTTTTACAAAGTCCAAGGTTTTCCTCTGTCAGCAGGGGCTCAGTTCTTTATTTGCACTCTTAACTTATGAAAGTTTTCTTTTGTGGATCCACTAAACTGTGGATGGCACATTCTACAGCAAAGACAGTCCATGGTGCAGTTTGACAATAACTTTGTGAAGTCATGCCAGTTAGTCAGCCACTGTTTTCCCTTGGCTTTGAACTCTGTGCTGGGCCACTACTGTATCTGCACACACTGCTACATTGAGTTTTCTCGAATTATCTGTGCTCCATTGCTTAGCCTTTCCCCTCCTAAGCAACTGCATCTAACCTCTCCACCCTCTCCTCTATGTTTTCTACCTCTCTTTGCCTATCTGATCCACACTGAGTGATTCTGTATACATCAGCTCAGGGAGATGCCCTCCCCATCTACCACTCTGCTTCTCATTCTCTTACCTTTCAAGAAATGAATGACTTTGCCCCACTTCCCTGCATCAAATGGGTGGAGCTTTTCGAGGCCCATGAAGGTGATGTTGTAGTCTGGGTGGTACACAATGGGCAGACATGTTCGAGGGATGCTGATGTACAAGTCAGTGTGGTAAGACCTGGAAAAAAGTTTTTAAAAAGGTGTTCAATACAGCGTTGCTACATTACATGTACAGTGATTACCCCAATGGCTTAATGAGCATTCTTAGAACTGTAACTGTTTGTGCTGCTCACCTCCCTTTCCCTTTCCCATTATCTTCTTTGTGAGACATGTTTGTTGGGCATTGCTACTTTCATCTGGGGGGAAAATAAAGATAACAAAAAGAATATTAAGTACATTCACCTGTGGGTCTGACTGCTGTAAATATGTACAGTAACTCAGAACATTAATAAGTCTTGTTGTAAATTAGATTACTTAAAATGCCTTCATTTACCAAAGACTGGAAAACTGTGGCAAAAGACAACTCCGGAGTGAATTGATATCAATGTAGATGCCGTATTGTTCGTAAGTTCTCGCTGACTCAATTGCAGTAAAATGTCATTTCATATAAAAATCTCTTCGTCTTTGATTGCATCACAAATCAGAAAAACACTTGCTTAAATGTCCATGAATTTCACTCAACTTACCAGGTTGTGATGGTTGTTTTGGATGTCTACAATATCAGGTGCATGGTGGTAACGTCAGTGAACGCCAACAAAGTCAAAGTAAAAATGCTTACGACAAGGCTATTTTACGGCCTGCCAACATTTAGAAGAAAAAAAACGCCAATGTCACTGTAAATATGCATTACACTACACGTCTGATAGCTTGTTAGCTAGGTCTGGAACAGAGATGGCTCAGACCAATTATATCAACAGCCTAAGCAGCTCAGACTGCACCGATTACCTCAACAAACTGGTCCTCAGTAATAGTGAGAAATTACCAGACCCATATAATATTCCCAGCGAGGAATGGATTTCAGATATGTCCAAATGGCTATCATATGGCCCGACATATACAGTCAGGGATCAAAATTAGCAGTCGCCAGTCGCCAGAGGCAACTAATTTTAACCCTTTGGCCAGTAAATGAAATCACCTAACCAGCCACTCTGGCGAGTGAAAAAAAAGGTCCAAACTGCTGTTATTGTTGTTTCTCCCGCCAGGCTCGGCTCCTTTCAAAGACTCCTTGCGAAGCACTCCTCCGGGGGGGTTTTCGGACCTAATTGTATTGCGGAGTTTTGCACAGCGGTGACCAGATCTTTGCTCTCAAACCACAAAAAAATGTGATGGCACAACAGTCTCCTTCAGTGCATTATTCTATGCTTTCTTTTGATTTTCACATTGGCTAGTCATCCTGTTTAATTTGTCTTCTGATTAAATCGGAACCGCTGAAACAAGTTGTAGGAAGCCTCTGCAAGTAATTGGTTGCTGGCAGACACTCTGTGCTGCAAGAAAATGATTAATCAGTAGTGCCGTGCACTGTAGAGCCAATGCACTGCTGGTTCTGCCGGCCTGAATAGAATATAATGTCTACTGTTGTGTACAGCATTTAAGGACTGAGCTGAGTCGTGATGTGCGGGTCAACCCGTAACCTGTGGGAC